>CM033641.1:155107222-155514477 GCA_019512145.1 Engystomops pustulosus | reverse complement strand
TCTGTCCACTGGAAGTAAACATAGAAGCTTTCTATAGAAGAACAGCAGGCAGAGATCTAGAAAACCGTGAGGAATTGAAACAGAAAGTATATTGGAAATTTGTTTAACTTTTTATAATACAAACCATAACATTAATTTGCTGTAATGAGAACACCCTTTTAACTTGTGGTGGGCATTTAAGGTCTTTGTTCCCCACCAGCTTGGAGAATTTTCCATTCCCAAACACATTTACTACAGTTTCTGTTAAACCCTCGGGCTGCTTAAGCCCGGGGGTTGCAGGACTGGCCGTGCTCTATTGCTTGAGCACGGGCCGCCCCTTGATCCTTCCCCCCGGCAGCTCTGCTTGGGCCAGCGCTTCCGCTGGCCACACGGGGCTGCAGGTCCGGGATATTTATTCCCTGGCGCGGAGCCAGGAAAGATCCCGCTCGCCCTCCCCCTTTTTGTTTTTTTGTTTTACTTTTGTTAATGTTGTTGGTTTTATAAGTGTTTGTTAATATGTTTTGTTTTCTTTCATTGTTTATTATGTATTGGAAGTCACAGCTTGGCCTATGGCGGAATCCTTGACCCTCTCGGGAATGAGATCAATCACCTGACGAATCAACGAGGACATGCCCCCGCGGAGGTGCGAGGTGGTAAGAGGAGGGTCTTGGGTTCCCCATTTGGACCAACAGTTAATTTGTTTAAAAATTAAAGCTGTTGCCGACCCCCCCCCCACCATTTTTATCCCAATTACGAGTCTGTGTGTTTTTGTCCGCTTGCCGGGTGGAAAGTTGGGGTACAGTGACGTTAGTACGGCCAGTCTGCTGGAAAACTGGTGGGGGCTATAATTAAAATCTCCACTAGCTTGAATTGATTTCATTTTGAGGCTCAGAGAAGCCCTTACTTTGAGGTGCACACATGTATTAAGGCCTCGTTTTTCAGGTGCAGGGCTTATCATAAATTAGATGCATAGTTTTGCTACACTGACTTCAGTAGGTGACAATTGTAGGGAGTTTTTATACCACAAAAATAAAGTGAAGGTTTGTAACAACGGTGGAGCCTGATGGCCGTGCCCTTTCATCAATATTGCATCATGGATCCTCAAAAACTGAAGTCTATGAACTAGGACCTTCTTTACTTTTGTGGGTTCAGTCGCAAAATTTGTTAAAATAATGGTAACGATCCTTTGCAAAGTATTGCAAATAGTGCAGCCCTGTGCTAAATGTTCAAAAAACAGATGGACAATTTTGGTGTCAAGGCGTCAAATTCAAAAATTTAGGGAAATTTAGGCATTACAGTGTAAAAAACAATCCAGCTATGTACCCCTCTGTACTGCTCTAAATTAGCTATGAACATCTGAAGCTATGGTTGTAATTACTACTGTTTGGACAATTTTAAAAGAACACTATTATTGTACTAAGCACAATTGAATGCTTTGGTGCCTTACTTTTAATATTGCCTACTTTCTGTCAATCTGGCCCTGACCGTAAGTGACAAAGGCGTTAGGCATGAAATGATATTTATCAAGAGCTCAGAGAGCTACCTGATACTCTATTCCCACTCCTTTCTCCACCCATCAGTGGCTACAGGAGGAAACATCCAAGGCAGGCCAACACAGACCAGATGTGGTTAAGAAGGAATTTAGAATCAGGGTAGGGTGCAGATTTGTATAACAGTTAAATATGCGTATTACGATTTGCTCAGGAAGTAAAAGTTATATCAGCTGTATCACTTTTATTTCTTAAGAAAATGTTCATATGCATGACCTCATATATAGTACATACACACCAAACAAATATGAAGCACGCATGTGGGGGGTTATGTACAGGAGTGGAGATTATTGAAAATTCACTGCACATGCTTTGGGGACAGTGCCCCGCATCTTTTACAATCCGACCAACGTCCCTTGCTGCCATAGTCTGCTTCTAACACCCAGATGGTGACCCATGAGATGTAGAGCAGAGTAGGGAGCTGACAGATTCCATGGTCTGCTCTAAAAAGTTAGAGGTTGGAGCTGTCACTTTGCCTTGCTTCTCCCTATCCTTGCTCGAGCCAGACCCCTGTAGATATGCTTTAAATTATTCACCAAACACAGTAGAATGTGCAGTTTGTAGTTTACTTTTAGCTTTGAACTAAACAGCTGGGAGAAATATTAGAGCCATTGTTTGTATTCTAGGGACTCATCTCAATAGTCCAGAGTGTCACCTCAACAGCATGACAGATAATGCTTCATTAAGATTTCTAATGGTAATTGACAATGAGCGTGCAACTTTCAATATTACCTTGACCATTTAATATGCTTTTGTTAACCTTCATTTCCCTCACAATGACATTGAAAGAACATTTCATTTATAATTAAATGGATCAATGATGGTTTAAAAAATTATCCATTTTTACACTTATAGAGGGAACTCAAATCTGTAAAGGTTTAGAAGGCCCTTTCTAAATTTGAGATCAATCATTTTAGTGAGAAGATAATACACAAGTTGATAACATTCAAGACAATCCTCCTAGGAATAGACATTCCAGCCAATTCAATCAAAGACCAAACTGTGCGATGCTCAAAAGGATTTCAAAATACCCCAAAGCTACATCTCAGCCACTACAGATCTCAGTTCGCAAGTTAAATATATATGTTGCTGTTAACCAGATGTGATAACTCATGAGTTATCGCAATTTAACACTAAATGAGATAACACAATTTCAGTCATGTTAGCTAGTCGAACAGTGTTTATGATAGTACATCATAAACACTGCATTATCGTAAACATTGTTTAGCAATTATGAATATAAATAACATGTCTCCACAGCTACTTTCAGAAGAAAGCCATGTGAGCAGTTACACAATCCTCTGTTAGTACCGTCACCAGTAGAAACTGTATTTTCCAAAGAAAGGATCAATTCAGTAGTGTGGTGTTTGATGTATGGTGTCTCAGATCTTCTATTGTGTGGACCTCAAACTGAGAGCTCAGGAGTCAAACAGCTGAAGTTATTTGACTCATTCACCACCTCCAGTAATTCTGGTGGGGTTATAATTTAACAAACAACGAGTCAGAGGAATGGTTTCTGGATTCTATGAATTTTGAAGTGAAATGTTTCTTATGGTTTATTTTAATAGTAATAATTTTAACATCTGTGTATTTCTTTAAGTTAATGACTATATTTTTAGGGTTATTTGGTGTTTCTAAAGAGTATCAATAATAAGTTATAATTTATCTATTAATTAATTTTAGTTACAAAATATATTCATTATTATTATTATATAAAATATGTTTGGAGCAATACGAGCAACATCATGAATAATGTGAGAGACTGATAAAGTCAAACAAAAGGCACTATAGCACGATAGTTTTTTGGCCTAGTTTTGGTTTAAAGAATAATAACACTGTGGAATTTATTGTGCCTTGTTATTCATCATTTTTAAAGAGTATTTCAATAATAAGTTATAATGCATCCATTAATTAATAATAATAATTATGAAATATATTCATTTTTATGATTATATAAAATATGTTTGGAGTAATATGCAACACCATCTATGATGTGAGAGTGACCATGAATGATGTGTTTATAACTTATAACACTGTGGAATTTATTGGGTCTTGTTATTCATCTGAGGTTGTAGTTATCTAATTGAGCAACCTTCTATGAATTACAGAGAAAAACTATACAGTATCACTACATAACTCTATGGCCCTTTCTCACACCACAACACAGTTGTACACCAAGCCTACTCACAGGCTGAGTTCTCTCCATAGAGAGAAGGTGTCTGCTGCATTATATAGTGGTGATGGCTTCTGTTCTACAGAAGGCTATAATAGAAAAAGCAGTATGTACAAGAAAATACTACAATACCAAGGCATGCGTTAAGGGTGGGCCCCTGAAAGAGGAGAGTCTCCTTTCAAATGAATCTAAAACTGTGTTTCTAGGTGTCAGGGAACCTGAGATATTCATATTCATTCAAGTGAGTGCGATTTTTATATATCAAAATCACTCCCGACGGCAATTTAACAGTTAATATCTACATTTTCCTGACACCTAGATTCATATAAAAGAGGAGACTCTCTAAAATGTGATTCTAGGTGTCACAGAGCCAAAGATATAGCCCTCTGAAGTGTACCCCCCTCCAGATTCTTAGCCATCAGGCTACAGGGAGAATTTACTGCACACAGGAGCTGCTGCACCTTACAGAAAATGGAAATGGACTTTATGGGGCTTATTCACTAAGGGTCCAAGGATCGCATTTCCGTCTGACTTCCCGAGATTTTCGGGGATTGCACGGCTGGGACAGGTATTTAGAAGGGGATTGTGTCGCAATCGGATTTTGGCGCAATCGTCCACAGGTGTCAGCAACATGGTGGCAGCAACAGGGAAAGCCACAGAGTGGCACAATGATATAGTGTGAAGGTGGCATCAGAAGCAGCAGGAGCTCGCAGAGTGGCACGATGATATAGTGTGAAGGTGGCATCAGTTGCAGCAGCAGCAGCAGCAGAAGGAGTAGCACAATGATATAGTGTGAAGGTGGCATCAGAAGCAGCAGCAGCAGGAGCCCACAGAGTGGCACAATGATATAGTGTGTTGGTGGCATCAGAAGCAGCAGCAGCAGGAGCCCACAGAGTGGCACAATGATATAGTGTGAATGTGACATCAGAAGCAGCAGGAGCCTACAGAGTGGCACAATGATATAGTGCATTGGTGGCATCATTAGCAGCAGCAGCAGGAGCCTGCAGAGTGGCACAATGATATAGTGTGAAGGTGGCATCAGTAGCAGCAGCAGCAGGAGGAGCCCACAGAGTGGCACAATGATATAGTGTGTTGGTGGCATTAGAAGCAGCAGAAGCCTGCAGAGTGGCACAATGATATAGTGTGAAGGTGGCATCAGAAACAGCAAGAGCAGCAGAGTGGCACAATGATATGGTGTGTTGGTGGCATCAGTAGCAGCAGCAGTAGCAGGAGCCTGCAGAGTGGCACAATGATATAGTGTGAAGGTGGCATCAGTAGCAGCAGCAGCAGGAGGAGCCCAGAGAGTGGCAAAATGATATAGTGTGTTGGTGGCATCAGAAGCAGCAGGAGCCTGAAGAGTGGCACAATGATATAGTGTGAAGGCGGCATCAGAAGCAGCAGGAGGAGCCCACAGAGTGGCACAATGATATAGTGTGTTGGTGGCATCAGAAGCAGCAGGAGCCTGCAGAGTGGCACAATGATATAGTGTGAAGGCGGCATCAGAAGCAGCAGTCGCAGGTGCCCGCAGAGTGGCACAATCATATAGTGTCAAGGTGGAATCAGAAGCAGCAGCAACAGCAGGAGCACGCAGAGTGGCACAATGATATAGTGTGAAGGAGGCATCAGAAGCAGCAGCAGGAGCCCGCAGAATGGCACAATGATATAGTGTGTTGGTGGCATCAGTAGCAGCAGCAGGAGCCTGCAGAGTGGCACAATGATATAGTGTGAACGCGGCATCAGAAGCAGCAGCAGCAGGAGCCTGCAGAGTGGCACAATCATATAGTGTGTTGGTGGCATCAGAAGCAGCAGCAGGAGCCCGCAGAGTGGCACAATGATATAGTGTCAAGGTGGAATCAGAAGCAGCAGCAACAGCAGGAGCCCGCAGAGTGGCACAATGATACAGTGTGAAGGCGGCATCAAAAGCAGCAGCAGCAGGAGCCCGCAGAGTGGCACAATGATATAGTATGAAGGTGGCATCAGAAGCAGAAGAAGCAGGAGCCCGCAGAGTGGCACAATCATATAGTGTGTTGGTGGCATCAGTAGCAGCAGCAGCAGGAGCCCGCAGAGTGGCAGAATGATATAGTGTGAAGGTGGCATTAGGAGCAGCAGCAGCAGGAGTCCGCAGAGTGGCACAATGACATAGTGTGAAGGTGGCATCAGTAGCAGCAGCAGCAGGAGGAGCCCACAGAGTGCCACAATGAAATAGTGTGAAGGTGGCATCAGAGGCAGCAGGAACCCGCAGAGTGGCACAATGATATAGAATGAAGGTGGCATCAGAAGCAGCAGGAGCCTGCAGAGTGGCACAATTATATAGTGTGAAGGTGGCATCAGCAACAGCAGGAGCCTGCAGAGTGGCACAATGATATAGTGTGAAGGCGGCATCAGAAGCAGCAGCAGGAGCCCGCAGAGTGGCACAATGATATAGTGTGAAGGTGGCATCTGAAGCAGCAAGCATCAGGAGCCAGCAGAGTGGCACAATGATATGGTGGGTTGGTGGCATCAAAAGCAGCAGCAGCAGGAGCACGTAGAGTGGCAGAATGATATAATGTGAAGGTGCATCAGTAAGCAGCAGGCAGGAGGACCCACGGGGGCACAATATATAGTGTGTTGGTGGCATCATAGCAGCAGGAGCCTGCAGAGTGGCACAATGATATAGTGTGAGGCGGCATCAGACAGCAGCAGCAGGAGCCCGCGAGTGGCACAATGATATAGGTGTAAGGTGGAATCAGAACAGCAGCAAAGCAGAGCCGCAGAGTGGACAATGATATAGTGTGAAGGGGCATCAGAAGCAGCAGCAGGAGCGGCAGAGTGGCACAATGATATAGTGTGTTGGTGGCATCAAGGCAGCAGGAGCCTGCAGAGTGGACACATGATATAGTGTGAAGTGGCATCAGAAGCAGCAAGGCGGCAGAGTGGCACAATAATATAGTGTGTTGGTGGCATCAGAAGCAGCAGCAGGAGCCGCAGAGTGGCACAATGATAGTGTGAGCGGCATCAGAAGCAGCACAGAAGCCCGCAGAGTGGCACAATATATAGTGAGAGGGCATCAAAGCAGCAGAGCCTGCAGGTGGCACAATTGATATGTGTGATGCGGCATCAGAAGCAGCAGGAGCCCGCAGAGGGGCACAATGAATAGTGTGAATGGCATCAGACAGCGACAGCCCGCAGAGTGGCACATGATATAGTGAAGTGGTGGCATCAGAAGCAGCAGGCAGAGCCGCAGAGTGGCAAGATATAGTGTGAAGGGCTCAGACGCAGCAGGAGCCGCAGAGTGGCACACATGATATAGGTAAGGGGCCATCAGAGACAGCAGCAGCGGAGCCCTGCAGAGTGGCCAATGATCTCGTGTGGAAGCGGCATCTGAAGCAGCAGGAGCCCGCAGAGTGGCACAATGATATAGTGTGAAGGCGGCATCAGAAGCAGCAGCAGCAGGAGCCCGCAGAGTGGCACAATAACATAGTGTGAAGGTGGCATTAGAAGCAGCAGCAGGAGCGTGCAGAGTGGCACAATGATGTAGTGTGAAGGCGGCATCAGAAGCAGCAGCAGGAGCCCGCAGAGTGGCACAATCTTATAGTGTGAAGGTGGCATCAGAAGCAGCAGCAGGAGCCCGCAGAGTGGCACAATGATATAGTGTGAAGGCGGCATCAGAAGCAGCAGGAGCCTGCAGAGTGGCACAATCATATAGTGTTAAGGTGGCATCAGAAGCAGCAGGAGCCTGTAGAGTGGCACCATGATATAGTGTGGAGGTGGCGGACAATTACAGTCCCTGGTAAAGATGGTAGGAGGCAGACGGTGCAACTAGCAGCAGATGTGTGGCATCAGGCGGCTACAGCATCAGAATAGTAGGTGTGGCAGGTAGTTAGAAACGTTTCTCAACATTTGGAGGAGGCGTCATGGCTGATCTAATCTGATGCATTAGGCATTGGTGAATTGAAATCCTGGCCGATCCAAGTCTGATTCATCTTGACAAAGGTCAATCTCTCCACATTACGGGTGGACAAGCGGGTTCTCCTGGGGGTAACGATGGCCCCCGCCACACTGAACACCCGCTCTGATGCCACACTACTGGCCGGGCAGGACAGCTTCTCTACTGCAAACTCCGCAAGTTGCGGCCACACATCAAGTTTGGCTGCTCAGTAGTCCATGGGATCCTCTACCTCAGGTGGTAAAGTGCTGTCCAAGTAGACCACCAACTGCTGGTGCAGGGTCTGCTTCATGTCCTGCTGCTGCTGGTGACAGCTACCCTCCTCACTAGGCGGGTGTAGGAAATTGCTCATTATGGAATACAGACTTAAGTGACTGTTGATGGAACAGCTACTGCTCCTACCCCCCAGCTCCCCACAGCAGCCGTGGTAGTAGTACGTGAGCAATGACTGCCAGGAATCCACCGGTCAGACCTGACAGAGGATGGACAATGACGCACATAGGCAGCGGCCAACTGTGTGCTCAGTATTTCTCTATAGTATGCCAGTTGTTCCTTCCTCTCAGCAGCAGGAAAAAAAGGCACCCATTTTGGACCGGTAGCGAGGGTCCAAGAGGGTGGAGAGCCAAAAGTCATCCCTATGCCTGATGTTAACTATTTGGCTGTCACTAGTTAGGCAAAGCAGTATGCTGTGGGCTATCTGCGCAAGTGGCTCTGAGGGACTCCCGGCCTCCATATCCACAGTACACTGCCACGGTGCTTCTGGGTCATCTGCCTCGTCTTCTACCTCCTCTGGATGCTCCTGCTCCTCCTCTCCTGTCACCTGGGTAGAAAAACCATAAATTGCACCAGACTCTGGTTGTGCTCCAATGTCCTCCTCCTCCTCCTCCAGTTCAGCCCCCACCGGACTCATGTGGCCATGAGATGTAGTCTCCACTTCTCCATTGCCATGACCAGACAGATTTCGCAGCATGAGTTCCAGGACATGAAGCAGTGGAATGACGTTATTCATCCCGCAGTCCTGGCGACTGACAAATAACGTGGCCTCTTCAAAAGGCCTGAGCAAACGGCAGGTGTCACGCATGAGTTGCCAGTGGCTGACATCAAAGTTACACAAGGGAGTACTGCGGTCCGCTTGCATCATCAAAAAATCATTAATGACTTTTCTCTGTTCATACAGGCGGTCTAACATATGGAGGCTGGAATTCCAACGGGTGGAAACATCGCATATCAGACTATGTTGGGGTAGGCCGTTCTGGTGCTGCAACTCGAGGAGGGTGTGCTTGGCTTTGTAAGAATGGCTGAAGTGCGTGCACAGTGTCCTGGCTATTTTTAGAATGTCTTGCAGATGGGTGTAAGACTTCAGGAACTTGTTGACTACCAGATTGAACACATGCGCCATGCAGGGTGCATGGACCATCCCTTGGTGCAGCGCGGACACCACGTTCCTCCCATTGTCTGTCACCATGGTTCCGATTTTTAGTTGTCGCGGAGAAAGCCACACATTGATTTCTTCTTGCATGACGCGGAGCAATTCCTCCCCTGTGTAACTTTGTTTGCCCAGGAAACCAGGTGTAGAACTGCGTGACACCGCTGTGCCTGCACATGTGGTATGATGGAGCAGCAATTGTGGAGGCTGAGGTGGTGGTGGAGAAGGAGGCGCAGGAGCAGCAGTTTGAGAACGTGGAGGAGAAAGCGCCGTCTCTTGTGGAAGTTTTGGTGTGGCTGGGCGGGAAGCCCATTCACCCAGTGGGCCATAAAGGACATATACTGGCCCTGACCATAATTACAGCTCCGCTCTGCCGTGCACCTTGGAAGAAACTGATAAGCTCAAGGACTGGCCCACCTTCTGTTGTACATATTGGTGAAGGGCTGGCACACCCTTTTTGGGAAAAAAATTGCGGCTTAGAACTCTCCACCTCGGTTCGGCACAAGCCATTAGTTCTCTGAAGGGTGCAGAGTCCACGACTTGGAAAGGGAGAGACTGCAGTACCAACAACTTCGACAAGAGCACGGTCAGCTTCTGCAAATTAGGATGGCTGGACGCATAGAGTTGTCTTTTTGTAATCGCCTCGCTCAACGACTGCTGGCGCCAAGCGTAGCGAGGAGCAGGAGCATCTGGACCGGGAGATGATGTTAAAGACAAACAGCTCCCTTCGGCAGAGGTGCTGGAGCCTTGATTTGCTGAAACAGTATGTGTGCCACTAGGTGCTGCTGCTGTTGCTGCGCCTGCAGGATGGACCGCATCTGACACCCGTTTCTCCCAGGCCATTGAATGGTGACGCTGCATGCGCAGGGCCATGGTGCCAAGGTTAGCTCCCTGGCCACGCTTCACTTTCTGCCGCAGATACGACATATACCCACACTCGGCTCCTCTGGTGTCTTTACAAAAAAACTGCCACACCGCTGAGGTGGTAATTTTACCGCCAACACTCTGCACTGAGCGACTACTAAGCCACTGCCTTGCTGAGCCCCTGTGCCACTGCTTATATAGGCCTGCAAATCGGGATTTGTACCCCGCGGACGTTTGGCTCCTGTCCTCGAACTGCTGCCACCCTGCTGACTCACAGCCACAGTAGCGACTTGCTGCCTGCTCCGCAAGCTGACACTCTCTTCACCCGACGATGATGAACCCCCTGCTACATCCGTCTCCCAAGTGCGATTGGCTACATCATCGTCAATTTGCGTTTCCCGGTCACTGCTACTCTCCTCACCGGTGTCAGTATGCACAGCCTGCCTACTGCAGGAAGCAGCGGAAGTCTGCCCCACCACTTCACTGCAAGGCAGCTGCTGACTGTCCTCAAACACTTTGTCCTCGCTGAATAGTGGCGCTGAGCCCAGACCACCTAGTAGCTCTCTGGCTGTGGGAAAGGAACAGGCCAGAGCCTGGTTGAGGACAGGTGAGGGCCGCTGACCTGCTCCTGGGACATGCCAACTAATTGTTGTATCAGAGGAACCAACGGACTCTTGGCTGGGGTTGTCAGATGTTATATTTGAGGAATTGGATGACCTAGTCAAACATTCAACAACCTTTGGGTTGTTGATCAACACACTGCCACTAGATGACAACAGCAGTTCTGGCCTCACAGTGTCACCCCTGCTGCGACATCTCCTTACTATGCTGCCACCTCTGCCTGCTCCAACTGCCACCTTTCTGTCTGACATAGTGGTTTATAAACTATGTGGATTTGACACGTAAATCTGGCTGTAAACTAGAGCCGCCAAAAGGTATTACAATGTGCGTTATACAGAACCCCCCAACTGACAGTTTAATTTCAGGGAAAATCACTGTATAAACTATGTGGATTTGACACGAAAATCTGGCTGTAAACTAGAGCCCCCAAAAGGTATTGCAATGTGCGTTATACAGATACCCCACAACTGACATAATTTCAGTGAAAATCACTGTATAAACGACGTGGATTTGACACGTAAATCTGGCTGTAAACTGGAGCCGCAAAAAGGTATTGCAATGTTCATTATACAGATACCCCACAACTGACAGTGTAATTTCAGCGAAAATCACTGTATAAACTATGTGGATTTGACACGTAAATCTGGCTTTAAACTAGAGCCGCAAAAAGGTATTGCAATGTGCGTTATACAGATACCCCACAACTGACAGTGTAATTTCAGTAAAAATCACTGTATAAACTATGTGGATTTCACACGTAAATATGGCTGTAAACTAGAGCCACAATAAGGTATGGCAATGTGCGTTATACAGATACCTCACAACTGACAGTGTCATTTCAGCGAAAATCACTGTAAAAACTATGTGGATTTCACACGTAAATCTGGCTTTAAACTAGAGCCCCCAAAAGGTATGGCAATGTGCGTTATACAGATACCCCACAACTGACAGCTCACTACTGCAGATGCATGAATGTCAAACAGATTTTTTCCTATTCGATTTTGTCACTAAATAGAACTGCTATTTGTGGTATACAGATCCCCCTTCAAGAACAACCAGAGATTGGTCCACCAATCGCTACTGCAGATGCATGAAAGTCAAACAGATTTCTTCCTATTCGATTTTGTCACTAAATATAATTGCTATTTGGGGTATACAGATCCCCCTTAGAGAACAGCGAGGGATTGCAGCAAGAATCGCACAGTACAATAGCAGCAGCTGGACGCTACAACATGAAGTCTGAAGTGCTGAGATAGAAAATGGCTGGGTTTTATAGGGCTGTGTGACATCACATAAGCCTGCCGGTCGCTGATTGGCTTACAGGTCTGCAGATGTCATTGGGGGTGTTCCTTTCTCCTTCCCAGAGTAGTCTGCCCCATGTAAAACGTTGTTCTCGCGCCCATTTAGCAAAAATATAAGGGGAAAAAAAACAACTTCGTTTCCGCAAATCAGCATAAACTTCGGCTTCGTGACGAATCAAATTTTTCCTGAAATACTAACCGAAGTTAGAATTATTAGAATCGATCTCTAGTTACTACATTTTGATAAGGGATAATATCAACTAATGTTCATGTTTTAACCCTTTCGTATTAAGACCAATCTAAGAATATACTTGCTCTCTGATTGCCTTTATTTTGTGATAATTTTTTTTTTTGCCAAAATTGAGCGATACAATGAACACTCATCTCTTACCTAAGGTGCTACATATTAACACGACAGCACACCCGAGAACATGGCCATGTCTAAGGTATATGTAACACCAAAAACACACACATGTTCCAGAATAAAGTTTTTATTTCACACCATCCTGCATTATATATACCTATGTCAAATTGAACCATGGAGGGCTCTGTTATTGTGCGGCTAATACAATGGCGCACATCTAAAAGTGACTTTTATTATCTTATTAGCTTGGTTTATGGATATATAGGTTTTTATTTGGGTTATTGCTGTGTAAGGGAGCAATGTGGGAAGCGCAGTACAATTGTCAGCAAAAATTGTTTGCCACCCCCTGTGAATTTAACATTCCATTTGCTGCATATTTTGGTGAATATATACAGCTGTGATATGTATGAACTCCTTACATCTTACTGTTTTATATAAGTATTCTGGATTTCTACATATTTTAGAGGAATTTTTAATTTTCATTCAATTTTTGCATTTTATTACTCTTTGCTGCAAAGTTGCATGAAGGTGGTAGTGTGTATGAATTAAAAAGTTATTCCTGTTTCCATTTCTGAAAAAATCTATATTTTTATTGAGCTTTTTATTCTGTGTGTTATATATTTTTCAACACATTTGTGGATAGCAACGCATGGTTTTAGTTTTGGCATTTTTGGGAGTGTAAATTCTTGATGTTGTGTATAGTGGTATATACAAATATATAATTTATGTTTGTCACAAAGTTACATGTGGGTAATAAAAACTGTCAACTGTTAATCAAGGCAAATACAATTGCTTAGTTGTCTGCTTTCAAAAAATATATAGGGTTTAGGGATGCCTTCACTATTTAATCTGTTTTATTACTATATTTTCCAGGTTGTGACTGCAAAATTTTTTGGGGTAAAAAATTTGAGTTTTCTTTTTATAGTTTTTGCGCACACACAATCCATCGTGTGTGTGCGCTGTGACAACTCAGCGCTGATCAGTAGCATCGCTTTTTTTGGTTGTAATTTTTTTTTTCCTGTACTAAAAGTTCTCCTGTTTATGGTTTATTCTTTCAGCGCCCCACACATTTTCAAGCACAACATACACATCCCCTTGAATAAAGTTGTACGTAATCCCGTGGTATAGGCAGACGCGTTTCAGCTCCGTACAATAAAGCTCTTTTTATGAGACGAGGCTCCTCAGAATTCTTCATCTACCGGGTCCCGGTCCGCCATCTGCCTATAACACGGGATTACACACATTATCTCCCTCAACGAGGTGGTTCCCTGGGCCCATCTGAGACGAGGTCACAGGCTGGACGGGCTGCCATCACTACTGCATCTCGAGGTCTATATCTCATCTGAGATCAGGTGAGAGTCTACACTGTTATTTTGCCTGTACTTCACCCCACCTTACGTTATCACACTAGGGTTGCACCCTTCTCTTGTGCTTGTCCCCCGGTGACTAACACACAAATTCCTGTGTGTAGCACCATTCTCCAGGTTTTATTATTCTCTTGAATAAAGTTGACATGTGTTAAAGCACAACATTTATACACGCCCCCACCCAATCCCAATAAAAATATCCAATACATTCCAAAGATCTTTTTCAGCAATGGAGGCTTATGCCTTCCTGGCTGAGACTAATTCAGGAGGGGAGAATGCCCCATTATTTCTCCTCCTTCTTCTGCCCCTTCTCTTCCTCAAGTGAGGAGGGGCACTCAAGAAGGCGCCACTCAAGAAGACACCCGAATCAGCCCTCCAGAATGCCCCCTGTCCTAGGAGTTACTGGGAAGCTTCTGTGGGATCTTGTGCACCCACTTCTGGATAAAGGTTACCACTTGTACATGGATAACTTTAATACCAGCATTCCACTTTTCCAATCCCTAAGCTCCAGAGGTACTATAGCATGCGGCACTGTACGCAAAAACCAGAGAGGCTTTCCGGGATCCCTTGTTAGGCAACCACTTAGAAAGGGGGACATGAAGGCACTCTGCAATCAGAACATGATGTTGGTAAAGTATAAGAACAAAAAGGATGTCCTTGTGCTGACCACCATTCATGGGGACTCCAGCACCCTCACCCTTGTACGAGGTATGGCTACAGGAGAGACAGAAGTTTACATGCCCAGGAACCACAGTACATAAGGTCAATCAGTTGTAATAAAGGGCATGATAAGATAACACCTAATTATCAAGTTTGCCCATCCGGATCCCAGGGATATGTTACAGATCACTACAATAATATAACACTTGAATTGAAAAATATATACATTTAGTATGTAACTGGGGACCGGATAAATATGACCGTGGTTTACCAGGCGTGTGAGATCCCCAACGCACGTTTCAACCCGCCAGTCTTTCTCTACCTAGAGAAAAATGTTCACCTTTTTCCTTTTTGGGGTCTAACTGGGTCATACACCTTTAAGGGTACATACACTTATTACACCTTGAAAAATTCAAGGGTGTACTTGTTGGGGTTCTCTTCCGTTTTGGTAACACTAGGGCTCTCCAAATGCACCCTGACCCATGTAAAAAAATTTCTGGGTTCTTAAAGACAAACATACCTCTTTCCCTCTACTTCGTACCCATACATTTTATCTGCACATGTGGGGCAATTCTACATCCGGGAGAAATATTTTTACACATTTTGTGGGGTTGTTTCATCTTTTGACACTTGTGGCTTAGAATTATTTGGGGTAAAAGGGACTTTTTTGGGAAAATTTTCACCTTTTTCCTTTTTGGGGTCTAATTTGATCATACACCTTTAGGGGTATATACACATATTACACCTTGCTAAACTCTCCAAGGGCTGTTCTTTCCAAAATGGTGTCACTTGTTGGGGTCCCCCTCTGGTTTGTACCACTAGGACTCTCCAAATGCACCCTGACCCATGAATATGATTTCTGTCAAATTTGACTTCTAAAAGACATACATCTCTTTCCCTTCTGTGCCCTACCATATACCCATACAACATTTTATCTGCAGGTGTGGGGAAATTCTACATCTGGGAGAAATAGTTTTTATACAATTTGTGGGGTTGGTTCATCTTTTGACACTTGTGGCTTAGAATAATTTGGGGTATAAGTAACTTTTTGGGGAAAATGTTCACCTTTTTCCTTTTTGAGGTCTTATTGAATCATACACCTCTAGGGGTACATACTCATATTACACCTTGCTAAATTCTCCAAGGGGTGCACTTTCCAAGATGGTGTCACTTGTTGGGGTTCCAGTCTGTTTTGTACCACTAGGGCTCTCCAATTGTATCCTAACACATGAAAAGTATTTCAGCAAAACTTGTCCTTTAAAACTCTGAACAGCTCTGTTTCCCTACCAAGTGCCACCCTGTGCCCATACAGCAGTGTAAAGTGACACACAGGGGGTCATTTACTAAGGGCCCGATT
The DNA here is from genome assembly GCA_019512145.1 of Engystomops pustulosus. Lineage (NCBI taxonomy): Eukaryota > Metazoa > Chordata > Amphibia > Anura > Leptodactylidae > Engystomops > Engystomops pustulosus. Next base: position 155,498,890 of record CM033641.1, on the reverse strand, counting down.
CACGTTTTCCCGACGTGTTACCCGAATGTTTCCAATTTGCGCCGATTTCCCCTGAATTGCCTCGGGATTTTGGCGCACGTGATCGGATTGTGGCGCATCGGCGCTGGCATGCACGTGACGGAAATCAGGGGGTGTGGCCGACGGATTCGGAAAAACCACCGCATTTAAAACAAAAAATGTGTCGCGGAGCTTGCACTTACCTTCACTCAGCCCGGTTCGGTGTATTCCAGTGCGTTCCGGGGAACTTCAGCGCAGCAGCAACATCTGGTGGATGGCGGAGGAACTACCTTAGTGAATCCCGGCCGGACCCGAATCCACTGCAGAGAACGCGCCGATGGATTGCGAATAGGCCGGGTAAGTAAATCTGCCCCAATGGGTATTGGAGTATGCAGGAGGAATTGCACCAAACATTTTGATATGCATTTCCCTTTTTAACCCCTTGTAAAGGTGCAAAATTTAGTGTTCAATGAATATATTGTTAAAAAAAATTAGATTTCTGTAATGTCACGTTAATTTATTTTCCACGCTCATGAAACGCTCAAAGGGTTAACAAACTTTCCAGAGGTTGTTTTGAATATTTTGAGGGGTGCAGTTTCTAAAATGGTATTATTTATGGGGGGAGTTCTATCATAAAGTCCTTAAAAAGTGACTTCTAACTAACTTGGTCCCTGCAACGATTTGACGATTTTTCTGAAATCCTGAAAAATAGCACCTAACATTATATGCCTCCTAACATCCTAAAACAGTGATGGCGAACCTTTTAGAGCCTCAGTGCCCAAACCTCAACCAAAAGCCACTTATTTATTGCAAAGTGCCAGCCCAGCAATTTAAGCAGTAATTTATTTATCTTTCTTCATTAACAACTTTCAATCCTTCAGCCCCCCAAGGACACCAACCCAGTTGAAAGGAGGAGGGCAAATTCATCTATGATTGTAGGAAGATTCTGCAGGCAGATTCTTTGAGTTCTGTCTGGTGAACTTCATTCTGGGGTGATGGCCTGGGTGCCCACAGAAAAGGCTCAGAGTGCCGCCTCTGGCACCCGTGCCGTAGGTTCGCCACTCCTGTCCTAAAAAAAGGAACTGAAGTTTGAGAAATGATGCCAAGGTATAGCAGACATATGGAAAATGTTAGTAATCAAGTTATTTTGGTGATATGACTAACTTTCCAAAAAGTGTAAAATTTTGAATTTGGAAAACATCATTTTTTTCAAAATTTTCACCAAATTTCCATTTTTTTCATAAATAAACATTAAACATATTGCATACGTTTCTCCACTAACATGAAGTACCATGTGTCATGAAAAAACAATCTCAAAATCACCCAGATATATTAAAGTGTTCAAAGTTATTACCACATAAACTGACACATGGCAGATTTAAAAAAAAGGGCTCTGTCAGGAAGGTGCAAGTCGTTCAGGGGTTAATGCAAGTTTGCAAATGGGGCAAGTGTTTTCAGAAAATATGTGGTTTGTTGGGGTTTACTATAATTATTTTTACTGTAATTTTGGTTTTATTTGTAAACATGCAAATTCTAAAAATTGCTCTGGGGAATAACGCCACAAAATTTCCAGAAATGCATGGCAGTGAAAGGGTCAATACCCCTTGGTTGAATGTCCGGGTGAAGATGCTCATCATCTATCTCCTGCCTATACTGTATATACCTTATATCCAACATCTATCTTGTTAGTTATCTATCTCCTATAATGTGTCTATATAACCATTTATATATCTCACATAGAGATATATCCTCTATCTATCTAACTCATATCTATCAATCAATCTTCTATCTCTCTTCTACCATATTTACCTCTCATATCGATCTATCTTCTATCATCTATTTACTGTATACTGTATGTAATCTACTTTATAGTTCAATAAATCTATGTAATATTTCACATTTATCTTCTATCATCAATCTACCTATCATCTGTCTGTTCTATAAAATTCTATACAGTCCCATATTACACATTGGGGGCATTTACTAATTCTGGCGCAAGCATGGAGATCAGTCTCTGGAAAGCACAGCCCGATGTATTAGTGGCTGATAGTAATTAATGGGTAGACGGAACTAATAAGTTGTGTGCCATAAAAATGCCAACATTAATTAAATGTGCGGCAAAATCTTACATGGACAGCGCCTTATTTTTTCTCTCTGCCCATTTTTGTCCTGGTTTATTGTGCGCCAAAATTTGAACGAAAAAATGCAGACAAAATACAAATAAATGTGACAGATTATGTGGAAAAGTTAGGCCACGCCCACTTGTGCCAAAAACACCCGGAGGAGTCAGGATAGTCAGAAACATCTGTTTTTTCTGGCGCAAACTCATTATAAATGATCCGCGACAATTGCCAAAAAAGGTAAAATCCCGGCATTTTTTTGGCGTAGATATGATAATACATGCCCCCCATTGTCTTACCATACTACTGTGTATAACTACAAAATGTTATTATTGTGTTGTGCAGGACTAAAGAAGGCTCTTACTGACTGTGATTAGTCATAAAATAGTTTCATTTTGGGGCCCCACTTTTAGTTTTGCCCAGGGCCCCACTTTGTCCAAAACGGCCCTGACAGTCACATTGTAGTATATTGTATTAGCAATCGGATCCTGATTGAAACAGTGAAAAAAATATATGGAAAAGGTTAAAAAAAATATGAATTAAAATCACCCCTCTTTTCATGGAACAAATGTACATATAACTAAACAAATAGAATCATACACACATTGGGTAGCCAACATAAACCCATAAATTTGGAATTTTCATAAACCAAAGAATAAATTTTTTTGTCATTTGAACTGCAAAGTGAAAGCTGTAAAAACAAAGCCTTAAAGAAAATGGTGACATTTTTTGTCAACTCCACTACATTTTCAAGTTTTCCAATATATTGAAAAGAATATTAAATGGCACTGTTCGGAATTACAATTTGTCCTGCTGATAAAATAAGAAATGCGACAAGTTCCTGAGAGACAAAGCAGACTTTGACATTGGCACCATCTTCGGCTGGCAATCTGGCAGGAAATAACATTTCAGAAAAAAACAACTGAGAAATAAATTGCGAAACAGAATTTTGGACAACAGAGTTCGACTCGAGCGCATTGGATGATGGACAGTAAAAGGGTCCTTTACCTGAAACCTGCAATTCGGACGGTTGCCCCCCGTCTAACCCTGAAATCATCCCTTTAGAAAGCGTACTAGGAGGGACTGAAAGAGGAGGAAAAAGAGGTCGTTGGCCGAGTCGGAAACGCAAGCAAGTCTCATGGCGATAGAAGAACCAGGTGACCACTCAAAGGAGACTAACATTATTAACTTGACTAACCTCTTGACTCTGACTGTGTTTCCGTTCTTGTCCAAAGTACTTAATTTTCCTGTCACTACCAAGTTTGACTTCAGTTTAATATTGACCTATTTAAAACTATAATACAAAAATGAGAAAAAATGTAAAGTCAGCTCACCTGGACAAACAAAAACATGTGCGGACATGGCGTCTCGTGAGCATGGAACCTTCGGCTCTGAAGTACAAGGAATGTCCAATGGCAAGTGAATCCAGCTTCAAACGACATCCACGTGAGTATAAAAACTGTTACCTTTATTTATGAAAACATCTTAAAACAGGAACATGGTAGAGGCAAACAGCCTATGAACACGGCACCTCACTACCCTGAAGTGAGGAGACCGATGATCGCCTACGCGTTTCAGAGAAACCTCTCCTTAATCATGGCTAACACGTCAAAGCTAACAGGAAGTTAATATATGCCCGTAACCTAGGGTCACATGACTCGCCGGTCAGTGATGACATCGGTCACGTGAGTACACCGGTTTGGATTGACAAGTTATTTTTTAACACGGAGCACGGGTTTGTAGCATAAATATCCAGAAGGTTTCTCTATTGAGAAGTTTCCTTCTGTGATCCCCCTGGTAGGAGTTTCACCTTTTCTATTGCGATGAATGAAAGTCCTGCACAATCTCCATGGTGAACATTCTGAAAGTGTTGCGAAACCATAGAGATATTCATCATATCCGACTTGCCTGCATCTGATATATGACGTCGTATTCTGGTTTTTAAGGGGCAAGTGGTGCAGCCTATGTATTGGAGGTTGCACCTGGTACAGGTAATCAAGTATATGACGTGTGTTGTATTACAGTTAATAAATAGAGATGAGCGAACACTAAAATGCTCGGGTACTCGTTATTCGAGACGAACTTTTCCCGATGCTCGAGTGCTCGTCTCGAATAACGAACCCCATTGAAGTCAATGGGAGACTCGAGCATTTTTCAAGGGGACCAAGGCTCTGCACAGGGAAGCTTGGCCAAACACCTGGGAACCTCAGAAAAGGATGGAAACACCACGGAAATGGACAGGAAACAGCAGGGGCAGCATGCATGGATGCCTCTGAGGCTGCATAATCGCACGCATTATGACCAACATAGTGGGCAAAACAGCATGCCATGACAGAGTGACAGAATGAAGCTAGATAGCATCTAAAACATCCAATAATGACCCTGACACTATAGGGGACGGCAATGCAAGGCAGCGGCCAGCAGGCTAGAGAGTGTCATGGCGACATACCCTAAAATGGACTCAGGCTTCAACCAAGGGTGGCAGAGAGGAACCAAAGGAGGTGAGCAAGAAGCGCTCAAATAATATTCGGTACATGATAAAAGTTGCCAGTATTATTTGTGGATTACAGCAGCCGGGGTGGCAGACAAAGTTAACATGGAAGCCATGAAAACACACCCACCAAATTGCCTGACACAGTCGTTGATAAGGGGACGATGTATGGAGGCAGTGAACTAGTAGTTAGATTAAAGGTGTCGCAGTTAAACTATGTTAGTTGGATCTTGGCATGGAGCTGGCGCTCCGCTGCAGGCGAGCTTTCGCCAATCAAGCCTGTCTATAGGCTACTCCCCAAACAGCACTTCTAAGGAACCTTTGTATAAGATCAAGTGTAGTAGCGTTCTTTAAGTTTAGGTATGCCGGGTGAGGGGAATGTAAACAGATGCGCAAAGCGGTGCTGAAATAATATCCATAAATGGTAAAAAAGTTTGCAAGTATTATTGGGGATTACACAGCAGGGTGGCGACCAAGTTAACAACTTGATGTGGAATGCCCTGTATAGCTCTTGGGCGTGGGGCATTATTTATCGCCTAGGCTCAGCAGTTTCAGCACGCTGCTGTCGTTAGCGACGGCACTGCTGCTTGTGCCTAGAGCTACCGACTGATGGCGCCATGCCCACGGTGGTAATCGGAGGAGGAGGAGGTGGAGGAGGGGTGGGAGGAGGTATAGTAGGCCTTTGAGACCTGGACGAGGTAGGCCCCGCAATTCTCGCGTCGGCAGTATATGACCAGCCCCAGGGTCAGACTCGGTCCCAGCCTGCACCAAGTTAGGTAGTAGCGTTATTATAAGTTTGGGATGGCGGGTGAGAGGGAATGTAAACAGATGGCAAGAAGCGCATGATGCGCATGGAGCTGGCGTTCCGGCCAGGAGAGCTTTCGCCCATCCAAGCCCCGTCTCTAGGCTACGCCCCAAACAGCACTTCTAAGAACCTTTGTATAAGATAAGTGTAGTAGCGTTCTTATAAGTTAGGATATGCCGTGGTGAGGGGAATGTAAACAGAATGCGCAAGAAGGCGCTGAAATAAATATCCCTAAATGGTAAAAGTTTGCAAGTATATTTTGGGATTACACAGCAGGGTGGCGAAACAGTTAACAACTTTGATGTGGAATGCCCGTAATAGCTTGGGCGGGTGTGCCTTTTATCGCCTAGGCTCAGCATTAAGCACCGCCTGTGTCGCTTAAGCGACGCATGCTGCGTGCCTAGAGCTACCGACTGATGGCGCCATGCCCACGGATGGTATCGGAGTGAGGAGGAGAGTGGAAGAGGGGGGGTGGGAGGAGGTATAGAGGCCTTTGAGACCTGACCGAGGTAGGCCCGCAAATTCTGCGTCGGCACCGTCAGTATATGACCAGCCCCCAGGGTCAGACTCGGTCACCAGCTGCACCAACGTTAAGTGTAGTAGCGTTCTCATAAGTTTGGGATTATGGGGGGTGAGGGGAATGTAAACAGATGCGCAAGAAGCGCATGATGCGCATGGGATGCTGGCGTTCCGATGCCCAGGCAGGCTTTCGCACCAATCCAAGCCCCTGTCTCTAGGCTACTCCCCAAACAGCCACTTCTAAGAACTTTTGTATAAGATCAAGTGTAGTAGCGGTCTTATAAGTTTAGATATGCGGGTGAGGGGAATGTAAACAGATGCGCAAAGAAGCGATGGAGCTGGCGCTCCGCTGCCAGGCGAGCTTTCGCCAATTCAAGCCCCTGTCTCTAGGTACTCCCAAAACAGCACTTCTAAGAACCTTTTATAAGATCAGTGTAATTAGTAGTGGTCTTATAAGTTTGGGATATGGCGGGTGAGGGGAATGTAAACAGATGCGCAAGAAAGCGCTGAAATAATATCCCTAAATGGTAAAAGTTTGCCAGTATATTTGTGGGATAAACACGCAGGTGGCGACAAAGTTAACAACTTTGATGTGGAACGCCATGAAACAACCCAAATTTCTGCCGACACACCTCGTTGATAAAGGGACGATGTATGCGAGGCAGCTATATGGACGAGTTTGGAGGGGGTAGCAATGGAGACAAAGTTGTGGGGTGCTGATGGAGACAATTTAATTTGGATAGTGCCTGTATGGTGGCAGTCCCAAACATTTTTCAAACCAGAGGAGCAGGGAGGGGCCCTCAGTAAATGGGATAGATGAGTGCCTGTATTTGGCAAGCCCAAAAATGTTCAAACAGAGGAGCAGGTAGGTGGCCCTCAGTTAAAATGGAATAGATGAGTGCCTGTATGTGGCGAGTCCCAAAAATGTTCAAACCAGAGGAGAGGTGGGTGCCCTGCAGTAAAATGGCATAGATTGAGTGCCTGTATGTGGCTAGTCCCAAAAATGTTCAACCAGAGGAGCAGGAGGTGGCCTGCAGTAAAATGAGCATAGATGAGTGCCTGTATGTGGCGTCCCAAAAATGTTTCAAACCAGAGGAGCAGGTAGGTGGCCCTCCAGTAAAATGGGATAGATGAGTGCCTGTATGTGGCAGTCCCAAAAATGTTTCAAACAGAGGAGCAGTAGGTGGCCCTGCAGTAAAATGGAATAGATGGAGTGCCGTATGTGGCAGTCCCAAAAATTGTTCAAACCAGGAGGAGCAGGTAGGTGCCCTGCAGTAAAATGGAATAGATTGAGTGCTGTATGTGGCAGTCCCAAAATGTTTAAACCAGAGGAGCAGGTTAGGTGGCCCTCCGTAAAATGGAATAGATTGAGTGCCTTATGTGGCCGAGTCCCAAAAAATTGTTCAAACCAGAGGAGCAGGTAGGTGGCCTGCAGTAAAATGGAATAGATTGAGTGCCGTATGTGGCAGTCCCAAAAATTTTTTAAAAACAGGAGCCGGGTAGGTGGCCCCAGAAAAATGGAATAGATGAGTGCCTGTATGGGCACTCACAAAATTGTTTCAAACAGAGGACGGGTAGGTGGCCCTCCAGAAAAATAAATGCATGAAGTACTATAGCAAGAGCAGTGGCCTTGTCAAAATATAGCCAGGTTTCTGCTGCTTACTGTACAAACAGGAGGAAAGGAGAAGGAGTAAAATGACGGAGGAGGAGAGGAGTGGATCAAGTATTCAGGTGAGCTTCCTTCACATGGTGAGATGAGATTGGAAATTTGGAGAAATCCAGCCTTTATTCATTTTAAAGAACGTCAGTCGCCTGTCAGCGCTGTCGCGACAGGCGTGTCGCTTCTCGGTGATGATGCAACCAGCTGGCCTGAAAACCCGTCGGACAAGACCGCTAGCGGCAGGGCAGGAAGCAAGAACCCCAAGGCGTTACAGCCCCAGTTCGTGCCAACAGTCCAGCTTTGGAACCAGTAGTGTGGGGAGGCTGGGTCTGTGATCATTTAGGACGATGGTATGCGTCAGCTACGTACTCCCTACCATCTTTCTGATAAAGATCGCCCTCTACTGCCGAGACTGGGGCAGGTATGCAGTGTCTTGTGGGTGGGGACCCTAAAGCTGGAAAAAGCCTTGTAAGCGTCCCCTTGCCAGTGCTGGACACAGCTGCCTGCTCGCCTACTCTCCCGTCGCTACTTGTCCGCAGAACTACGCCACTCTGCCGACTAGCGCGTCGAAGGGAAATACTGTTTCAGCTTGTTGCACCGGGCCTGCTGTGGTATTTCATGCATTCGTCACACTCCTTTCCTCTCCAAGGGAGAGAGTGGGCAAGATTTCTGCTTGTACCGTGGGTACCAGGAGAGTGACACCCAGTAATCCGGTGCTGGTAATAAATTCTTTGAAACGCTGAGGGTCACGGATAGCGCAGCCTAGCATGAAAGTTGCCATACTGCGCCAGCAGTACCAACGCGTAAAATTCAACTCCCCCTCATGGGCCTGGACTGTCCGTTAATCTCCTCCAACTCCTCCAACTCCTCTTTTCTGCCCATACACCGCTGAAAGTGAAGGAATCAACAATGGTCCCCTTTGTGTCTCGCGCACAAACATTCTCCTCCTCTTCTCCTCATCCTCCTCCACCTCCACCTTCTCCGAATATGCGATGAGAAACAGACCTCAGGGTGCTTGCAGGCCTATCAACAAGGGAATATGTCTTCCCCTATTTGTGCAAGAGCGCAAAGCCTCCGATCATGTGCCCAGAGCGAGTTTTTCAGACAGGCCAAGCGGGTGTATGGTGAGGCTGCTTATGATGGCCGGCATCGCAATGACCATCGTGTTGACTACCGCAAAGTATGACCACCCTGACAAGAATCAGACATCCCGTCCACGCCTCATTGTGACTTGAGGAAGCTGATGCCGTTTGACTACCAGTTCTGGTGGAAGTTGAACATCATGGGCAGCTAAATCGCTCTGCGCTGCGGTAAACTCTGGCATAATGGTCAAGTGTGAATCCACTCGTGGGAACGTCGCACAACAGTCGGGAGCGGGGCCGTTGGAGGCGGCGCTGCGCTGCCCTGAGAGCATGGGCAGGCATCTGGGCGGACTTCCTGAACATGGCACAGATGCGGCGCACTGATCGTGAGCACAATCAGACAGATTGGGGATGTCGTGAGGAAAAAGCTGCACTATCAGATTAACACAGGGCCAGGCATGGACACATGGTCAGTATGCCGAGTTGCAGAGCGCCACCAGGTACGGCGTGTGTGTCGAACACCAAACCATTCACGCGCTTGAGTGGTTCAGCGGTTGCCACCACAGATCAGTCTGCGCGTGAGGCCCTGTCAATAGCTCTTGGCGGCTAGTGCCTTTTGGTCGCCTAGCTCAGACAGTTTGAGCACAGCTGCTGTCGCATTAGGCGACGGCACTGCTGCGTGCCTAGAGCTTACCGACATGATGGCAGCACGGACCCAGCGGATGGAGTTCGGAGGAGGACGGTGGAGGAGGTGGAGTGGGCAGGAGGAGGACGGCAATAGTAGGCACGGAAACATGGGACAGAGGTAGGCCCCGCAACCTCGGCGTCGGCAGTGATAGAGCAAGCCCCAGGGTACAATCCGGTCAGCCTCCACCAGTTAACCCAATGTGTGTTCAGCGATATAAGTGGCCATGCCGGGCAGACTCGTCACGTGTCCGTGGTACAGGTGGGACCTTGTCAGAAATGGCGTGGCAGGGCACGGATGTGTTGTCTGGACGTGCTGGGGCAGGGCTGGGAAGGCACATCAGGCGACAAGTAAGAGTAGGGGGCTGGGACGTAATACCGAGGGGCGGACCGCCCCATGATGGTTGCGAAAGGCCTCGGTTCTACTAGGCCCTATAGGCAGCATACTCACAGGCTAAGCAATTGGAGATGTGCCACATTAAGGGCTTGGGCGTGGGGGGTTGAACTATATTAGCGCTCAGCTCCGCGTTGGGTATGGAGAGCTGAACGCTGTGTGGATGCTGTGGAGGATCGGGAGGGACCGATGTCGGGTTTTTGTGCCGGGTCCTGGCAGGGGGATGACTCAGGACAGACTGACACATGGGAAGGAGCAGTGGTGTGCAACGGCCGGAGGTTGAACGGGGGCTTGTTAGCCACACTGAGTGGGGTGCTTAGATTCATATGGCCTGCGCACCCCCTCAACCCCCTGGTGGTAGTTTAGCTAGTAGTGGTGGAACCCTGCTGAAGCGTTTGCGCCCCAAATGGTGAATCACCACAGTCCGTCGGCTATCGGTGTTTCTTAAGAACCTCCAACACTATTGAGATCTGCCCTCGCCGCAAGAGACCTCCACAACGGGCGCTTCACTAGTTCAGCGTGAGGGATGCACCAGATCTGAAGCCGCCTCTCGCTGGACACCCACTCCTCTTCCCACCTGTTCAAGCGAGGACTCTCCTCCGTCTCAGAAAGCCATGTGGTCACACGGCCTCTCAAACCAGTCTGGGGCATTGTACACCTCATCATCCTCGATCCCCAGTCTGCTCCCCCCTGGAATTCCTGCCCTGACAAACAACTCCCCATGTCGACAACAGTGTTCTCATCGTCGGACACTCTTTACACACTCATACGTCAAGAAGGTCATCATCACCCACAGATGGACTGGTGAAAAACCTGGAGGATCGGGAAATTGCTCAGCAGCAACCGGACAAGTGTGTTTGTGGACTGTGGGAAGGGTCCAGAAAACAGTTCCTCAGAGTATGCCGGTTCAAATGCCAAATTTCCTGGGAGGGGGCAGACTGGGGGGGAGGAGGCTGAGGTGCAGGAGCTGGAGGAGGAGTGGGGATTCGGTGACATGGGGTGGACTGGTGGAAGGACTGAATGTGTGGTGGACAATATTGCTAGAAGCATTGTTCAGCAACCCGGGACTATACCTGTTCGCACTGTTTGGCCTCAACAGTGTGTGTCTACCAGAGTCCCAGTAACTTACAGACATGAACCTGAGGAGTGTAGCAGTTGCGGCGTTCCCCTGCTCCCTCCTAAGGGTGGTGTCTCACCCGCCAGGACCACGCCTTTCTGACCCCCTGCAGTTAGTTGGACAAGCTCCGTCCCCCCCTCGTCCTCTACCCTAGCCCCGGTTTTAAACATTTTAAACATGAGAGTTAGAACTTTTTTTCTTTTTCCTTATTTTTTGTTTTTTTTTGGTGTTTTTGTGTTTTTTTTTTTTTATTGTGTTTTTTGTTTTTTTGAGAGTTTTTTTTAACCAAACAATCGATCCTATGTATGGATATTTTCTAGCCAAGTATCAAAAGAAGCACACACTATTGCCAGATGAGATGGACACGAGTAGGCCTATGAAATCAACCCCTACGGAATTTTGGCCACTGTACGGCTCTTGTTGGATATGTGCGACTGCCCACAAGCGCCGAACACAGCCGGTCGAAAGGTCTCACATACAAATTGCTCAGGAATTTGGCAAGTACATGCACGCAGACAGAAACTACACGCTACACCAGCAGATCTCAACCAGAAATCAAAATATCGAACGCTACTGTAGGCTTCAAAGAATGTTGTTTGTATTCTCCGTATGGCTATTTTAGCCAAGTATCAAAGGAAGCACACATACTAGCCAAGATGAGGATGAGACTGAGGTATTGCACATTAGAATCCTTACCCTACTGAATGTTTGTCCACGGCGGCCCTTGCTAGGATACTGTGGGCCACAAGCGAGAACCACAATGCGGTCGCAAGTCTCACACATACAAAACCATTTTGCAGAATTGGCAAGTACATGCACTGCAGAAACTACAGCCACAGCAGATCCAACAGAAAATCAAATATATAGAACGCTACTGTAGGCTTCAAGAATCGTCTGTTGTATTCTCCTTCTGGCTATTTTCTAGCCAAGTAATCAAAGGTAAGCACATATCCTATGCCAGATGAGATGACACTGAAGTTATTGCTAATAGAATCCAACCCCTACTGAATTTTTGCCACTTCGGCCTTTGCTATGGATATGTGCGAAACTAGCAGCTTATGCAGAGACAACAGCGGTCGCAATGTTCACTACAAATTGCTCAGGAATATGTGCACGTACATGCACTGCAGAAACTACAGCCACCAGCACGAAATCAGACCAGAAACAGATATATATAGAACGCTACGTTAGGCTTCAAGACAAGCTGTTTGTATTCTCCTAGGCTATTTTCTAGCCAGTATCAAAGGTAAGCACCACTTACTGCCAGATGAGATGACACTGAGTTATTTGCCTAATAGAAATCAACCCCTACTGAATTTTGCCACTTCGGCCTTTGCTATGGATATGTGCGCCACTAAGGCCAGTCCCAGAAGAGAACACAGCGTGGGTCGCAAGTCTCACACAAATATTGCTCAGGAATTGGCAAGTAACATGCACTGCAGAAACTACAGCACCAGCAGATCAACAGAAATCAAATATATAGAACGCTACTGGAGGCTTCAAGAAGATGTTTGATCTTCCTATGGATATTTCTAGCCAAGTATCAAAGGAAGCACACTACACTATGACAGATGAGATGACACTGAGTTATTGTCTATGAAATTCAACCCCCTACTGAATTTTGCCACTTCGGCTTTGCTATGGATATGTGCGCCATAAGCGGCAGCAGAACAACAGCGGGTCGCAAAGTCTCACTACAAAAATGCTCAGAATGCGCAAGTACCATGCACTGCAGAAACTACGCCACCAGCAGTCAACCAGAAATCAATATATAGAACGCTACTGTAGGCTTCAAGAAGCTGTTTGTGTATTCTCCTATGGGTATTTTCTAGCCAAGTATCAAGGAAGCACACTACTATGCCAGATGGATGACACTGATGTTATTGCCTAATAGAAATCCAACCCCTACTGAATTTGCCACTTCGGCCTTTGCTGGATATGTGCGCCACTAAGCGCAGAACCACCAGCGGTCGCCAAGTCTCACTACAAATTGCTAGAATTGGCAAGGTACATTGCACTTGCAGAAACTACAGCCACCAGCAAGATCAACCAGAAATCAAAATATAGAACGTTACTGTTAGGCTTCAAGAAGCTGTTTGTATTCTCATAGCTATTGTTCTAGCCAGTATCAAAGGGAAGCCACACTATTATGCCAGATGAGATGACACTGAGTGTGTATGCCTAATAGAAATCCAACCCTACTGGAATTTTCCAACTTCGGTCTTTGCTATATGGATATGTGTGCACTAAGTAGCTAAAACACAACGGTTAGCAAGTCCCCCCTGCTAATTCCTCACAAAATGGTAAAAGATGCAAATTTAAAATAAAAAAAGTTAGAACGTTTATTGTAGCCTAAGAAGGGCGTTGGGTTCTTTGAGAATCACTCTTGCCTACAAGTAAGCTAATAGGAAACACCCTAACGCTTCCCTGAGCAGCAGCAGCTCTCTCCCTAGCGGCATCAGAGGACAGAATGATCTCGAGCAGCGCGGCCAGCGGCTAGTCTATCCCAGGGTCGTCACTGATATGGCCAGCCAACCACTGCTATCGAAGTTGTAAGGTACCACGTCATGCTGGGTGGGTGAGAGCAGAGTCTCCTGGCTTGTGGTTGGCTCTGTTTCTGGCGCCCAAAAGCAAAACGGCGGGAGCTGCCATTTTGGGCTCGAGAGGGCGAAAAGTATTCGTCCGGCGAGAGTACGAGCCTTTCGAGTACCCTAATGCTCGACCGAGCATCAAGCTCGGACGAGCATGTTCGCTCATCTCTATTAATAAAGTTACGTATCTTATATGACTGTTGAGTGCGGGCAGAAATAAAGTGTTTGCTTGGTGTAGCATAGTTGCAGCAGGTACACCTCTTATGGCCACATTTGTAAAATCCTTGTACGTCAAGCCAACTGCTGGACGAATAATTTTTTGATAAGTATAAACTGGGTGACAACTGCATGCCTAGTGTAGGCGCTCTTCTGGCCACGCAATTAATTTTTTCGGGAAGTATGGAAGCCAGATCATTGTCCATGTATAGTATGGGAAGATGTTTGTTTACAATTTGCGTAATCCGCTGATATTGTAGACTATACGTGGTGGAAAATGTAACTTGTTTTGTTTATGTTTGATGTTCCCTTTTTCTATCAATAGTTTTTCTCTAGGGATTTTCTCCACTATGGTTTGTGCTCTGTTTAGCATCCATTTAGGATATTCTCTTTGTGATAAATCTTTCTTTTTCTTATTGATCTTATGGATTAGAGTTGTAGTATCGCTACAATTGCGTTTAATGCGTATCATTTCTCCCACAGGGATATTTTTGATGACATGTTTTGAATGACACGAACGAGCATTAAGTGTTGAGTTGAGTGCTGTCGGTTTAGAATATGGTTCAATAGTAGCGTATGTAGTACCTATGAGTGTAACATCAAGATAATGTACTTTATGTTTAGACAATTCATGAGTGAACCGAAGATGCATATTGTTTTGGTTGATGTAATGGGAATATTCGGCTACCTCCGACTCCGTCCCCTCCCACACCAGGAGAAGATCGTCAATGTAACGACCGTACCACCTGATGCGGGAGAGGAAGGGGTTATCAGAGGTGAGAAGGAACTATTCCTCCCATATTGCCATGTAAATATTAGCCAGCGATGGGGAGCATTTGCCCCCATCGCTGCTCCGCACCTCTGGATATAGAACTCATTGTCAAAAGAGAAGTAATTGTTTTCTAACAAAAATTGTACTGCCAGAACAATAAATTCTTTTGTGAATTCAGAATAATTACTAAACCTGTTTAGGAAAGAATGAAGACTTGTTTTTGCAATTGCATGATTAAGTGATGGGTACAACCCAATAACATCACATGTGAGCCAATAGTACTGTGTCTTCCATTTAAAACTGTCAAGTAATCCGACTACATGTTTAGTATCCCTAATATAGCCCGGCAGGGATATGACCAAGGGTTGGAGGAGGTGGTCCACCCATTCCCCAAGTTTTTCCCCGAGCAAACCAATACCGGCCACGATCGGTCTGAGGGGTGGGGGGAACACCTGCTTATGTATCTTTGGAAAGGAATTAAATATTGGTGTAATAGGATATTCCACATATAAATAATCAGCAATTTTTTGTGTTTAAAACTACTCGCAAATTGAATTAGAAAAATTTTTTTCATGGTAAAAGTCTATGGGGCAAATTTACTTACCCGGTCCCTGAGCGATCCCTGATCTGGACTGTCCGACGAGGATGAACTCTGCCGCGATTCATGAAGATCGTGCACCCGATATCCTGAATGTGTCGCTTCCTTGATCAGGTCCGCCGGATTTCACCTTCTTCGTCCCGGTGCATGTAAGTGCTTAGCTAGCGACACAATTTTGAAGTTATATCCCACAGTTTGGATGAATCTGTCAGATTGTCTGTCGGCCCGCCCCCGATTTGTGTCGCATGTAAGCTGGCATGATTGCGCCAAAATCTGATCGCGTGCGGCAAAAAACTATTTTAAATCCCTGTCCCAGCGGCGCGAAATGGAAATCTTCGGGATGTCCAACAAAAGTGACGTCCGCAGGGCCCTTAGTAAATGAGCCCCAATGTACTTTAACCCCCAGGTACTTTAACTCTTTCTCCTCCTCACACACAGCTGTTTCATTCCATTGGGAGTTTCCCCCTTCCGGTTTCCTCTTTCCCTTTATATACAAACTCACATTAATGTCATGTTAGGTATAATTAAGGACTGACACTTTGTTTTGTCCGAAACGCGTCACCATATGCATTTTTTCTTGTGATGTTTTGCTGTTTTTAACTTTTTGATGAATTGAATAAACCGAATTGAACATTTTTTAACCTTATACCAGTGCGGACAGAGTGGATATCCTTTTCCTCTTTTTTTCCTTTACCTTGTAATATTGAACAGCAATAATTTCAAACATATTAAGAAGGGAGGGAGCCTTGTGCTGCCTTTGGACTCCAGGAAAAGGAAATTTTGTGAGCAAATTTTATCGTTCCTGATCGTCCTTAAGGCAGCACAAGAACAATGAGACTTACCAGCAATACCTACTGTGAAGGGTGGGTCAAGCATGCCAACTGCAACACTCTTTTGCCAAACTTAGACCCCTCTGCCACTAATGAGTCAAGCCTGTAGTGACGAATAAATGTAGAGGAGTTTCACCAGGTCGCAGCCTTGCAAACGTCATCCAGAGAAATATCGCCCATCTCAGCCCATTAGGTCGCTGTTGACCTGGTGGAATGGGCTCTAATCTTCAAGGGAGATGGAAGTTTTGCTAGAAGATAACATTTTTTCAATGGCAGATCTAATCCACCTTGCTAGCGTAGCTTTGCTGGCTTTTTGCCCCTTGTTGGGGCCTCTTAGCTGTAAAAAGAGTGCGGACCAAAATCTCTGAGGAATGCTTCCAGCACCTTGTTGAATCTATGACACGAAGAATTGAGGCAGTTCTGAAGGCAAAAGTGGGTCCAACCCGTTACCAGCATGGTGTACCTAATAAAGTGGCCGGTGAGTGTATATCTGTGTCGTTTTATCCCTAGTGTAAAGCTGAGCCGTATTTTAGATAGTGACACTAGAAATGTGTGCCCCATGTGTGATTACTAAGAAAATGATTGGATTTTATTTCAAAAGAATATCGTTTTGGTGGGAAACTACTTACCTCATATATCCATTAATCTGGCAAACTCACCACAAGAGGTGATAATGAATGCTTCTCATGGGAACTGCTAAATCCACATACACTCTACTATTAGCAGCATGAGTGGCAATTGCTGGATCAATGACAATTAGCTTGGAATTAGTGAATCCTAAAAACAACTACATAATGACTAATGGGAAATTATGTAGTGTTTTAAGTTACTGAAAGATGCAAATCTAAAATGAACATGAATATGATATAACCAAATACACAATATTTCTCCATATGATCCATTTCAGGATTTCAGGTGTCTCAAACACATCCAAAACATGCCTAAAATTAAGCACACACTTTTTCAATATTTATAAAGCACTATTCATAGTAGTTTGGATCACATAGAATAACTCAGTAACTTATGGTGGCATTTTTAAATGATGTTACCTTTGTCTATAAAAAACTGTACTATCTATTAGGCTCCTCTCGGTTAAAGGTCTAGTGCTGCCTTTGGACTCCAGGAAAAGAAAATTTTGTGAGTAAATTTTATCAATCCTGATTGTCCTTAAGGCAGCACAAGAACAATGAGACTTACCAGCAATACCTACTGTAAAGGGTGGGTCAAGCACGCCAACTGCAACACTCTTTTGCCAAACTTAGACCCCTCTGCCACTAATGAGTCAAGCCTGTAGTGACGAATAAATATAGAGGAGTTTGACCAGGTTGCAGCCTTGCAAATGTCATCTAGAGGAATATAGCCCATCTTGGCCCATGAGGTCGCTGTTGACCTGGTGGAATGGGCTCTAATCTTCAAGGGAGATGGAAGTTTTGCTAGAAGATAGCATTTTTCAATGGCAGATCTAATCCACCTTGCTAGCGTAGTTGTGCTGGCTTTTTGCCCCTTATTGTGGCCTCTTAGCTGTAAAAAGAGTGCTTCGGACTTACGGAAGAAATTTGTTCTTTGGATATATATCAGAATTGCTCTTCTGACATCCACCAGATGCCCTTTTCTCTGTTCCTCATCTTGGGGATTTGGAAACAGAACTGGTAGACAGATTTCTTGTGTAATGTTCTTGAAAGATGGAACTTTGGGAAGAAATCCTGGCATGGTTCTTAGGATAAGGCATTCACCTAAGTCCCTTAAGTATGGATACCTATGGGACAAGGCTTGTAGCTCGCTAACACACCTTGCTGAGGAGATAGCTACTAGGAAGAGAGTTTGGATCCTTTTGCAAAAGTTCAAATGGTGAACCTACGAGTTGTTCCAGAACCGTAGGTAAGTCCCAGGAAGGGGCTGGAGGATGAGGATTTGGATCCATTCTTGAGAGAGCCTTGAAAAAAAAAAATTTATCAAGGGATTACCCGAGAAGATATTCTGTAATTGTGCGTTTATCACATTAAATTGAACCTTAAGAGTATTAATCTTTCCCCAGAATACCATCCAGCCTGGCGCATGAGAGATGCCGAGGTCCCTGGAGGTCAGCCCACACCCGGATGGTATTGGAACTCCCCCGGCGTGCGACCACCGCAGCCGGTTAAGGGAGATTAGGGGGGTTATTAACCCGTGTGCCCCTCCGTTGCCCAGGAGGAGCACACTTTCGGAGCAAGGGACGCTACTATACAGCGTATACAATCCGGGTGTTAGGGCTCGGAACCCTTACTGCGTCTTATGTCTTGTCTCTTGGGAGACCTAGAGAAAATAAAATACAAGGTGCCCATGCTCCTAGGGAGCTTATATGGGTGGGGTTAGCTCCACCCCATGGTGATTGTTCATTGCTGTGCTAACCTGTCTCTATGTGATTATGTCTAGGGATCATAATCTCATTGTTCTTGTGCTGCCTTAAGGATGATCAGGAATTACCCTTTTCCTCACATATGTGAGTAATGGTAAAGAAATGTACTTCTCCTTTGAATTTTATGTTTTGAATAGAGATGAGCGAGTATACTCGTCCGAGTATACTGCTCGGTCGAGTATTAGCATACTTGGACCGGCTCGTTACTCGGACGAGTATTTCTCCTGCTCACGATCGAGCATTAAATTAAGTGAAGAACAGTGTTTTTATTGTTTAATAAAATATTACAGATGTTTCCTGATGTTTTGCTTGTAAGAACACATTAAAATAACACTATTCTTCACTTTGCAGGTGTGCGCTCGTGTCTCCCGCTAGGTTCGGAGATGTTCGGAACATCTGGAATGTGAAGAATATTGTTCTTTCAATGTGTTCTGCACTTAAATGGTCCTGTATTCACTGTTTTTAATGTTTTAATTCTATTCTTCACTTTGCAGATGTGCACGCGTGTCTTCCGATAGGTTCAGAGACACGCGCGCACATCTGCAAAGTGAACAATAGAATTAAAACATTAAAAACAATGAATACAGGAGAACACATTGAAAGAACAATATTCTTCACATTCCAGATGTTCCGAACATCTCCGAACTTAGCGGGAGACACGCGTGCACACCTGCAAAGTGAAGAATAGTGTTATTTCAATGTGTTCTAACAAGCAAAACATCAGGAAACATCTGGAATATTTAATTAAGCACAGTTCTTTTACTGTTCTGTTTTAGCAAAAAAATGCTCGTTTTTTCATTTCCATTTTTCACTCCCCACCTTTAAAAATCTATAATTTTTATTTTTACACGAAAAGAGATCTACAAATTTTTTTTCTGCATACCAAATTGCACTTCATAGTGACAGTATTTATTATTCCATGTCGTGTACTGGGAAGCAGTAAAAAAAATTCAAAATGCAGTGAAAATGGTGAAAAACTGCATTTGCGTCATTTTCTTGTGGGCTTGGATACTTTACCCTTTGGGTTGGTTCAATTATGTATATATCAAATTTGTATAGGTTTTATAATTAGAGATGAGCGAGCACTAAAATGCTCGGGTACTCGTTATCTGGTAGACAGATTTCTTGTGTAATGTTCTTGAAAGATGGAACTTTGCGAATAAATCCTGGCATGGTTTTTAGGATAAGGCATTCTCCTAAGTCCCTTAAGTATGGATCCCTATGGGACAAGGCTTGTAGCTCGCCAACATTTGGATTTGGATTCATTCATGAGAGAGCCTTGAAAAAATGTTTACCAAGAGATTACCCGAGAAGATATTCTTCAATTGTGTGTTTTTTATCGCATTAAATTGAACCTTAAGAGTATTAATCTTGAGGCCTTTTTGATATCCTTCTTTCAGGAACTGAAGTACTGAATTTAAGGAATCAGGAGTAGTGGTGTTTTGAGCACACCATGACTTACAGGCACACACAGACTCTATTGTAGACTTTCAAAAATTTTTAAATTTTCCCTGTCAGTCTCCAGGCCCCTAGTTGAAGCATTCCTGGGTTCGGGTGAACCTGACCTCTCTGCAAGAGAAGGTTGTGGGAAACCGGAAGTTTGATAGGATCTTCTTTCGAAAGCGACCACGTGAGTGAGAACCAGGCCTTGCGTGGGCGAAAAGGAAAGATGGCTATGGCTTTCGCCTTGTCCTCTCTGATTTTTGCCAGGACCCTCGGGATGAGAACCACTGCGGGAAATACATATATCAGGTGATGTGACCAACTGATTGATAGACCGTCCAGAGCTAGGGCTTTCGGGGAGCGAAAAATTGTACAGAAGTGAATGCATTTTGAGTTCTCCTCTGTTGCCATCACATCTATCAGTGGTGTACCCCATCTGTTTGTCAATAGGGAAAAAATGATTTAGTGACCATTCTGCTTGGGGAAGACAATTCCTGCTGAGGCTGTCTGCCAGATGATTCAGGCGACCTTTGATATGGACTGCTGAGATGGAAGGGACATTAAGTTGTGCCCAGCTCATGAGCTGGTTGCACTCCTTGTTTGTTTATATAATAAACTGTGGCTAGGTTGTCTGATTGCACCAGAATCTTGAAACCGCGTAATATTGGCTGGAAATGTAAGAGAGCCAATTTGACCGCCTTCAGCTCTTTGTGATTCGATGATAGGTAAGAATCTTTCTTCTTCCACTTGGCCCGGAACTGGAGATGATCTACATGGACACCCCAACCCCAGGAGGATGCATCTGTAGTGAGGAACTTCTGTGGCCAGGGAGCCAAGGACACTCCCTTGAGGAGAGAGGACGGCGTCTGCCCCCAGGAG
This sequence comes from Engystomops pustulosus, assembly GCA_019512145.1. Classification (NCBI taxonomy): domain Eukaryota; kingdom Metazoa; phylum Chordata; class Amphibia; order Anura; family Leptodactylidae; genus Engystomops; species Engystomops pustulosus. The sequence goes on along the minus strand of CM033641.1, from coordinate 155,478,297 downwards.
AGATCTGTGATTGTCTGTGGAGAGACTGTTACATATGACTGAAGATCCTTTTTGCCTCGGCGCCAAGCCCTCAAAAGATCTCTTTGGAGGGACCTCATTCTTGCTCTGGTCCAAGGCACTGCGTCGATTGTCGAGGTCATCTTCCCCAGGACTTTCATAGCGAATCTGATAGTCACTGTCCGCTGACATTTGAGATTGGACACCATCTGTTGGATAGACTGTATTCTCTCTGGAGATAACGTGATTCTCCAGTTGACAGAATCTATGATGAACCCTAGAAACATTATGTTGCGAGAGGGTGTGAGGTAAGACTTCTGATGGTTTATGAGAAACCCGTGATCTAGCAGGGTCCATAAGGTTCTCTGAAGGTGAGACTCCTGAAGAGCTTAGGATGAGGTCTTGACCAGCCAGTCGTCTAGGTATGGGATGATGCATATATTCTGTAGTCTTAAGACTGAAGTTAGTACTATCACCACTTTGGTGAATACTCTCGGAGCCGACTAGATGCCGAAGGGGAGGCACGTGAATTAGAAATGATGAATCCCCAGTCCATCTTTGATGGCAAATCTCAGGTATTTCCTGTGAGGAGGAAAGATAGGAATGTGTAGATATGCATCCCGGAGGTCGATTTTGGCCATGAAATCCCCTTTCTGTAAAGTCGTCATCACTGAACGAATGGTTTCCATCCAAAAAGACTTCTGAACCAGGAAGCTGTTGAGGAATGACAGGTTGATCACTAGTCTCCATTTGCCTTCTGGCTTTGGGACTGGAAACACACGAGAATAAAATATGCCAAAAGTTTCCCAACCTTGCCCCCACCTTTGGTAAGGGCCTTCTGGCGTCAAAGGCTAGACTTTGAGGCAAAGCCGGCTTTCTTACCCAAGGAGGGTTCCTTTCCTCCTCTGAAGGAAGGTTGCTTAGGAGGAAGTTTCCCTGTTTTAGCCTTTGGAGACTTTCTCCTTTGCGAACGGAAGAATTTATTCGTTTGTTTCTTCTTTTCAGGAAATTTCGCTCCTTTGTCTCCTTCTAGCGATTATTGTGGATAGCTGAGGACCAAACAACGAGGCCGGCTGAAAGGGTAAATTGCAAAAATTAATCTTAGATACCACATCACCATTCCACATTTTGAGCCACAAGGCTCTTCTTGCTGAATTTGAGGTTGCTAGGGATCCGGATGAGTACTTGAGGACCTCAAGATGAGCATCAGCAAGAAATTCAACTGCAGATTTCAGTATTGGCATAGTGTCTGATACCACCTCTCTGGGGGTACCTTCATCAATACTTGTGGTAAGATCACTTAGCCAGACCCTGAGGGCTCTGGCTACTGGAATGGAAGCCAGGAAAGCTTTACAAGCGCCCACTGTAGATGTATATGATTTTTTCAAACTAGAATCTGCTTTGCGATCCGTTGGATCTGACAAGAGGGAAGAATCTTCTGTAGGGAAAAATAGCTTTCTTGGATAGTTGAGCGACTGGTAAATCCACTTTGGGGATATTCTCCCAATCTTTATATGCAGACTCTTCAAGTTTCTAGAGGCTCTTAAACCTATAACCTAAGTCAATCCTCTTATCTGGCTTAGACCAGTCCCTTTTCATCCAGTCTGATAGAACGGGGTGACTAGGGTGAACCTTGTTTTTTGACATAGGAAAATAAAACATTTGCTCCTTTTTGGATTTATGATCTACATTTCTGTCAGATTCAATTGTATCCTTAACGGCTGGGAATTTATCCTTATTTAATAAGTAAAAGTCTTCTGGATCTTTCGCATCAGAGGAAGATACATTCATATCAGAATCATTATCAGATGAATCATAAAAAACAACTGAACCAGAGGGGGATCTCAGCGTTACCTTCTCCCTTTTTGCATCATTGAATGCGTTCGCAAGTTGATGCTTAAACCATGCAAAGAAATCTGCTGACAGGTTACTGGTAGGAGGAGGTGGGGAAATACAGCCATTACACAGATCACCATCCATGTCATCTGACAGTGGTTGCTGGCAGTTAGAGCAGAGCCTATGATGAGACTTGCGGGATCTCTTGCAGCTTGTTCCTGGGTTAGAGGCTGACATCTAACAGGAAAAACTGATAATACAAGCAGAGATCAACATGCACATATTCACCAATAGAAAGCTGCATAACCCCTCACCATGTACTAACCACAGTAGCAGGGGGTCCGGGTTGATGGCAGAGTGATACCTGAGACTAGGCTCGGGTGAGTTTTTAAACTTACCACTCCTCCCCTTACTTCCGGGCATGCTGAGCGTGTGGAATGCCGATCCGGAACCTTTCTGCATTGTCTGCAGGGGAACACAAGGGGAGATGCATGTACCTGCCTGCCTGCCAAACCGGAAGTCGCGCGGGGCCGCGTGACGTCACTTCTGGTTTCCCAGGATTACCATCCAGCCTGACGCCTGAGAGATGCCGAGGCCCCCGGAGGCCAGCCCACACCCGGATGATATCGGAACTCCCTAGGCGTGCAACCTCCGCAGCCAGTTAAGGGAGATTAGGGGGGGTTATTAACCCGTGTGCCCCTCCGTTGTCCAGGAGGAGCACACCTTCGAAGCGAGGGACGCTACTACAGAGCGTATACAATCTGGGTGTTTAGGACTCGGAACCCTAACTGCGTCTTACGTCTTGTCTCTTGGTAGACCTAGAGAAAATAAAATACAAGTGCCCATGCTCCTAGGGAGCTTATATGGGTGGGGTTAGCTCCACCCCATGGTGATTGTTCATTGCTGTGCTAACCGGTCTCTATGTGATTATGTCTAGGGACCATAATCTCATTGCCTTAAGGACGATCAGGAATGATGAAATGCTCTGCAAAGTTTGATGCCCAATTTCTCCTGAGTGGTAAACTTCTGTACTGGCACGCGGCCGGGCATAGGATGGAAGCAGCATCATTGACAGCAGATTTATATTGTCACAATGTACAGGCTATACATTTTAATTTTTTTGGGTAATGTGAACATATGAGGGCGTATTATTTGTGGGGTGAGAAACACTTGTAAAAATAATTCATTTTGGGGGTCTATAGCTTATTCATGAGATTTTATTAACTATTTAAAGGGGGAAACAAACAAAATCATCAATTTTTATTTTGGATTTTTAGCACTTTTTTCCCCCCCTGCTGAACTAAAACAGAGATTGGTACACCGTGGATACCCCATTCCTACACTAGAAAAAGCCCTTGAGAGAGCATGAGATACCCCGACAGACAGTTTAACCCATAATCACAGGAATGGTTTGAATAGCCAGAGAAAGAATGACGGACGCATAGGTTTATCGTTTGGGTTTAGTCCACACAAGCGAGCCATATGTACCGCCATCCATAGAAATTGGAAGATTTTAGAGTTGGATGATCAACTTTCTGAAGTGACAAAACACAAGCCACTTATCACCTTTCGATGCAGACCTTCTGTTAGAACTGAATTGGTATCAAGCTGTTTCTCCACATCCAGTCAATACTATGCTGTTGCAATTCTTGTGTCCATCATAGCCACTTTTTTTAGTGTCTATTTTTATAGTACATGTATCATACTTTGACAAAACTAGCGGTATTAGGGCTTATCTGCTGTACTCCCCCCAATCACACTGTAGATACATTGGGGGTCATTTACTAAGGGCCCGATTCGCGTTTTCCCGACGTGTTACCCGAATATTTCCGATTTGCGCCGATTGTACCTGAATTGCCCCGGGATTGTGGCGCACGCGATTGGATTGTGGCGCATCGGTGCCGGCATGCGCACGACGGAAATCGGGGGGCGTGGCCGAACGAAAACCCGACGTATTCGGAAAAACCGCCGCATTTAAAAACTAAAAAAGTGTCGCTTGCGAAGCGCTTAACTTCACCTGGTCCGAGGTGGTGCATTCCGGCGCGTTGAGATGACTTTAAGCGCAGCAGCGCCACCTGGTGGACGGCGGAGGAACTACCTTCATAAATCCCGGCCGGACCCGAATCCAGAGCAGAGAACGCGCCGCTGGATCGCGAATGGGCGAGGTAAGTAAATCTGCCCCATTGTATGTGTTTTTAAGTATATTGTGTTTTGTTGCCAAGACTACGTGCAACTGGAGTGGTTATTTTACTTGTGCTTCAAGGTCTCGCGAAGTCTGAGGCTTGAGAAAGTGCATACCACACAAAAAGGCCCGTCGCCTAGTTGTGGCGCGCATCGCCCCTGCTCTGTGTCCTTCCTTGCAATAAAAGTTTTCATTGTTCCGGTAAGTGCCGTATTTCTTCCTTTTCTGGATCTTTTTTCAGTCACCAATGCCTCCCAATGCATTACTTTGTAGTTATCTCCTCTTCCTGTGCTGCACCTGCTCCTAAGTGACGTGACTTTACACCTACTTACTTTTGCGTATTTTTGAAAAATTGGCATCTCATAAATTAGGCAGTCCACGGTGTTGCACAGCGCTGCACTATCCTGTATTCTGTAAATGTATCTAATTGCGAGTGTATGATATCTCAGCAGGTTTCAGTTCTATGCATACCAGGCGCAAATGGTGGCGTTGTGCCATGTTTGCACCTAAGATAAGATTGATAAATGATAAAAAAGATATAATAAATTCCCCTCAGTATGTGTGATGGTATAATTAAAAAGAATGTCTAACATATATCACTTTTCTTATTTTTACAGCTAATCTGGCAACCACCGATATCATATTTTTAGTGTGCTGTGTACCTTTCACTGCTGCTTTGTATCCTCTACCTGGATGGATATTTGGGGAATTTATGTGCAAGTTTGTTAACTATATTCAACAGGTAGGTGTTTAAGCCTAGAACTTGATGTCCTTGCTTGCTTGATATTGTTTGGAATTTGCTACATACTCTACAGTAAATGACGACTTTGTGAAAGGGGCGGGTAGGGTTCACTACTCCACATATTCTACCCCTAACATTTTCAAAAATTATTGAAAATAGGTTCAAACAAAAAGGCTACCCAACAGATTTGATCAAGAACGCCAACAAAAGAGCTGAGGAACAAACACAATTACAATGTCTCACCACAAAAAACAAAGGAAAGAATATAGAGAACTTAAGTACATTTATAACCACCTATACAAATAACCATCGAAAAGTAGAGAGAATAATAGAAAAACATTGGCATAGGAAGGCAACAAGATTGAGGGAGATGAGGGGGGTACCAGGGGACCCACAATAAGAGGGGGTTGAGGGGCTACAAAATGAGGGGGAGATACAATGGGCAGCATTAAGAGAAAGAAGGTGAGGGGGGACCACAATAAGAGTAGGTCAGAAAAAGAGAGGGGAAGATGAGGGGCTACACAATTATTAGGGGAATAAAAGGGGTATAAATAAGGGGGACCATAATAAGAGGGGGAGAAGAGAAGGGCCACAAGGGGGGAAATTAGAGGTAACCCACAATTTTTCAGTGTACTGTATATACTCGAGTATAAGCTTACCCAAGTACAAGCTGAGGTGCCTAATTTTAACACAAAAAACTGGGAAAATCTATTGACTTCCACCTCTTGATCTATTGGGGCAGCCAGCCGTGCAGCATTTATTCTACGCCAGACAGACGCCGGCAGTAATGCCCCCCACTCCAAGCCGGCCGCCCACCCCCTTCCCCGCTCCTCACTCCCATTCATCCTCCACTGGCATAAACGTGGTGGAGAGGGCAAAATAATCGCAGAGCTGGCGCAGAGACCCTGATATTCTATATTTTAAACAGGAAAGTAGGGTAGTCATCTTATACACCAGGTCGTCTTATACGCCGGAAAATACGGTACTCAAATTCTGATGCCTCTTGGCAGGTCTTCTTTCCATCCATGCTCCAGTTCCCCTGTGTGTTGCTGTTGGTGCTGCTCGCTGACACCATAGTTTGTGCAGAGCACACACTATGAGCAGCAGCAAGCAGCTGATGTCATGGTGCGTGCGACGGAAACCCGCAGAGACGAAGCTGGAGAATCTTTGTCTTCTTTATTAATCCCACCTTCACCACGTCTCCTCTTCCAGCTATAAAAAATCCATTTGAAATTTATCATACAGATATGTTCTTATGTTCCTCACTTTCCCATTGTACCCTCCATATTGGTTTCCTAGCAGTGTTATCCTTCTGCTGTTGCCAACACTGTGAACTGTGCACTACAATAGTCAAAAATGGCACTTTTTTGCCATTTTGAAAAACATAAAAAATTCAATAAAAAGTGAACAAAAGGACACAGTCCTAAAAATGGTAGCTTTGAAAACTTCATGAAAAGTCGCACAAAATGACACCACCCATAGCTCTGTACACCAAATAATGAAAAAGTTATTTGTGTCAGAATATTGCAAAATAAAAAAAAAAATGCCAGAAGAAAGCCTGCATACAGTTTGCAAACGAAAACACTTAAAGGACTGCCAAATACTCTGTGAACATTATTGACTGGCCCAGCCAAAGTCCTGACATAACCCCAATTGAGCATCTCTGAAGAGACTTGAAAATGTCTGTCCACCAACAGGTAGTCTTATACGGCGAATATATCTTAAACTCTATATATTAAACAGGAAAGTAGGGGAGTCGTCTTATACACCAGGTCGTCTTATACGCCGGAATATACGGTACAACATGTTGGGAAAAAACAATCTCTGAATCGTTTAGATAAGTAACAGTGTTCAAAAGTTATAACCATATAAAGCATGTCAGAATCCAAAAATTCGGGCTGAGCCTTAAGCTACAAAATGGCTGCATTCTTAAGGGGTTAAGAGTCACACCACTGGACACTTTAAAAGGAGTCTGGTGCTTGGCATCATTGTTTCTCTTTTGTTAACCATGGTTATCTCTAAAGAAACACGTGCAGTCATCATGCACTGCACAAAACTGGCCTAACAGGGAAGAGTATCTCTATATTTTAAACAGGAAAGTAGGGTAGTCATCTTATACACCAGGTCGTCTTATACGCCGGAAAATACGGTACTCAAATTCTGATGCCTCTTGGCAGGTCTTCTTTCCATCCATGCTCCAGTTCCCCTGTGTGTTGCTGTTGGTGCTGCTCGCTGACACCATAGTTTGTGCAGAGCACACACTATGAGCAGCAGCAAGCAGCTGATGTCATGGTGCGTGCGACGGAAACCCGCAGAGACGAAGCTGGAGAATCTTTGTCTTCTTTATTAATCCCACCTTCACCACGTCTCCTCTTCCAGCTATAAAAAATCCATTTGAAATTTATCATACAGATATGTTCTTATGTTCCTCACTTTCCCATTGTACCCTCCATATTGGTTTCCTAGCAGTGTTATCCTTCTGCTGTTGCCAACACTGTGAACTGTGCACTACAATAGTCAAAAATGGCACTTTTTTGCCATTTTGAAAAACATAAAAAATTCAATAAAAAGTGAACAAAAGGACACAGTCCTAAAAATGGTAGCTTTGAAAACTTCATGAAAAGTCGCACAAAATGACACCACCCATAGCTCTGTACACCAAATAATGAAAAAGTTATTTGTGTCAGAATATTGCAAAATAAAAAAAAAAATGCCAGAAGAAAGCCTGCATACAGTTTGCAAACGAAAACACTTAAAGGACTGCCAAATACTCTGTGAACATTATTGACTGGCCCAGCCAAAGTCCTGACATAACCCCAATTGAGCATCTCTGAAGAGACTTGAAAATGTCTGTCCACCAACATTCCCTCTCACCTGAGGGGAACTGGAGAGATCTACAAGAAAATTGTGCAGAGGAATCCCAAATCCAGATGTGTACAACTTGTTACATCATTCCTCAAGAAGACAGCTGTACTAGCTCAAAAGGTGCTTCTACCATACTGAGGCAAAGCGGCTTAATTCTTACTGACCATGTAATATTTGCAGTTGTTTTGCTGTTATACATTAAGCAAAAATATTACTTTTTTAATCCTTCCTTTTTATTTCAAAGAATGGGGTACTGAGTGTACATTAATGAGCCATAAAAGAACTCCTACTACTATGATGTACCAATTGCGTGTCCCTCTGCAATCAACAAAGCAATGAAAAATGTGAATATACCTTTTGTAAACCCTCTGTATATTTTATTCATACTTTTTAGGTCAATTTCCCCCTCTATATAAAGAATGGCATTTTTTTTTCACACATCATTTTGAGTGCTTCCATTTTGTTAAACTACAATCCCACGGTGGATGCATATTTTTCATATGTTCTTGCTTGTCCGCATTTTCACAAAGGGCATAAACTCTCAGAGGCTTCCACCAAATAGCCTATGTTAAGCATCATATATATATATATATAATTCTACTATATATATAGATCCTAATAACACTCACCGTCCCCCTTTTAGGTCCATCATGCACTAACGGGTTGGACACCCCTTTTGCCTCGACCTGCCCGCCAAATTCTTCGGGCATAAAGATTGCAACACGTGCTGGAAGCCATTTCCGCAGTCCCAGATTTGGTCATAATCTGTCGCACATGAGGGCTCCACCGTTGCCCAGATTTGTCGGCTGCACGTCCATGATGCACATCTCCCGTTCCACCCACTCCAAAGATCTCTAACTTGGAATTGGAGATCTGGTGACTGTGGAGGCCTTTGAAGTAATTCAGTGCACTCATTGTGTAATGGTTCAAGAAACCACGCTCTGAGATGAGTCAGCATTTAGGAACATGGTCGGCATTATCCTAGCTAAAGTAGCCATCAGATGTTGGGTTACATGTGCTTCATAAAGGGATGGACATGGTCAGCAACAATCACCTCCAGGTAGCCTGTGGCTGGTTGCAACATGATTCCTCAATTAGTGGTACCAAGGGGATCCAAAGAGCTGCCCAAAAATATTCCCACACCAGGCACCACCCCACCCATGCCTGAACCATTGATACAAGGCCGGATGGATCCATGCTATCATGTTGTTGACGCCAAATTTTGACCCTACCATCCGAATGTCGCAGCAGAAATCGAGACTCATCAGACCAGGCAACGTTTTTCCAATCTTCTACTGTCCAATTTCGATGAGCTTGTGCAAATTGTAGCCTCAGTTTCCTGTTCTTAGCTGAAAGGAGTGGCACCCGGTGTGGTCTTCTGCTGCTGTAGCCCATCTGCCTCAAAGTTCGACGTACTGTGCATTCAGAGATGCTCTTCTGCCTACGGGTGGCAATTTGAGTCACTGTTGCCTTTCTATCAACTCGAACCAATCTGCCCATTCTTCTCTGACCTCTGGCATCAACAAGGCATTTCCGCCCACAGAACTGCCGCTCACTGGATGTTTTTTCTTTTTTGGACCATTCTCTGGATACCCTAGAGATGGTTGTGCATTAAAATCCTAGTAGATCTGCAGTTTATGAAATACTCAGACTCGTGCTTCTGGCACCAACAACCTTACCACGTTCAAAGGCACTCAAATCACCTTTCTTCCACATACTGATGCTCGATTTGAACTGCAGGAGATTGTCTTGACCATGTCTACATGCCTAAATGCGCTGAGTTGCTGCCATGTGATTGGCTGATTAGAAATTAAGTGTTAACGAGCAGTTGGACAGGTGTACCTAATAAAGTGGCCGGTGAGTGTATATATATATATATATATATACATACATACTTTAGGGGTTAAGCTCACTGGTGAGAGCCAAGACAGTTCACAGAGACGCAGAGTCAGACTTGTACTTCCAAACTGGTTCAACTTCCAGTCTTTATTATCAGTTGTGGTTACAGGCCCAACAGGTACAGGCTTATAACAAACAGAAACAAAATACAAAAACAAAAGACCTGGCACTAACTAGCACAGTAGCTTTTCCCTCTCTAGCTAATAATACAAACACATAGGGACAATGGCAGTCTCTACCTTCAGTCTTGCTTCACTTACAGCATCACCTCTAGCTCTGAGCAGAGAGACCCCTCCCATGGTGCAGCTAAAGTTTATATATGTCACGGGTGCTCCCGCGATCTCTGTCTCCGATCGCGGGCGCACCCATGCCCCTCAGCGTCCCTCCAGAGCTCCGCTCTGCATACCTTCCCCGGCTCCAGCGATGTCCTCTCCTGCTCCCGCGGCTCGGCGCGCGCATCCCCGTCTCCTAGGGCGTGCGCGCACCAGCTTGCTCAGATTTAAAGGGCCTGTTATAAGTTCTGCCTCTTCCTGTGACCCTTGCTGGATCTTCAAGTCTTCCCCATGAAGAGAAAGCTCTCCTGTGATTCCTGCGTCCCTGTGATTCCTGCGTCCCTGCGATTCCTGCATCCCTGTCGTTCCTGTGTGCCAGTCCGTTCCTGTGGTCCTGCTTTCCTGTGTGCCAGTCCGTTCCTGTGGTCCTGCGTTCCTGTGTGCCAGTCTGTTCCTGTGTGCCAGTCCGTCCCTGTGGTCCTGTGTTCCTGTGTGCCAGCTCCTGCGATTCCTGACGTGAGTGGTGTCTCTTGTATTGCTACCTTGGCAGCCACCGCGGGCTAGTCGCACCTGTGGAACGACCTGGTGATATTTACTATAATGATATTTTGTCATTTACAGTATGGCTTTATTCAAAAAGTTCACTCTTGTTTGGATACGTTTTTACATTTTTTTTTTTCATTTGCCTTCTACTGTCCTCCCTCCCTAAACTCTGAGATGAATGATGGGAGGAGCTAACTGCCATTTCAAAAATGTATTCAAATTAAGCTAAATGATATAGCATAGGTGCTACTTTTCTGGATTTTTGTTTGGTTATAACTAGAGATGTGCGAGCACTAAAATGCTCGGGTACTCGTTATTCGAGACGAACTTTTCCCGATGCTCGCGTGCTCGTCTCGAATAACGAGCCCCATTGAAGTCAATGGGAGACTCGAGCATTTTTCAAGGGGACCAAGGCTCTGCACAGGGAAGCTTGGCCAAACACCTGGGAACCTCAGAAAAGGATGGAAACACCACGGAAATGGACAGGAAACAGCAGGGGCAGCATGCATGGATGCCTCTGAGGCTGCTTAATTAGTTGGATCTTGGCATGGAGCTGGCGCTCCGCTGCCAGGCGAGCTATCGCCAATCCAAGCCCCTGTCTCTAGGCTACTCCCCAAACAGCACTTTACAAAGAGGAGGAGAAGGAGGAAAATGAGGAGGAGGAGGAGTGGATAAATTATTCAGGTTGAGCTTCCTTCACCTGGTGGAGATTGAAAATTATTAGAAATCCAGGCTTTATTCATCTTAATAAGCGTCAGCCTGTCAGCGCGTGGAGGATCGTGGAGGCGACGATGGGGTTTTTGTGGCAGGGTCCTGTGCAGGGGGCTGACTATCAGCTGGCACAGGGGAAGGAGCAGTGGTGTGCACGGCCGGAGGTGAACGGGCTTGAATGATCCGAGCAGCGCAGGCAGGGGCTAGTCTATTCCAGGGTCACCTGATCTGGCCAGCCAACCACTGCTATCGACGTGTAAGGGTACCACGTCATGCTGGGTGGAGTGCAGAGTCTCCTTGCATGTGATTGGCTCTGTTTCTGGCCGCCAAAAAGCAAAACGGCGGGAGCTGCCATTTTCTCGAGCGGGAGAAGTATTCGTCCGAGCAACGAGCAGTTACGAGTACGCTAATGCTCGATCGAGCATCAAGCTCGGACGAGTATGTTCGCTCATCTCTAGTCATAAATCTTAATGTGCAAATTGTACAAAGTAAGGTTGGTGTTTTTACAATGCTTAAATTCCAAGATGTCACGAGAGAACAAAATGGGTCCAGTGGCAACGGATATACAAAATAACAAGCAGTACTCCAGATAATTAAAATGTGAATACCTCTGTGGTCTATAGTTCACCCGTGTACATTGTTTTTATTCAACTGGGAGCCTTTTTTAAGCTTCGTTGGGTTAACTATAGACCACTGAGGTTTTCCATGTGAATTGTGTGGCGTCCTGGTCATTTATCTATTTTTTGTACATCAGGTGCCACGATTAAATGAGCTTGCACCTGTGTACTTGTAGTATAACCATAATTTGTTGCGTTGCTACTTTGGATAAATATATAACAAAGTATATAACAGCATAACATTGAAGGGGTGTTCCCACCGAGGAAAAATTATTGTTATTGTTTGTATGATAAAAAGTTATACAATTTTCCAATGTATTTTCTATATCAACTCCACACAGTTTTCTAGATCTCTGCTTGCTGTCCTTCTATAGAAAGCTTCTATGTTTACTTCCAGGGGACAGAAATCTGACCATGGTCACACAGATGCACAACCTGTTAGTATCATAGAGAGTAATCAGAGCTGTGCGATATAACGAGCAGTGCACCTTCACAGACCATGGTCAGATTTCTGTCCAACGGAAATCAATGATTAAGGTTTCTATAGAAAGACAGCAAGCAGAGATCTAGAAAACCGTAAATAATTGATGCAGAAAGTATATTGGAAACTTTTATAATTTTTTATTATGCAAACAATATCGATTACTTGTTGAAATGGGAACACCCCTTTAAATTTCAATTTATATACCTATAAATAAATGGTACTACTTGAATATTATCAATTGCTTACAATTCCTTGTTTCCATAGAAAATTTTCCTTTTTAATTTGAACCTGCAAACCTTTCCCATTGAATAAATTTATATTTCTTAGTTTAGTTTTAAAGATTGTCTCTTTGAAGAATCCAAACCAGTGTATAATGTGGACCGAGGGAAGATACATCATCTGTCCATTCTCCTGAAAGGAAACCTGGGTCCCCGTTCTGTCCTTGTAATTGATATTTCTTAAATATCTGAAGAGCTGAAAACAAATATTAGAATTGTATATATGACAAACAAACCTTATAATACACCTGGACTAACATTGTATAAACCGATACATATAAGTATTACCAATATTCTTTTAACTTTGATTTTAAAAATTAATAATACTTTGGCAACGTGCAAAAGATTTCTCTGTTATCTTCACCTTGTTTCATAAAGTCAATAAATTAAATGTATTCATGTAGGATTGTGGTGGAGAAACTTTGGCACGTGTGACAGAGCATGTAGAGCCCTCTCTGCGGGTATGCGCCCCGTCAGCTTTGCCAGTTCTCGGTTTATAAGTGGAGCTCTGTTTGAGCACCAGATCCTGTCATTTGGCAGGAGCTCCAGTGATAAGGGTTTACCAGCACCTAAAGTCTATAACAGGGTGCAACCTAAAAAATTTGCCCTTAAGAATACCCCTTGCTACGTTGAGCTGCTGGGGTCCTTATAGTAAAATTTTTTGCTTGAAATCACACAAATGCGATAAACTATTTTAACCTTTTTGCACCACTAAAAGTTAACTTTTATTTAGATTTGTCTGAAAATTTTAATATATTAATATTTATCCACGTCATGCTGGGTGGAGTGCAGAGTCTCCTGGCTTGTGATTGGCTCTGTTTCTGGCCGCCAAAAAGCAAAACGGCGGGAGATGCCATTTTCTCGAGCGGGCGAAGTATTCGTCCGAGCAACGAGCAGTTTCGAGTACGCTAATGCTCGAACGAGCATCAAGCTCGGACGAGTATGTTCGCTCATCTCTAGTTAATATCCCCAAAAGTAATCAGAGCTATGTGATAATAACAACTCATTCACATGCGTGCCTATCACAAGACCATGGACCGATTTCTACCCACTGGAAGTAAACAAAGAAACTTTCTACAGAAAGACAGCAAGCAGAGATCTAGAACAAGAAGATTTTATACAGAAAGTATATTGAAAAAGTTAATAACTTTTCCTTGCACAAATCATAAAATCAGGATATCTGATAATTCTTGTCCTAATTTGGTCAACGTCCAACAACAGGATCTCACCCCCTCTTCCAGTGCATGGAGCGGGATCCACAGAAGGCACACACGAATAGAAGTTGTGGCACGTCTCTCCTTGTGTAGAGCGCCCCAACTCGCCGAGGGAGGAACAGAGGCTTGGTTGCAGTATTGGACTGGGATCAACGAGGGGCTTGGCCCATGACAGGGAGATGCCAGGGGGCCTTCTCAAGAAAGAAAAAAGAAAGGAAAGAGGCTGGGAGGCCAGGGGCCAAAAACCCAAAACAGGAAGGCAAACTCCACAAAGTTTACGCAGAGCCGCAATCCAAGAAGGTTAAGAAGGAATAGATAGAAAAACAAAAAAAAAAAAAATGGTAAAAAAAAAAAGTGTAGAATATGGGGAGAAAGAAGGTAGAGAAATAATGGACCCCTGGATAAACTTGTTGCCAGAGAAGCTGGATCAGAATATAAGAAAAAACATTCAGACGTGGGAAGAGAGGAAGAAGCTTAGTCTTCACCTAGGGACGTTACCCCCACCCCAACCCTGGGAGGTGGCCTTGAATTTTTCCCGGACACTGAGGAGGATTGGAACTGGACAACAAATCTCAAGGAAGACCAGAAAGTGCGACGGGGTTAGCACAATAAGACAAAGGTTCTCCTTTCTTCATCTGGTACGCTCTTGGGTGGTCAGACAAGGTCTATTTCATTGCATTCCGGTCCCTCCGGAAGACGGCTCTAAATGGTTTCACCAGAGCCTGCCGCAAAGCAGGTTGGAAGCAAGCAGCGTGGGGGTAAACCACCAGGTCGTTCCATAGGCGTGACTTTGCCGCTGTTTGGTGGCCAAAAGCGAAGTTAAGGGAAGAGTTAGTTAGTAAGTAAACTCGGTGGTCGGCGAACGGCCGAAGGTTGAAAACAGGCAGACAGGATCAGAGTTGGGGACGTACCGGTAGGTCAGGGACAGGCAGAGCATTGGGATCAGAGTCAATAACGGAACCGGAAAGGTCACAAAAGTCACAACAGGAATTCGGAATACAAGAAAGGCATATAGACAGTTTACTAGGGCTGTTGTGACGGGCACCACTTAGGACCATTATCGGGGAAATAATACCTTTTAAACCACAGGAAAAGCCCATTGGGCGCAACGCCCTGGGAATCCGGGAACGGTTACCTCTACCCGAGTCAGCACTGGATCGAGGCGGAGTGAAAGGTGAAACTACGGGGTCTCCAGGGCAGCGATGAGGGAAAGAGGGGGAGAGGAACGGTGCAATGCTGCATAACTTACTGAATGCAGTTACTGTTCGTAGTAACATCTAACTGGACAAAAGTTATATCCAGGTTAAACGTTAATGCACAAAAGAATGCTCAATCAAACCAATAATGAAGGCTGACAATAAATCCCATTCACCTTGGCTGTAATTGTTGTCAATTTTTGAAATGTTGAGTGCATAAATTAAATTGCCATTAAGACGGTTCACGGGTGCTCCTGCGACCTTACAACATACTTTTTTTCCATATATATTCTTTCGTATCTCCTTACTTATATACCAAAACTGTCCTCCAACTCAATGTCTAAAAGTTGGGGGTGTAGGGTTCATTGAGCGCCCTTGCAATCAATGATTGGCGGATCAAGGACAACTTACAGATAGTTACCTTTGAGATTTTCATAGCTTAGGTATATCGTCATTCATAAGCTTTATTTGCTATTTAAAGTTCTATAGAAGAGCAATGGAAATTTTTAAGATTTAGATGTTTAACTATATCGCAGCCTGCACCTCATACCAGAATGTTTGAGGCTGATGGACAGACCCACACTTATGTTTAAAATAGCTTGCCTTGATTGTCATTACATTTAGGCAACCAGGAAGGATCACTATATCCCATTTTACGATTTGTGCTCGTGTTATAGTAAGTCCAGTGATGGCAACAAAACCTTTTAAAGACCGAGTAGAGATGCCCCAAACTACACACATAGACCACTTATGTATAGCCTAGTGCCAACACAAAAGGTTTTTTTTATTTGTGGATTTTGTATTACTCCCTTCTCCCTCTCTGTCGCGAGTTTCATTGATACCAGGCCAACAGGCACAAGATAAAGCAGAAAATAGTCCCAGGTAGCACGTCCCTTTAATTAAAATAGCTCTGTGCACAGAAACAGAAAGCCTGGGCTTGTCTGGGACTGCAGGGAAGCGACCGGAGAAGTCAATCTGGTGATGGCCCTGTGAGTGGGGCCCCACAGAGCGCTATGACGTGCCCACTCGGACACCAGTGCCATAGGTTCGCCATCACTGGTATAAGTCTATGAACATAGTTAAATTTATTTACGATACCACTTCGGACCAGTGGATAATAGTATTTGTGGAGAAAGTCTCCCTTTCCCAGTGTTTTCTCCACATTAATACAAGAATCCATGATTCTCAATGTCAAAATTTGAATTTAGAAACTGTGCTTTTCCTTGCAAATCAAGGGAATCAAAAATAGTTGTTATAGTTAACGACAAAACGTAGTTTTATAGTGTTTTAGTTTAGTTTTTATCCTGGGATTTAACATAAGCATTCCCTATCTCCTCTACAGGTAGTGAAAGGAAAAGGGAAAACTTTCCCTATAGAATATCTTCTTTGTAAATTCTTGAAAGGGGACCAATAGCCCATCTTGAATATAAAATGTTCTACCTTTGTGTACCCGTAGTGAGATGTGAATTCCCATATAGTGTGTCTATCATTATTTAAAAAAAAAAAAAAAAAAAACATTTAAATTAATATTATTGGGGTCATTTGCAACCGTTTTTTACCTGAATTGCCCCCAGGTTTTGGGCCGCACGCGATCGGATTGTGGTGCATCGGCGCCGGCCACATTCATTGCGACGGAATCGGGGTGCATGCAATAGAAAACCCGGGTGGATCGGACAAAAAAAAACTGCAGAATTTTTTTAAAAAAAGGTTGGTCGCTTGCACCATGTACTTACGGGCACCCAGGATAGGATAGTGACAACTCCGGCGAACTCGGCCAGACTTCAGCGCAGCGCGGACAGGGGCCAGCAGCGACAACTGGTGGACATCGGGTTGGTTGTTGCACTACGTTATGATAATCGTCAGGGGGGGAACCCAAATCCTCGACGGAGACGCGCCGCTGGATCGCGGACAGGACGGGTAGAAATGTAAATGTCCCCCGTTTCTTTATTATGGTATTTTACGCATTAATGCAGAAGTCCTCCACTTATTTAAAAAAAAGCACTGTAGCTTGCGGCAACATGTTTCAATCTATATTCAAAATTAGCAATAGAAAAAAAAATAGAAAGCATATATAAATGCCTTCTAGAGATAGAAATGCACAAAAAAAACTAAATATTATTTTCCTTATTGTAACATGACTTTTTAACTTTAAAGAGGAATTTTCAACAATCATGAATCATGCAGTTTTTTATTTTTATAAATATTTGTGCTTCATCATAAATGTATCCAGGGACCTCTTTTCCATTAAAAACTTGGTGTACGATTTCCTTTTATTAAAGGGAAATGTCACTAGCATTCTATACTGTCTGATGGACAATGTTAACGTGTAGAAATAGAAATAAAAAAATAGAGACAAAAAAGGGTTTTTTAAAAAAAAAAAAGTTTTTACATATAGTACTAAGCTTTCAACATGTTTTCGTGTCTACACATTAAAATGATGCACATAAAGCTAAAAGTCTCCTGATGAATTAAAAGGGTTTTTTTTTAATTGAGTTTTTTAATTAGTGCCCTGTCTTTGTTCTCGCTATTTTTGCTCCACACTGTATAGCTCAGGCTTGTTCCTATGAAAAGATTGAATACACAAATGCAGCAAAAACAAAAATCATGCCCATTCATGAAACACCTTACATTTTTAAAAAACCAGCTATGAACTGCCAAAGGCTTTAATTATCATCATTATATGCGCTAGCTAAATTGGTTAATTTCTTACCATTAGCACAGTCATACAGTGCAGTAGTATAATATAGCACAGCTGCCATCAATATTCTTCTATTCCATTTTTGATTATTTTGAAACAAAAGAAAATATTGATGGTCCTATATAAAGATATGTTTTTTTTTAAGGTATTTAAAAAGTTTAGTTAAAGATTGTATAAGAATAACTACTAATACAATTTTGATTATTTTTCCTTGATAGTCACAAATCAAGATAAAGGTAATATGGATGGAAAAGATTGAAATGCTGATTAAATCCGTCTCCCATGTGGGTGGATAGAAAAGATGACTGACATGTATGAAACTATTCTATTACCTGATCTGCATCCACACGACAGGGCATCACATAGAGCAATGTACACAAATTTTAATTAAGTGTGATTTGTATTTTTTTAATTTATAAGCACACTTGCATAGTTTTTGTCCCCTTGCTGCTTCCATTTTGCGTAAGGTCTTACAATAGGCATGGGCTTAAACTTAGATCTGGACTGTTAAAAACCTCAACTGGCTATTTGGACACAGAAGGGCAAGGACAAGCCTTGATCCCTGCCGGCTATTATTCTTTTATTTTATTTATCTGTGGGTTTCTACAAACCTAGGTATGATAAGCAACATAAGCATTATATTATTGAGTTTATATTTTTTAAAGTAAAAGCTTCCCATCATAGCTTGGCCCATTAATTGTCATTCAAGATATCTTATTTTAGGGGACTTCCACATCATGTAACCAGTGGCCTTCAGTATTTGTCTGGGTCAGAACTTGTGGGACAACAGGACATGGAAAGGCCCAAATCCATGGACAGGAACGTCCAAACCAGTCGAATATAAAAACATGGGAACTGGATTTTTATTTTAATTAGATATTGTGCGTTTATTGGTCAATATTCATAGTCACAAGGTTGTCCAAATTTTGTGTGAAAAAGTTCAGCGGGACCCAGCCCCAGGGAATTCAGGCGTCTAAAATTTTGTCCCGAACAGAACCCATTGAAGTCACTCCAAAAAGACTGAAAAACTGAAACTGAAAAATGGTGGCAAGTAAGGCTATAGATAGAGGGCTGTAGAGTAGTTAGGAGGGCTGAAATAGAGGAGAGGGCTAAAAAATTGTGGGGAATAAACAGGGCAGATGTCCTGCCCCAATGGGCTAGGGAAAAGTATTGGACTAATAAATAACTTTAATAATAATAAAAAAATATGAAAAAAATAAGGTCACAGCGGTTAATTTTCTATGGGTCTAAAGAGCCAGTTTTTTTTTTTGCATACAAAGAGCATACAAAGCTATTGACTCTCAATCTAAAAGTATAACATTTTATTGTAGAAATCAAACATAGAAAACTGCATAGAGGAGAAGAGGCTAAAAAAAACTTAGCAGATGTAATAATATTCAGGGAGAAAAAAGGATCCATAACACGTGACAACAAGACTAATCCAATGCAAATATATCCTATCTTTCAGGATAATTGCAGTTATAATATATCTGTTAATCAATATTTATGATGCAATAAAGAGTTTCTAGATTAAACTAATGTCTACCCCTTGAATCAGTGCAATATTCCTGTTAGGAATACATAATAGTGCTCACAATTTGCAACCTTGATATACTACTTTACCCATACACCTAAGGAAGGAAGCGGGTCATAGCACCCATGCAGTCCAATCCACTGGCCAATGGAAACGAATTTAATTAAAGAAATAAGTATTTGAGATTAGGATCCAAAACATTGTGTATTTGGCCATAATGCTACAGTGTTGTTGGTTCTCGCCCTGTCATAGAGAAACACAAACCCCTTGAGTTGTTGGCAATGGAAAAGAAAAATCAGGACTTCGGATGTTCAGACCCAGTTACCCAGTTAGTCAGTGAGTCATTCTTGTTAAAAGAAGAAAGAAAGAAATGGGAAGAGAAAACCAACACCATTCCTCTCACCGTGGTTAAAGATGCTTGTTTCAGACCCAGGTTAAGTTAGTCATTTGGAGTTAAGATTAAGGCATCCGTTTTTATGATGATGGGGGGGGGGGAACCATACCCTGACCCTCCCACTACACAGACCAGAACCACCGACAGAAGTAGATGCATATCAACAACAACAACCTCAAATGGTCGGGCCTCTTGGTAAACCTTGTCCAGCACTATTTATGCCGAGGCTGGGGGCCTCTCCCTCACTCCTCCTACTCCTTACCTAAAACAGGGGTTCCACCGGGGGAGCATCTGTTCCATGTGGGCCCAGTTGAGCTGCCCACATTTACCAAAAAATGGTGTGCAAATGCAAATATCTGTTGAATCGTGGCAGGTGTGCTGAAATTCATGCCCTTTGATAGTGTAGTGGTCAGACCCATATTCCACAGTAATTTAAATTCAATGAGGACCTGAATTTGAATGAAAAGTATTACGTAAATTATTTTTACCCTCCATATATATTCTATCTATAGCAGGTGGGGATAGGCATTCCAAGCCTCTATGTTGCTAAGTTGTGGACCCGTTACACAACCAAGGGGATCACATACTAGGTCAACTTTTCAACCTGTAGTGAACAAGTGGCGTCAGTGTTTTCTATGAGTATGAGTAGATAATAGAAAGAATCTACCACTAGAGGCGCTGCTTGATTTCCATTGCCAAAATTAGGCCATTATTTCAAGCTGTTAAAGATTTGTATATAATAATAAGAGTTAGTTTTGTGCTATGTTTTTTTATTTTTGGTTTTTTTTCCCAATCCAACTGGGAGGAATAAGCCAAAAATGCAGCGGCCTACGTAGGGTCCATCTGCCAGCAATGTTTGCCAGTAGTAGGGAAAAATGGTGTTAGTGGTAAAATAATTAGGTATGTTTCCCCCAGACCCACCATCTCCAGCGCTCTTGGCTTTTTGAGTAATATACTGGAAAGTAAGTGTAATGCTGTTTTGTTGTAGTGTGAAACCATAGGAGTAAAAGCCATAATGATTTTTATATGTGTTGTACTGAAGTATTGGGAGGTTTGAGGTTTTGGCCACCTTCTCCCGGTTTGGCACTTCTACCATCTCGAGAACCAGATGGAAAGTTCTTCCCAGAAAGGCTTGTGCACTTATCATATAGGTTGTGGGTGGGGGTGGGGGAAGATCTTTGTATACTGATCCGCTTTAGACTCTATAGATTGAAGATTAGCCATGCTGTGGAGGTGCCTTACAGTTGACAATCTCTCAAAGTCGTTAAGGCTTCGAGACATCGGGTTTTTTGCCATATTATGTGGCGAGGGAGAAGAAGAGAAGAGAAAGAACTGATTGCAGGTAGATAAAAAGTTGAAGGGTTAAGGGGTAAGGAAGGGGAAAAGCTTGAAGAAGCTATCTTGTAGATATGCGAATTCTAATAACTCCTTGATCTTAAAAATCCCCACTATGACTGACAAAGCCAAAATAGGTCTTTCGGTGTGTCATTAATTTTAGAACATCTGTTCCTGTTAAGAACTATCGAGGGCAGGCAGATTAGAAGAATAGGTCATGAAATGAGGCATCAACAGTACTCCATATAGCTATGCGTGCTGCAGGGGGGGACCCAGTAAAAGAGTTAAGTAAGTAATCTGCAGATTGGGGGGGGGGCGAGGGGTGGGGGGTAGTTAGAGGTGTGTAGAGGAGGTATGTATGGTTTGGATAGAAGGGGTATATTAGATAGAGGCTGTACAGGATTGGGGGGGGTAGTAGATAGAGGCTGTAAGCCCACAGAAACCAGAAAGGCATAGGGTGGACATGGGGTTGCTCCACAACATTGTGTGGAATTGTCCGTAGAGTGTGGCGCCTAGTAATATTTCAGTAGGTCCGGACTGTAGTCTCCCTTTATGTCAGAAGAAGATGTCTGACAAATTATTGGGCGTTTCGTTCTCGTTGTGATCCAAATTTACTGCAGGAGGGGAATCCGGATGGAATGATCGTAGTGGTCACAAAGGGAACGAGTTTTTAAAAGTTTTAAAATAAATTAGAATTTATTTGGTTATATATAATTGTCCCTCTTGTAATAGCTGTCTAGCTACGTGAAGGGGAATTTTCTGAAATATATAGTAGGATTTTGTAGTTGAGGTAGGTAGTTAGGTGGTAATATGGATCCCAAGACAAGATAATTTCACTGCCATTTGAGTTGAGACAGAGTAGATTAATGGTATCTGTAGGGATTATTAATAGGTAATGCTTAAGTTTTATTGATTCAGGTTGGGTTGATTCTTTGTTGTAACCAAAAAAGACTATCGTCATAGTCCAATAATTTAGCTAATTGGGGTAGGGTTTTAGGGTTGTGATGGGGCGGGTAAGAGGGATAAGCTTAAAGGACATCTATCACCAGATTCACGGATGTGAAAACCAAAAACATCACACATACTGGTATGTCCATCTCTGGCAGGGTTCTTACTTGTTTTTTTTTATACTTCTACTAGCTTATTATGCCTTGTTTATAGAAAAAAGGGGCCAGGAACTATGGAGCCCCTCAGCCTAATTTCATAATCTGAAACGCCTCTTTTTTTTTCTTAAACCGAGGGGCATAAGAAGCAAAAAACAAGAGCAGATCCTCTCAGAGGGGGCACACACCCGGTCCAGTGACTGGTTACAACAAAATCTGGGGTGATAGATGTCCTCTTTAAATTTCCTGTCCCTTAGCATCCCATTAATATTCGACAGTCTGATAAACCGCTCGGTGCAAAGGGTTCTATGCCACAGTACAAACAGCAACGGGGGAAAGCGGGGGGGGGGAACACCATGCCGTGTGTGTATACCGTTCGAATTCAAATGAATGGCCACATCATCCTTTCATCCTTGTAATATTCTGGGGACCTTTTTTTGGATTTCGGCGGGATAGGTGAATCTTAGCATTTTTTTCTTATTTTATTCATACGTGTTTGTGGTGTGGCATTTGGTCTTCAGTTGAATTTGCACTTTTTGAACAAATTGTCTCAAAATCGCAGGCACCTGAGATTTGCGCAGAATTTGTGACTGTTTTGAAAAGCTGTCACCTCTGGATTTAGGTGAAAATCACAGGGAACACGACAGAAACACTAGAAATTGGCCAAAGTTATGGCAGTGTAGGCGCAATTAAAAAGTGCAAGAACACAAAAACACCAGAAACGTTTGATTGATACGTTTCCATAGGATCCCCAAATCTAAAACCACATGCATTCTTACAGCAGAACATTTCTTAAGTTTTATACAATAAGCTGTTTTTTTTTTTTTTTTTAAAACATTTCCTAGCTACAATTTTTTTTTAAAATTGCCCTCCGTTTCCACTATAAGGGTTTATAACTTTGGAACGCTGTTTCTTTTATTGAACATATCCAAAGTGATTTGAAACTGTTTTGTTGTGAAACAATGTAATTCGTGTTAGTTAAAAAAATTGTTAGGTAGTAATGTTTTGCATTTATTTATGAGGAGAAAGAAGGAAATCCGATTTGGTTGGAAACTTGGGAAAAATTCCAATTTTCGAAATTCGAAATGTTCTAACTTTTTCTGCCCCACATGAGTCAATAACACCAAAAACATAATAACAACATTCACCCGAATATGGTCTACTTTCTGCCCCTCCGTGGTTGTTTTTTTTTTATACATCTATCCATTTTTGAAGATGTTAAGGGGCTTGCTTTGACACGTCAGGTGCAATTTCACATTTTCTTTTATTAAAAAGCAAAAATCTGCTACTGAGGGACCTGATCGGGTTTTTGTTTTTGAAAGTCACGTCTTTTGAAGAGGCCTAAATAAAAGTAAAACCCCATAAATTTACTCCATTAAAGAAACACTAACACCCTCAAAGTAGTTAGATAGAACAACTTTCTGAAGTTTTAGTTTGTTAACCTTTAATTGTTAACTTGCTCAGTGTGGAAGTGTTGCGCAGCCGGGGGTCATGCCCCTAGGATTGCAGCACAGTTATGGGGGGGGCTCGATCGCGGGTGTTATTCGGTGTGTTAGGGTTAGAGGGTTGTTGTGTTAGAGGCGGGTGTGGATATAATATATAGCACGACACCCGCAGCCTTCTGAAGTTTGACGTACTATTACTGCAAATACAGGAACACACCTCCCGGCCATCTTAAGTAATAGTACCGTCAAATGTCGGGAGGGAAGGAAGGGGCTTAATAGGTTTTGACAAATTCTCTAAAAATAAACAATGGCCCCAAATATATCAATGTGATGGTGCAAACGTCCTTAGGTAGTTTGCATCTGATAATCCAAATAGGGGTTGTGCACAGCTCTTAGTATAAAGCTGCGTGTTTGTATCGGTTGTTCACCGTAGTTGCACTTTTTGCTGTTGCACTTTGGTCATGATGTGGTGTACAGACTAGAAAACTTGGGCGCAGCTCAAGTCATTAAAGTAATAATAATGTCTCTAAACTCTAAATAGCACTGTCTAATTAGGTGACACTTTCTAAAGTGCAACCGCGACACAAAAGTGCAACAGACAATAAATACATGTGCATTGTCCAAAGACAAAAACTGGTTTGCAGATTACCAATGATAACAGAGTAAAGTAATGGGGAAAAAGCGCATTGGAAATCGGGGAGGGAAAAGTAAGTATCACTTAAAAAAAAATGTTAAAAAAAAAAAAATAAAAGCTTAGATGTAGAAAAGTCTTTCATTTTAGTCTTCCTATGACATAACTCTGGTTATTATCCCTGTACTGTATGCATTGTCTCTGTTTAGCCTTTTGAATGTGCTGCTAAAGTGTCATTACGGGGACACCCATTCAAAGTGTTTAATATGGGGGGGGGGGGCCCTTAGTTACATAGTTATGCTCCAGGATAGAGGGTTAAAATAAAATTGAAAATCTTACTTTGTTTGTCTTCCTCATGCTACGAACAGTTATACAGTGTTGTGATCAAACTTGTTACAGTTATATGAGAAAAACGGATTCATGCCAAATAGTTTTGCGGGCAATGCAATGTAGGATAAAATGCTTTCAACAAGATTTTCGCATTTGACCTTTTAGTAATTAAAAAAAATTCAGGCTACTTGAAACACTTACTAGCAAAGCACGTGTCTAGAGCAATTATTAGAAATGGAATGATAGATGATAATATTAGAGCACTGTTATTTTTCCTATTTTTGAAGAGAGGAGGAGGAACACTTCTTAGAATTGGTCAATCTCATAATGGCTATTTGTTTTTCTTAGGTGTCAGTTCAAGCAACCCTTGCTGTGACCCTCCTGACAGCTATCTATGAGTGTGGATAGCTGGTATGTGACCGTATTCCCCAAACTGACGGATCTTGCGTCAGAGACCTCCTCGTTGTGGCTGCCACTGTAAGCCTAGGACTCTGGATAGGGTGGTAACTAACAAAGATTCTTCACAATTTTTATGTGATGGCAGAATAAACAAGAGTAAGTAGGCACATCGAATAAAATTAAAACAAGTACAGACACGTCCATGGACACTACAAGATAGGTTCATTAGGGTTGGTAAAAAGTTTTGAATTGAGTGTTAAAGTTGCAGGAGACTGTCTTTTATACTTTACTCTTATAGCTCCAGACAAAAAAAAAATTGCTTCTGTGGCCAATTGAATTTTTAACTTTTTTGCTGTCATGGGAACAAGGATTATCAAATATACTTCATTAAAGCCACCCTTACAACTGATCATTGCAGCCTGGCTGTGGGGACTATAATTAAAGCATCCAGAGATCTTCACAAGAGGTCATCACAGTGGGCGAGAGCGTCAATCTCTAGCTAGGGGTCATCTGTAAGTTGGTCCTTCAGTCTGGGACACCTGATAAACAGTCATTACAAATAACCTTATATAGAACAACTGTGCCAATGCACTTTTAGAGCTTCATAAATCTATCTTTCTTTGTTTTCATACAAGTTAATTAGAAGAGAATTATGTTGTGCAAATGGTAACCTATTTCTCCTTTACACTCCAAGGTGTTGTTGTAAGTTATTGTGTAAATGGGGGCTACTGGGGCACTGACCAGCACTTAATTTGCGCTTTAAAGATAAAAACTTGTGAAATTTCTCATAAAAGTACAAGGGAACAGTTAAGGATGTTTAGATTCATAAAACGTGTGTAGACGGAGTTGGTAGGTGGTTGGAAGGTTGATGGTAGTGGTAGATAGATTTTAAGACTAGATAGATAGAGTCTTTACTAGTGCACTTATCATAATGTAGGATGATCATGAATCAGGGTTTGTGTTAGGTTATTTGTAAATATTCTGTTTACTTAATTTAATTCATGAAGAGAAGACATTTATACATCCCACTACAACACGGCGGCCTAGCCTTCTTGGGGGGCCTGGGGGCAGTGAGGCCAGACTACGGAGTGTGGCTGGGCTTTAGTGCGGCCTTGGGCATGCTGTGGTCACGGTGCTTGGGTATTGTGGGAAACAGAGGGCTGTCCTAAAGCCTGAAGGTCGCCAGCAGGTGGTGTGTACAAGAAATATGGAGGGAGAGGCTGGCAGTACTGATTCTCCCTGGGGACAACCGTGAGTTGTCTGTAAGTATGTCCCTGGGTAAATCGATGGGGATGGAAGGCCTGTGTGGTGGCAAGCAAGCCGTATCAGCGGAGGCCACATTGGGCAATAAACTTACATTGTTTTATTGAACAGCAGTCAACGGATAAAAACGGTTGTTTTTAACAGCAGAATTTAGGTTGCTGCCTGAGTGAGCAAGTGGTCATGGACAGGGTCATGGAGAGAGTGGTCCTGCGGGTTAAAGGTGCACACAGCCTGATAGTAGATGCAAGGCCAGATGGTTCAGGTGGTGGAACGCCTCCAAGTGGTGGACGTGGTGTTAGAGTGCAGGACAGAGGCCTGAGGCACTGGACGTTCATGGGATTGATATCTGTGGCAGCACTAGATATGTCTGCTCACTTTTCATGACTGACTCTGCAGTCTGCTGACAGACGACTAGGATGAACCGAGAATATGAACCATGTGCTCCATCCCAGCAGGGCTTTGATACTTCCACCTCGTCAGGTGTGTGGATAGAACATCTCCAATCACATCCGCTCCCACAACAGACAGATCAGTGCTAATTACATCGAAACAGTAAAAAATGTTGCCTTTCAGGCGTATATCCAGCTGCAATGAAACAATACCCCAGGTTCCAGAACTTTCTAGAGGGTTTTCGCGGACCCCCCCCTACAGCTCCTGACCTGGACCACAGATGGCCAGAGAGGAGATTTTATCAGGGATTTTATATTCCAGAAAGGCAAGTATTCTCCCTCACACCATCTCCATGCAAAGGGGAGTGGGAGAAAACATAAGGGGGGCAAAGGAGGTTGGGAGAGTGGGCCTGTGTGCATTGCTGTTTGTAGCAGGCATTACTTTCACAATTTAAATTAAGCCTGCCTGCACATATTTCTAGGTTGAAATAGGACCTGGCAATCAGGTGAAGTCCGATGATGTGAAACACAATAGGTCTGATGTTGCCATCCTAACATGATAACATAATGGATTTCGAGTTGAAAAATAAGAACTCTGATTATCGGCATCCCTAGTGAGAAGTGCTGGTGGATTGTTTCTTGATGTTTCGGTTTGCTGTCGTGGGAGGGCTCTTTGCACGTGTCCGAGCAAGAGGAACGGGAGGATGGTTGGATTCAAGACAACCCGAGGGGAGCTGGCGGTTTTGTATTTTTGTATATATTGTGCTGTTTTGTGCCACATGCTATGAAGGATTCTGGGGGTTTGGGGGGGTACAGGTCGACATAGACCCTGGAGCCCTTCGGCACACATGCTGCCTCCACTGCTGACCCCTCACTATAGAGAGCACACAAGCTGTGCATTGGAGGGGATTACATACAGTATTTGCGAGTATTTCCAAGGGCTGGTGACCCTCCAATGCATGCCATGCACTCTCGTGTGTTGTTGTAAGATAGAGTAGACGGCACAGTAGGAAGGAGCAGAGGAGTAGTAGCAGGCGTAGCTGAAGAACTCTGGGAGGCATTAAACATCATTTGCAAAAACTAAAGTAATATTTATATAAAGAGAGGGCTAATATCCATACTAAAGGATGTTGGTATAAAAAATTTTTAACCTCGACAAAAGCACTTTTGTTTTTTTCTACATAGAGTTTTAAACTGAAACGGATTGATGCACCCTGTTGGTTGAAAGTATCCTGTCAGTTGATATATACTCTTGAAGCTGGAGCATCATTACGAATACATTTTATTATTTACCAATAAACTTTTAAACAACTCATTTATTTTTAGTAGACTTAGACTACAATCGAAAAATGTGTTCATCCCCAAAGACAAATTGGCATTGTTTTAAGGTAGTCTGGTTCATAAAAATATATGGGAATATGAACATGGATTCAAAAGTCATAGTACCAGATGTGGGATGGTTTTTAAAGGCGGTTTGGTAAAAATTAGGCAGCTTGGAAAGCTAGGAGAGACACATTGCAAAGTACCAGCCCCAGTTTGCTGCAGCAACGCATGCGTTAGCAGGGCCGGATGCTAGACAAAGTGGGGCCTTGGGCAAACTAAAAGTGGGGCCCCAAAAGTATAAAAACTCCCTTAGTCTGAAAAACAAGCTGTTTGGAATGATTACGAGAATTGAGATTTATAGGAGATAGATGATAGGGAGGGATTGATGGGCAGCATGGTGGCTCGTGTTAGACTACAGTCTGCAGCAGTTTCCTCCCACACTCCAAAAAATTACTGGCAGATTGAATTAGATGTGAGGGGACAGGGACAATTTGCCAAGCTCTGTGCAGTGCTGCGGCAATCTGTGTGCGCTATATAAATAAAGAGAAATTATAATATTATGATAGAAGTTTAAAATATGAAAAGATTTTAGATGCAGAAACAAAAAACTATAAAAGTAGATTAATTATAACGTAGAAAGAAATGAGATTAATAAATAGTAGAGAACTTAAGCGAGTATAAAAATGGTTCAGATATAGGAGACAGATAACTAGACAGATTAGATGATAGACAGGAAAATGATGATATAGCATCTTCAACCAGGAAATTAACCAAAGGGTATTAACCCTTTCACCGCCCAGTATTTTGGATTTTTTTCTCGTTTTTATGGACCAGAGAATTTTTACAATTTTTACATTTACGATAAATATTGGGGTGGGGTGGTTCTCATGCTGTACTTTTGTATAGAAATTGGTTATAGGACTGTATTTATGCCAAAGTAAGCAGAGTTATTCAACATAGAATACTACAACTCCTTGAGCCATCGTTCTCAGTTCTAGTTCTCCCTTCATGCTATTTTCAGTAGTGATCTTGAGGGTATACTGATGTAATGTGTGCTCTGCTCGTAACACAGGTAATGGCGGGGCAAACTAATGAACAACATGTTTCTATCAGCTACTATATCTGTTGAGTGTGGTAACTGCGCAAATTACCTTCAGCACCCTTCTGACATGGGCCCTATGAGCGACATTGACATACTGGAGTGTCACCTATCTGTGTTCCTCACATGCAATGCTGCACCCCAAACAAGTTTCTGGGAGTACTAGAAAACTAAATCATATCATCCAGTAGCTGGGTGAGGAGGGGGGACACTAAAAGCACAAGGTCTCATATAACTATAATGAGATGAGCGAACACACTCGTTCGAGGCTTGATGCTGTTTGAAGACATTAGCGTTACTCGTTAAGTGCTCATTGCTCAGACGAATACTTAGCCAAGCTCGAGGAAATGGCATCTCCCGCCATTTTTATTTTGTAGGCCAGAAACAGAGCCAATCACAAGCCAGCGGAACCGACTCTGCACTCCACCCAGCATGACTGTACACCTTCACGCGATAGATGGATGGCTGGCCTGATCAGTGGTGACCCTGGATAGACTAGCCCCTGCCCGCACTAAGCTTCGCATATTCCTGTGTCTGGATGCCGTTAGGAGAGAGAGCTGCTGCTGGCTGCAGGGATGCGTTAAGCTGTTATATTAGCTTATGTGAGGAGGAGGGAGTTAAAGAACCCAAGCCCCTTCTTAGGGCCTAGATTAGAATAGTGTATATTTTATTTCTATTTTGTTTGCTTGTGGCTGGCTCTGCTGGAAATAGTAGTGCAGATAGTACAATATTGTGACGAATTTGCAGGGAGGAGGACTTGCGGAACGTTATATTTAGCTCTTAGTTGACACACATATCATCTCAAACACCTAAGGGGACAGTTATAGGGGTTTGATTGAATCAGGACAGTCTGCTTTTTCTTTTTTTTTACTTTTTCTTTTTATAACTTCAAAAAGGTCATCAGGCACAGCACACAATACAGTGTGTGCTGTCAGTGTAGGCTGACCCAAACAGCCTTCTTAGGGCTCAATCGCGTTATCTAATTTATTTTGGTGATTGCTTGTGGCGGGCCTTGCTGGCACTAGTAGTACAGTAGTACTATATTGTGACGAATTTGCAGGGAGTGGAGTCTGTTCTGTTTGATTTAGGAGCCACATATCCAATCTCAAACACCGAAGTGCGGAATTATTAGGGGGTTTGATGATTAGGCACAGTCTGCTTTTTCATTTCCTTTTTTTTTTCAAAACTTAAAGGTCATAGGCACAGCACAAATCCGATTGTGTCCTTAAGTGTAGGTTAGAAACTAGCCTAGAGATAGGATAGCATTGTTTTGTTAAAAAAACAAAAACACAAAAAAAACACCAAAAAACACCAAAAAAAAAAATTTACAGTGTTACACTGTAATTTTGAAAATGTTGACCCGGGGCTAGGGTAGAGGACGAGGGCTGTGGCGTCCCAACTACCTGCAGGGGTCAGAGGCAGTGGTATGGGCGGGGGGAGACACAACCTGCTGTTGAGGGAGAGCAGGGGGATGCCGCAGAGCTACACTCCCTGGTTCATGTCTTCAAAGTGACTGGAATCGTGGGTTTTAGAGCACTGTTGAGCCAGAACCGTGCGAACAGGTGATGTCGGGATTGAGGGACCAATGTTGGCTCATCCATTGTCACCAGTCAGTTTCCACGCAGGTCCACCCAGGTCACGAAACAGAACTCCTCCAGCCTCTCCACCTCAGCCTCTTCCACAGTCTGCCCATCCTAGGAAAAATGTGGCTTGAACGGCACTATCTGAGGAACCTGTTTTCGGGCCCTCCAGAAAGTCAAAACCAATTGTCGGTTGCTGCTGACTTCTTGTCGATGCCAGGTTTTCCACCGAATCGCCAGGGTCTGTGGGGTGATGATGGAATTGTTGACGTAGTGGAATAAGTGTTAAAGAGGTGTCGGACGTTGAGGGACACGGGTTGTCAGACAGTGGTTAAGTTGTGTCAGGGCAGGAAAAGTCCGAGGGGGGGAGCAGAACCGAGGGATCGGAGGATGATGAGGTGACAGACCCAAGCTGGGTTGATAGGCCGGCGTAAAACAGGCTTTTGGACGGGAAGCAGAGTCCTCGATGAGACAGGTGGAAGAGGAAGGGCCAGTGGTGGGGCCAGACGGAGAGCACGGGCCAGAGCTGGGGCATCAGCGCCAAATGTTTTCATGTAGTGAAGCTCCGTGGCGGAGGGCTCGATTTGGTATAGTCTGGAGGTTCTTAACGAAACACCGGAGACCGACGGACTGTGGTGTGCACCTGCTGCCACACCAGGATCAGCAGGGGTCACCAACCAGCTAACCACCAACCCAGTAATGCGCAGGCATATGAATGCTAAACACCCCACTCAATGGAAACCAAGGAATCACCTCCGGCGGCACACCACTGCTCCTTTTCCCTGGCACTTGCTGTCTCTGCTAGTCAGCCCTCTGCCAAGGACCACGGCCTAAACACTCCCGTGCGAAACCACCACCTTCGCCTCACGAACCTCCCACAGCATCCACCAATGTCTCCAGGCCGCAGCGTCAGTTCTCCATGACCCAAGCGCTGAGCGCACAAAGAGGAAGTACTGAAGCCAGGCATGGTTGTGCTGGACACGCCGTAAACTGGGGCCGGCTCTGCAACTCGGCAGAACTGACACATGAGGAATGCCTGGCCCATGTGTTAAATCTCAGGTTCAGCGTTTCTCAAGACATACCCCAATCGTCTGATTTGCTCACGAAGGTGCGGCCGCATCTGTTGCGGCATTTCAGGAAGTCAGCACAGATGCTGCCACTCAAAGGGCAGCGCAGCCCGCCTCCAACTGCCGCTCAACGACTGTTGTGCGAGTGCCCACGAGGTGGAATCAACTTAACCATGTTATCCAGAGGTTTTACCAGCAGCGAGAGAGATTGTAGACGGCCAGATGTAAACTTCCACCAAGAACGGGTAGTCAGGTTCAGTCAAGCTGTCCTCAAGTCTACAAGAGGAGTGGACGTGGATGTCTGATATCTGTCAGGTGCTTGAGGACTTTGAGGAGGGTAAACACAAGATTGGGCAGTGGCATGCCACCAATCGTCAGCCTCACAATCCCGCTGCTTGGCCTGTTGAAAAACTCTCTGGTCAGCATGAAGTCAGAAGCTTTGCGCTCGTTAACAAGAGATGGGGGAAGAAGCTTCTGTTGATAGGCCAAGAACCCTCAGGTCTGTTCTCAGCGCCCCCATTATCGGAGGAAGTTGGAGGGGACTGAGGAGGCAGAGGAGGAGAATTGTTGGCGAGACAGCAGAGGGGAGCATTGCTCAGTCCTTCACTGTTCAGCGTTGTATGGGCAGAAGAGAAGAGGAGTTGGAGGAGTTGGAGGAGGGGAAAGGAACATGGAACAGTCAGGCAGTGAGGGGAGTGAATCTTACGCGTTGGGGAACTCTGGCGCATATGGCAGATCTTTCATGTAGGATGCCTATCTTTGCCTCGCGTCAAGAATTTATTCCAGCACAAATTACTGGGTATTCACTCTCTGACCCACGGTACACGCAAAATCTTTCCCACTCTCATTTTCCTGCGAGATTGAAGGAGTGTGAGAAGCATGAATACCAGCAGGCCCTGGTGCAAAAGCTGGAAACAGTATTTCCCTTCTGACAGCGTAGTGGCAGAGGGCTGACTCTGCGGACAAGGAGTTAGCCGAGGGAGAGTAGGCGAGCAGGCAGCTTGTCCAACACTGGCAGGGGTACGCTTTACAAGGCCTTTGCAGTTTATGTCAACCAGCAAGACAATGTCACTGTCCCCAGTCTCGGCAGAGTCGCTGATCTTTACAAAAGATGGTGGGGAGTACGTAGCTGACCATTTTACCATCGTCCTCTAATGATACACAGCTCCTACAACTACTGGGTTTCAAAGCTGGACCATTTGGCCCGAACTGGGGCTGTACGCTTGGCGGTTTGCTGCCTGCTGCTAGCATGTTGTCTGAGCGGGTTTCAGTGCAGCTGGTGGCATCATCACCGATAAGCGTACAGCTGTCGCACTGACCGCGCTGACAGCGCTGACAGGCTGCGCTTATCAAGATGAATCAGCCCTGGATTTTCGGATTTCCATTCTCACCAGGTGAAAGCAGTTCAACCGAATAATGTATGCACTCCTCCTCCTCATTTTCCTCCTTCTCCTCTTTTTGCTACACTAAAGCAGGGGGGGGAACTGGCTATTTTTTGCCAGGCAACTGGGGCTATTGGTAAGATCTATGATTTAATTTTTCTGGAGGGCCACCTACCTGCGGCCTATGTTTATTAACAACAATTTTTTGGACATGCCACATACAGGCACTCAATCTATTTAATTTTTCTGGAGGACAACTACCTGCTCCTCTGGTTTTGAAAACTTTTTTGGCTGCCACATACAGGCACTATCCAAAGTTAATTGTCTCCCATAGCCAGCATCCACACGTCATTTGATAGCTGCCTTA
The DNA here is from genome assembly GCA_019512145.1 of Engystomops pustulosus. NCBI lineage: Eukaryota > Metazoa > Chordata > Amphibia > Anura > Leptodactylidae > Engystomops > Engystomops pustulosus. Next base: position 155,445,122 of record CM033641.1, on the reverse strand, counting down.
CACGTGTCTCCATTTGCTACCTCCACACATCATCTCCATGGCTGCCCTCAACGTCGTCCATATAGCTGCTCCATACAGGTCCCCTTAGCAAAGAGCGTGTCAGGCAAGATTTTGGGTTGTTTTCAGGCTTCAATCAAACTTGTTCAATTGTCCGACACCCTGCTGTGTTATCCCACAAAAATACTGGCAAACTCATTTACGATATTATTTCAGCGCTTCTTGCCGCATCTGTTTAAATCCCTCACCCGCCATATCCAAAACTTATAAGAACAGTACTTACACTTGATCTATCCAAAGGTTATTAGAAGGCTGTTGTAACCCCCGCCTGCTTGAAAATTATCAATTTTTTCAAAGTAAAAGTTCTGGGCCCCCGGCCCATTTTGGGTGGGGAGGAGCCGAGAGACAGGGGCTTGACAGGCGGAAAGCCGCCTGCAGCGGACCGCCAGCTCCATCCAAAAGATTAGGCGGCCTCAGAGGCATCAATGCATGTGCCCTGCTGTTTCCTGTCATTAGCTCCACGATCCTCCCCAGCGTCCACCATTTGTCTCCATGCGCAAACTTTTCAACTGTCCCTACCCCAGACGCTGGAGCGCGAGAGAGGATATATGCAATCATCCCATTATCCAAACGAGAGGTGTCAGACAGAATTTTCAGGTGTGTTCAACCGATACATAATGGAACTCGGCGCATCATGCAAGCCATTCAAGTGAATTCGTGGGTGTGGCAGCAATTCATAACGCAATTCATGCAGTTTGGCCGTGAAAACTCTGGTGAAAGTGATGGGGCGTTAGAATGTGAAAGCACCTTCTTTTTTCGCCAAATGCGTAAGTTGTCTCCTCAATTTTATGTTCGAAGCAGGTCCCAATAAATCCTGTAGTATGTCCCGTGATCGTTCTTCTTTTCTAAAAAATCCATGAGTGTAGTATACGCCATTCGCCTTTTTTGGAGCAGATCACTGCAGAAATTCCATTGTTTTGAGTGTTTCTTAGTTTTCTGGTTGTTGTAAGGATGGTGAAACATGATGCAAAAAACTCCTTTGGATCTCGCTTAATTGACTCCAAACACAGCTTAGAAATTAAAGCATCTGCTTGGTCAACGCGAGAAATTACGGCACCCATCGAATGGACAATTTTAATACGCCAACAATTGTGTAAAATATTAATTGCAATACCGCTCAACAACCTACTGCCTATGCTACTCGTGATTTTCGTTTGTCGATCAGCGAGTATCATGTTGTGGAATTTTGATGTTTCCTTGAAACCACACATTTGCCGGGCTCCTGGGCGCTATTTTACTATTTGTCAGACCCGTAGGGTACTTTCACCCTAGTGTCTGATGTGGGGTATGGAGTATATGGGATTTTCCTCTCATCGCAAAATCACACATTGTAAATGAAATGGTTAAAATGAGGACAGAATTGGGTATTCGGAAGAACCCAAAGCTGTTCATGGTGAACGACGCGGGCCTCCCGATCTGTCACGGGGATCGAGATTGGCACCAGGATGGCGCGTCCATGCGCAACCGCAGCTTTGTAATATGCAGGAAGACTACGCCTATGGGGGCGGGCTCAGCCGTGAGTTTGCTCTCTATGTTACCACATCCGGACATGCACCGTATGTTATATGGGTTCATGTGTTAAGGGGTTAAAGGTTGATTCCAGGAATATCACTGTTGGATAAAAAAAAACCATAGATATAAATGAATACAACAAAACTCTGTTGTATTGAAGCTAAAATAGTTTGCTTTATGAGTGATAAAAATTTATGCCTTTTAAAGATAAGTGAGTTATCCCAGATAAGCTACCCACAGGACACTAACAATTCCCATAAGCACAGTTCTCAGTAACAGATCCTCCGCTCTCATGCGCTTTGCTTCCAGTGATCAACAGACTATCCTACTATGTTACCATTGCAATGATTGTGTGTAACTGCCATCATACACAATTAGGACATATTTACTTACACGCCCCTCGCGCATACCCGATCTGGAATGTCTTGACGATAATGAACTCTGCCACGATTAATTAAGAAGTGCATTTTTCTTAATCATTACATACAATCATAATCATACAGTATATGCAACAACTTTACAGTATGTAGCAAACTTTAAATAACAATGAATTACATATTAAATTATATTTTGAGGACCTATTGAAACTCAATAATGCTTTTATTGTGCAAAACATCATTAAAGTACATCTAGCACTAGGGGGGCTGGCCGCCAGTGCATGAGTGAGACATATCTCTTTGAGATTCATGTCCCACCTAAAACCAGCACACTGCGGCGATTTCACGAGTGAATTCGTAATTAATAGCAAGCTAGTGACCCTCTTCCAGATACAGCATGGAAGAAGTCTAAAAGAAGAAGGACCCAACAAACTACAGAGTTTTTTCCCTTGCACGAGAAGGTCACAAAAATGATGGCGGCGGCATGGCAGAGAAAACTAAAGTGTCATATCGCAGCTACGGGATCTCCGGCCTTCGAGACAGTCCTCAGTAGCTTCATATCCGAGATACCACCAGCGCGAATTCTAAGGAAGCCAAAGGCTATTAGGACCAGAAGACGCCGATATAAGCTCTCCGGGGCCACTACTCCTCCCTGCAAGCACAGGGGTATAAGGTGAGTCAACAGCAGCAAAATCCCCTTGGCATTATCAATAATTCCCCTATGTTTAAGCCAAGTGTCAGAAGATTTATTAAGACACTAGGGGAGTTGGTTTCCCTTCACCATGACATACCAAACAGCCCTACAGACATTTAAGAGTGATGTGTGTGGTACTAAGAGAACTTACTGCCACGTGGAACTAAATGGCGGTAGTCACTCAGTCGTATGAGCTGTACATCTCAGCAACAACTTCGGAGGAGGTTGATGTGAAAGGATGTGGCCTAAGTGGCTGATATAGGGATAGGTCCCGTAGGGAAACAAGTTAGGTTTCGGGGATCCCAGCATCCGTCAAACACATGAAGCTTTAGAGGAATTCGTAAATGATCTATTTGTAGGCCCTTACTCCGGATACCATACAAGCTTGAACGGGTAGACCTACCATAATCGACCGGGTCCACATGCTACCTAAGGGCCAAGGGAGCTCCCACCATCATAATATAAATGGGATTACCCCTTTTAAAAATTGATAGTAAGCAAGGTAGGCAGGAAAAATTGTGTCAAACAACCCGATGAAACTTCAGCAAGGAACGCAAGAAATCCTGACAAGCTCAAGGTCTCCCGGTGGAAGAAGAAGAATGGCTTTAGGGTACTTGTAACAGTTGAACAGTCTCTTGGGAAAGACCCTTAAAGTATATTGAGGCTTACCTGATTGGCCACATTAGATTGTTCTAAATCAGTAAATATGATAGTGCTCAGAGTTAGTGAATTGGGGCTGGAGAAACGCTGGTTAGATGTTTGGAGACTGCAATATCCCAAAGAAAGGGATTAACTCATTTTACTTTACAACCACATAAAACATATTCACTGATTTATTTTAGTTGATCACCTGTTATTACGCGGATTAAATGGCTCTAAAATAGATACGAGATCTTGGTCACCCCCTGACCAACCCATCCAAATGGAAATTGAAGAACAATATAAGCCTTGATATGCCAATGTAGACTACTTATTTCTTATGCATTACAGCATTTAAAGATCACACCTGTCCACATGAAAGGAGTTCTTCACTGACAATGGTTTAATGAAGAGATATTCAAAAGAAATGTTATGGTGTGCGCATAAAATGCACATGAGGGGGTATTTTAAAAGGAATGGGCAAACAAATAAAGGATAATGAAGGAAAAATATTTGCATGTTTTATCTGCATTGACGATTCCATGCCACTAAATAAAATACTCAGTCTGCCAATAGGGTAGAGTGATAAATGAGCTACAACATGAATTAAAGGTATTGGACTCTCATAAGTATGAACAGCATTAAATAAATGAAAGTTTGTAAAACCACTACTCATTGGAAACAAAGCAGGAAAAGTGTTAGAGCACAACTAAAAGAGAGAAGCATCGAAATAGGGTCCCGTTTAGACTAAAACAAATATTAAAAACCTTTTGATCCACAATTATCGGACGGAAGTCATGGCGGAAAAAATATTAGACTTTGTGTAATTTAAAAGAAGATAAGATATTCCTCAGCCACATAAACTCAGAAATTCAGAAAAAAATCTCATTCATTAAACCTACAGCGCTAACAACAGATCAAGCTAATTTTGTGTGGCGAATAAAATTAACTGCGTTCCAAAATATCAAAGGCGATTAAGTCCCTGAGATCAATTAAATCCCTGTCAGATGGCTCTAACAAATGATACTGACAAAACATATCCTTCTATTTGGTACCACCACTTTAGTTAAGTGTTAATGAGGCCCAAGTTACGGGCAAATTTTTCCCAAAGAGCTCTAATGCATCTTAGAGTACACTACCAAAGCCAGTAAAGATCAGATAGATCCAATTTCCGCCCCTCCTCTCTTTTGAAGCACTGATCTAAATTGGTATTTAAAAATAATAGCAGACGGTGGCCCTTCTCCTGCGAGCTCATAACACAAGGTCAGGTGGGTTTTCGTCGCGGGAATGGTCACCTTTTATGCGCCCGAAGTTTTTATAGATCTAATTTATGTAGAACAAACTCAACACCTTCCTGTCTCCTTTCTTTGGATGCAGAGAAGAACAGAGTCATTGGGGTATCTTAGACAGTACTCAGGATATTGTGGCTTTTCCCCAATTGCCATAAACACAAGCGTAATGGCCTGTGGCCCATGTCAGGATATCAGCTTTTGCCTTTTGTAATTAAAAATTGCACTCGTGCAAGGGTGTCCTTTATCACCTTAATATTTACAATTGTTATGGAACCATTAGCAAAAGGCAAAGGGCATCGGCAATATGCGTGAAATTAACAATAGCAACGCAGGAACACACATCGGGTTGTTGCCGATATGTTAATTTGCTTGACTGCCCCAGGTTCCCTTAGGGCAGTTCGTCTTTATTAAGAATTTACCCAACATTTTCTTATTATAAACTAAACATTTGATATCACAGATTATAGGTATGCACATCCAGGTACAACCTGATGAAAAAATTAAAAACCGTGATTTCCTCCATGGCAACCAATTCATATCCATATTTGGCATATCCATGAGGTTTCCAAACGTCTAAACTCTTCCATCTAAACTATGCACAATCTACTAGGAGAAATTTAACAAGGAATAGTTACTTATGCTAAAATGTATATTTTCATGGGTTAGGGAATGCCGCTATAAAAATGATGGTGGTTTGCCAGACATTGTTGTACGTTTTTATGAATGTCCTTTTACCATTACTAAATTTTTCTAAAAATGATTACCAGCTTTTCAGACCAACAGACACTGGTTGATTCACTCTCCCCAAAGCACTGTGTACACTACTGGAAACGTTGTCATAGTCCTCCACACTGCTCGCAGTTCAACTTTGGGTGGGTAGCGTTTAAAATGTACTGTGGTACATCTACCATTCCTTAGCGACTTTATAACCAATTCCTTACTACTTATAGTATTATAACCAACTTATAATCTTACTGTCCTTAAAAGTGAAAAGACTTACCTGTAAGTGGATACCTTATTGGTTGTGATTAGATTAAAAAATTGGATCAGATAGCGGATTTTAACATATTGAAGATATTCTGGAGGATGACCATTGATAGCTTTCAAGATAAATCTCAAATATGGTTCCTAATCAGGATTTTTACAAATATTATGTTTACGGCATTTCATCTCAAATGTCTGTGAAAGACCCCTCCTAAACCTGTTTGAATTAGCTTTTTTCCACTCTACAAAAATAGGCGAAAGGAATCCTTTGGGGTACAAACAAATTGAAAAGTACATTGACCAAGCACTCCCCATTTCCAGCAATGGGGGTAAAGATCTAGAGATAGAATTATGATGAAATAGTCTAAATGTGCATCACATTGAGATCAGACGTAAAATATATCCTAACAAGTCAAATCTCTGCTGGAGATGTAAGGAGCAAAAAGGGGACAATATTACACTATTCTGTGTTGGTCTCAAGGTTAAAATAGAGATGCGAGCACTAAAATGCTCGGAGTACTCGTTATCCGAGACAAACTTTCCCATGCCGCGTGCTCGTCTCGATAACGAGCCCCATGAAGTCAATGGGAGAACTCGAGCATCTTTTCAAGGAGGGACCAAGCTGCTGCAACAGGGATCTGGCAAACACTGGAAACCCAGTAAAAGGATGGAAACCACCACGGAAATGTACAGAAACAGAGCAGGGGCAGCATCATGCAGATGCCTGCTGAGGCTGCTTAATGCACCATATGCCAAAGCATGGCCATGACAGAGGACCAGAATGGAACTAGATAGCATCTAAAACACTCAAATTGACCCTGACATATAGGGGATGCATGCAGAGGCCAGTCGGCCAGCAGCGCAGGTAAGGCAGGCTAGAGGATGTGGTCAGTGGCGACATACCCTAATGCGGACTCGGCTTCAAAACCATGGGTGCAGAGAGGAACAAGGAGGTGGCCAGAAAGCGCTCAAATAACGTACGTCATGATAAATTTGCAGTATATTTTGTGGCGTTTACACAGAGGTGGCGAACAAGTTAACATGGAAGCCATGAAAACCAACCCAAAATTCTGTGCCTGACACAGCCGTTTGATAAGGGGACCATGTTTGGGGCAGTGAACTAGTAGTAGCATTAAAGGTGCTGCAGTTAAAAATGTTAGTTGGATATTGCATGGGAGCGGCAATCCGCTTCCGAGGCGAGCTTTCGACACATCACAAGCCCACTGTCCAGGCTACGTTCCCCAAACAGCACTTCTAAGAACCTTTTGTATAAGATCAAGTGTATACGGTTCTTAATAAGTTTGAGGATACTGGCGGCGTGAGGGGAATTAAACAGATGCCCGAAGCGCATGAGCGCATGGAAGCTGGCGCTCCGTGCCAGGTGGACTTTCGCCACTCCGCCCCGTCTCTAGGATCACTCCCCAACAGCACTGTCTAAGAACCTTTGATAAGATCAAGTTGTAGTAGCCGTTATTATAATTTGGGATATGGCGGGGGTGAGGGAATGTAAACAGAATGCGCAAGAACCAGATGATGCGCAGGAAGGCTGGGCTCCGTAGCAGGCGTATCGCCATCCAGCCCCTGTTCTCTAGGTTACTCCCCAAACAGCATTATCTAAGAACCTTTGTTTAAGCCTATCAGGCGGTAGTACGTTCTTATAAGTTTAGGATAGGCGGGTGAGGGGGAATGTAAACAGATGCCGCAAGAAGCCATGATGCGCATGGAGCTGGGCGCTCCGCTGCGCCAGGCGAGCTATCGCCAACCAAGCCCCTGCTCTCCTAGCCTACTCCCAACAGACTTCTAAGACCTTTGATAAGATCAATGTAGTAGCGTCTTATAAGTTATAATGGCGCTGGTGGGGGAATGTAAACAGATGCCAGAAGCGCTGAAAATATTGAAATGATAAAGTTTGCCAGATATTTTGTGGATAACACAGAAGGGTGGCGCAAAGTTAAACACTTTGCATGTGGTAATCCATGAAACAACCCATATTCTGGCTGACAACCTCGTTTGATAAGGGACGAGTAGGGGGCAGCTATATGGACGGACTTTGGAGGTGCAATGGAAAACGTGTTGAGGGTTGCTATGGAACGATTTAATTGGGATAGTGGCTGTATGTGGCAGTTCCAAAAAAGTTTTTCAAACAGAGGAGCAGTAGTGGCCCTCCAGAAAAATGAAATAGATTGAGTGCACTGTATTGGCGTCCAAAAATTTTTCAAACCAGAGGAGCAGGTAGGTGGCCTCTCAAAAATGGAATAGATGAGTGCCGTATGTGGCGTCCAAAAAAAGGTTTTCCAAACCAGAGGGAGCAGTAGGTGGCCCTCCAGAAAAAGGGAATAGATTGAGTGCCTGTAGTTTGCAGTCAACAAAAACTTTTCAAAACAGAGGTAGCACGGTAGGTGGCCCTCATCCAGCAAATGGAATAGATTGAGTGCCTGTATGTGGCGTCCAAAAAAGTTTTTTCAACCAAGGAGCAGGTAGGTGTGACCCTCCAGAAAATGGAATAGATTGAGGCTCTGTATGTGGCGTCCAAAACAGTTTTCAAACCAGAGGACAGTGTAGGTGGCCCTCCAGAAAAATGGAATAGATTGAGTGCCTTATTGGCAGTCAAAAAAGTTTTCAACCAGAGAGCAGGTAGGTGGCCCTCCAGAATAAAATTAATAATTGACTGCCTGTATGTGGCACTCCCACAAAATTGTTTAAAAGAGGACCGGGTCGTGGCCCTCAGAATAAAATTAAAGGCATTAAAGTACGATGTCTAGGCCAGTGGGCATGTCAAAAACTAGCCGTTCTCTGCTGTACTGTACAAGAAGGAGAAGAGCGGAAATGGAAAGAGGAGGAGGAGGAGTGGATAATATCAGTGAGCTTCCTTCACCTGGTGGAGATGTGAAAATTAGGAGAAATTCCGGCTTTATTCATCTTATTAACGTCAGCCTGTCAGCGTGTCAGTTCGACATGGACGTGTACTTTATCGCTGATTAATGCCAACCAGCTGCCTGAAAACCCGCTCGGACAAGACCAGCGCGGGCAGGCAGCAGACCTCCAACGACAGGCCTTTCGTGCCACATGTCAGCTGAACCCGTACGTGTAGGGCGTGTGTGTCATTTAGACGATGGTTTTATGGTCAGTCTAGGTACTCCCTACCATCTTTCTGTCAAGATCAGCCCTACTGCCGGACTGGGGACAGGACAGTTGTCTGGCTGGGGGTGACATAAAGCTGGCAAAAGCCTTGTAAAGCGTACCCGGCCAGGGCTGGACAAGCTGTCTACTCTCCCTCGCTACTGTCTCCGCAAACTACGCACTCTGCCGTTAGCGCGGTCAGAGGGAGAAATACTGTTTCAGCTTGTGCACCAGGGCCTGCTGGTATTCAGATTCTCACACTACTTTCCTCTCCAGGGATGAGAGTGGAAGATTTTGCTTGTACGTGGGTCCCCAGGAGATGAACACCCAGTACTCGGTGCTGGAATAAATCTTTGAACCGAGGGTCACGGGATAGGCAGCCTTGCATGAAATCTGCCAATTGCGCCAGAGTACCAACGCGTAGAATTCACTCCCCACTGGCGACTGTCCATTCCTCCTCCTCCAACTCCTCCCAACTCCTCTTCTTCTGCCCATACACGTGAACAGTAAAAGGATCAACAATGGTCCCCTCTGTGTCTCGCCAACATTCTGCCTACTCTCTCTCATTTCCTCCTCCACCTCCACCTCCTCCGATATGCGCTGAGAAAACAGACCTAAGCTTGGCTATCAACAAGGGAATTCTTCCCCGTCTCTTGTGACGGAGCCAAAGCTTTCGGACTTCATGCTGATCAGAGTTTTCAACAGGCCAAGCAGCGGGATGGTGAGGCGATGATGGCGGCATCGCCCACTGACCATCTGTGTGACTCCTCAAAGTTACTCAGCAACTGACGATATACAGACATCCACGTCCATTCTCATTGTAGACTTGAGGAAGCTAACTGACCACTAACAGTTCTGGTGGAAGTTGGCATCTGCCGTCTCACATCGTCGGCGCTGCTGCTGTAAACTCTGGAAAACATGGTCAGTTGTGAATTCCACTCGTGGGCACGTCCGCACAAACAGTCGGTGAGCGGGCAGTTGGAGGCGGCGCTGCGCTGCCCTGAGAGTGGCAGGCATCTGTGGCTGGACTTCCTGAAATGCGCACGATGCGGCGCACCTTCGTGAGCAAATCAGACAGATGGGGATGTCTTGAGGAAATGCTGAACTTACAGATTTAAAACATGGGCCAGGCATGGCACATGTGTCAGCTTGCCGAGTTGCAGAGCCGCCCCAGGTTACGGCGTTGTCACAACACAACCATGCCTGGCTTCAGGTTCAGCGGTGCCAGCCACAGATCCGTCTGCGCCGTGATGCCCTGTAATAGTTCTTGGCGGTGTGCCTTTTATCGCCTAGGCTCAGCAGTTTGAGCACGCCTGCTGTCGCTTAGCGAGGGCACTGCTGCTGTGCCTAGAGCACCGATTGATGGCGCCATGACACGGATGGTAGTTCGGAGGAGGAGTGTGGAGGGGTGGGAGGAGGAGTAGGCATAGTAGGCCTGAAACACCTGGACGAGGTAGGCCCCGCAATCCTCGCGTCGGCAGTATATGACACCGCAGGGTCAGACTCGGTCCCAGACTCCACCAAGTTAACCAATGTGCCGTCAGCGATTATATAGTGGCCCTGCGGCAGCACTGTCCACGTGTCCGTGGTCAGGTGGACCTTGTCAGAAACGGCGTTGGTCAGGGCACGGATGATGTTGTCCTGAACGTGCTGGTGCAGGGCTGGACGGCACATCGGGAAAAGTAGTGGCGGCTGGGGACCGAATACCGAGGGGCGGCCGCCGCCATGAGGTTGCGAAAGTCCGGTCTCTACTAGCCTATAGGGCAGGCAGCTTCTCAGGCTGAGCAATCTGGAGATGTGGACATATTAGGGATTGGGCGTGCGGGTGGGTTGCACTATATGCGTTTCCGCTCAGCGTCTGGGGTATGGAGGCTGAACGCTGGTGGATGCTGTGGAGGATCGTGGAGGCGACGATGGGGTTTTTGTGGCAGGGCTTGGGCACGGGGCTGACTATCAGCTGACAAGGGGGAAGGAGCAGTGGTGGCACGGCCGGAGGTGAACGGGTCTTGTTGCCACTGAGTGGGGTGTTTAGCATTCATATGCCTGGCGAACTGGTGGTAGTTAAGCTATTAGTGGTGGAACCCCTGCTGATCCTGGTTTGGCAAATGTTGCACACCACAGTCCGTCGGTCATCCGGTGTTTCCTTAAAACCTCCAGACTTCTGAAAATATGCCCTCGCCGCAGGAGGCCTCGCCAGGGAGCTCACTAGTGACAGCATTTGGCCTGATGCAACAGCTCTGGCCTGCCTCCGCGTCTGGCCCACCACTGCCTATTCCAACCTGTTCTGGTAGAGGACTCTCCTCCGTTCTCAGAGCACGTGTTCACCCGCTATCAAACCCAGCTGGGTCTGTCACTCTCTCATCCTCGATCCCTCAGTCTGCTCCCCCCTCGGAATTCCTGCCCTGACAAACAACTTCCCCACGTCTGACAACCGTGGTTTCCTCATCGTCGGACACCTCTTTACACACTTCTTCACTAGTCAAGAAGTCATCATCACCCACAGACTGCGACTGGTGGAAACCTGGGCATCGGAAATGCTCAGCAGCAACCGACAGTGGTTTGTGACTGTGGGAGGGTCCAGAAAAACAGTCCTAGAGAGTATGCCGGGTTCAAAGCCAAATTTTCCTGGGAGGGGGCAGACTGGGGGGAGGGGATGAGGGGCAGGAGCTGGAGGAGTGCCGATTTCGGTGACTGGGTGGACTGCGTGGAAGACTGACTGGTGGAAAAATTGTCCGAAGCATTGTCGGCAATCCACGACATCACTGTTCGCACTGTTCTGGCCTCAACAGTGCTCTGACCCACGAGTCCCAGTAACTTCAGACATGAACCTGGGAGTGTAGCTCTGCGGCGTTCCCTGCTCCCTCATAAGCAGGTGGTGTCTCACCCCGCCCAGGACCACGGCCTCTGACCCCACTGCAGTAGTTGGCCGCCCACGTCCCCGCCTCGTCCTCTTACCCCTAACCTGGGTTAAACATTTGAAAAATGAGAGTTATAACTTGAATTTTTTTTTACTTTTTTTTGTTTTTTTGTTTTTTTTTGTGTTTTTAGTTTTTAAAACCAAACGATGCATCATATGCTATGGCTATTTTCTAGCCCAGTATGAAAGCACACTGCTATGCAGATGAGTATGACGCTGAGTTATTAAAAAAATAAAAAACTAAAATAAAAAGAAATGGCAGACTGTGCCTATTGAAATACAATCCGGGCCCTATATAATTTTCCACTTCGGTCTTTGCATGGATAATGGTGCGGTCCTAGCGCGAAAACACAGGGTTGCAAGTTCACTACAAATTGCTCACAATTTGCTAGTAGATGCACTGCAGCAAGTACAGCCACCAGCAGATCAACCAGAAATCAAATAGTATATAACGCTATGTAGCGTAAGTAGACGTTGCATTTCCTATGGCTATTTTCTAGCCAAGTATGAAAGCACATATATGCCAGATGAGATGACGCTGAGTTATGAAAAAAAAAAACGTAAAATTAAAAGGAAATGGCAGACTGTGCCTAATTGAAATAAACCCGGGCCCTATAAATTTACCACTTCGGTCTTTGGATGGATATGTGGTCACTAAGCGCAAAACACAGTGGTGGTTGCAAGTCTCACTCCAAATTGCTACAATTGCTAGTAGATGCATGCAGCAAGTACAGACACCAGGAGATCAACCAGAAATCAAATATAATAACGCTACTGTAGCGTGAAGTAGCGTTTGGATTCTCCTAGGCTATTTTCTAGCCACGTATGAAAGCACACTACTATGCCAGATGAGATGACGCTGAGTTATTAAAAAAAATAAACGTTAAAATAAAAAAGGAATGGCGCACTGTGCCTAAATGAAATACAACCCGGGCCTAATAAATTTCCCACTTCGGTCTTTCGGATGGATATGTGCGTCACTAAGCGCAAAACACAGCGGTCGCAGTCTCACTACAAATTGCTCACAATTTGCTAGTGATGCACTGCGCAAGTACAGCCACCAGCCGAACAACCGAAATCAAAATATATCATAACGCTACGTGGCGTAAGTAAGCCGTTGGATTCTCCTATGGATATTTCTAGCTAGTATGAAAGCACACTACTATGCAAAGTGACGATGACACTGAGGTATTAAAAATAAACGTAAAATAAAAGAAACTGGCAGACGGGCCTAATGAAAATCAAACCCCTAATAAATTTTCCCACTTTGGTGTTTGAGGTGGATAGGTGTGTCACTTAGAGCTAAACACAACGGTAGCAAGTCCCCCTGCCAATTCCTCACAATATGGTAATAGCTGCCACAGCCAGCCACAAGAAACAAAAAAAAAAAAGTATAACGTTATGTAGCCCTAAGAAGGGCTGTGGGTCTTGTTGAATCATCCTGCCAACACTATTCTAATAGAACACCCCTAACGCTTTCCCTGACCAGCAGCGCTCTCTCCCTAGCGGCATCCAGACACAGAATGATCGAGCAGCGGGGGCAGCGGCTAGTCTATCCCAGGGTCACCTGATCTGGCCAGCCAACCATGCTATCGAGCGGTAAGGGTACCACGTCATGCTGGGTGGAGTGAGAGGTCTCTGGCTTGTGATTGGCGTTGTTCTGGCCGCCAAAAAGCCAAAACGGCAGGGAGCTGCCATTTTCTCGAGGGGCGAAGTATTCGTCCGACAACGAGCAGTTACGAGTACGCTAATGCTCGATCGAGCATCAAGCTCGGACGAGTATGTTCGCTCATCTCTAGTTAATAAGTTTCTGGAGCCAGCTGCAATACATAAGACAAAACATAGTAAAGAGCTCAATTCAGTCAAAACCAGCAATAGTTCTGCTAGGGGTAGGTTTAGAGGATCTTATATCACAGGAAAGACTATATCATTGACAACCATGTCTCTTTCATATGGCTTCATTATGGAAATCAAAAGAGATTCCATCATTTAATGAACTGTCTAGATGCATGAATATAACATGTAACATGGAAAGAATGGTAGCGTTTCAGGATGGAAAACATCTACGGTATATTCTATAAAGCCTCTATAAGCTCTTTAACTAAATAAAGAACCTCAACTCCAACAGCTGCTTGACTCTCGACCTCAGCATCAGGTCCCCGTGGCTACTCCTGTGGCAGTTCCAGCAACTGTCATTCCGGCTAATTCATCTGCATGAGAGCCTAGGCTGAAACTCTCTAAAAAAAATAAATATGATGGCGACCCCAAACAGTGCAGAGGATTCATCACCCTGTGTTCGCTGCATATGGAGTTAATGTCTTCTCAGTTGGCCAGTGAGCGCTGAAAGGTGGCGTTCATCATTAGCCTCCTCACCGGGAATGCTCTGGCCTGGGCCACTCCTCTGTGGGACAGGAATGATCCAGTTACAGCTACCCATACCAACTTCCTGGCAGAGTTCCGGTCGGTGTTTGAGGAACCAGCACGAGCCTCCTCAGCGGAAACAGCACTACTGAACCTACGCCAAGGAGACTCAACTGTGGGTGAATACGCTGTTCAGTTCCGCACCTTGGCATCTGAACTCTGTTGGAATGAGGCGGCCTTATGTGCGACTTTTAAAAAAAGGACTGTCCTCTCGGGTAAAGGATGCGTTGGCTGCCCGTGACTTGCCAGCAACACTGAGTGGTCTTATCACCTTGGCCACCCGGATTGACGTGCGGTTTTTGGAACGAGCTGAAGAGTTGCGGCATGAGCGTTCTCTTGTCTGGCTTCCCCGTTTGCCTCAGTTGGCCCCGGTCTTCCAGAATCCGTTCCAACCTTCGGTTGCACAGTCTGCAGGGGAACCTATGCAGGTTTACAGAGCTCGACTTTCGCCTGCAGAACGATCCAGACGTTTCCAAGAAAACCTTTGTCTGTACTGTGCCAGCCCCAAACATCTAATCGGGGCTTGTCAAGTCCGTCCTCATTGTCCGGGAAATGCCAGGACCTAGGGCTTCTGGGAGAGGCGTCCCTAGGTGTGAATACAGCTTCTCCATGCCTGACTGTTCCCATGCTCCTCTGTGTCGGTACCGGTCCTCCCGTGCAAGTCTCAGCATTCCTGGACTCTGGTTCCGCGGGGAACTTTGTGGATGCCGCTCTGGTCTCCCAGCACCACATTCCGGTGGTCCCCCTCAGGTCTCCACTAGTCATTTCCTCTGTAAGCGGACAGCTTCTTTCCGATCCGGTCCGTTACCGCACGGAACCCATCCATCTTCAAGTTGGAGTCCTTCACCAAGAAAGTCTGGTCTTCTATGTCCTGCCTCGCTATGTCCTGCCTCGCTCCACATCAGCTATTCTTCTGGGTCTTCCTTGGCTCCAACTCCATGCTCCGGTCCTCAATTGGAAAACTGGTGAGATACTGCGATGGGGTCCAGAATGCCAATCTCGATGCATGGTGGCACCACTCCTGGTCTTGACCTCTTCTGCGTCTTCCACAACCCTGAAGGGTCTTCCAGCTTGCTACCGGGACTTTGCTGATGTGTTATGTAAGAAACAAGCGGAGACCTTGCCACCACATCGTCCCTATGATTGTCCAGTGGATCTCCTTCCGGGTGTTACTCCTCCCAGAGGTCGAGTCTATCCTCTTTCCGTTCTCGAGACAGCTGCCATGTCGGATTACATCAAGGAGAATCTGCAGAGAGGTTTCATACGCAAGTCCTCCTCTCCGGCCGCTGCAGGTTTCTTCTTTGTTACCAAAAAGGATGGCTCCTTACTTCCCTGTATCGACTATCGAGGGCTGAACAAGATCACGGTTAAAAAACGCTTCCCTCTTCCATTGATTACGGAACTCTTCGCCTACGCAGTTCCAAGGTATTCTCCAAGTTGGATCTTCGTTGTGCTTATAATCTCATCCGGATCCGCAAAGGTGACGAGTGGAAGACTGCATTTAATACTTGTGACAAGCATTTTGAATATCTAGTAATGCCTTTTGGACTGTGTAATGCCCATGCTGTCTTCCAGGAATTTGTTAAAGGGAACCTACCACCACAAATCTACCTATAAAGGTAGATCGGGTGGTAGGTGGATCAATGGGACGTGAGGATAACCCTTTTAAGGGCTAATCCTCACGTCCCTGCACTTTTTTAGTAACTTTTATCAAACTTTTATGCTAATTTTAATATGCGGCTACTGGGGCGTGGAGTAGCCGCACCTGTGGAACGACCTGGTGGTTCCCGCCACAGCAAGTCCATTCCGCTTTGCGGCGGGCTATGGTGAACACCGGGTTTCCACTTAGACTCCGGTCCCAGGTCGGCTAGTACCACCTCCCATGGTGGTCCAGAGGGTCCACAGACTCCCTGCTCTGACAATATATACATGGTGGTCCAGAGGGTCCACAGACTCCCTGCTCTGACAATATATATGGTCAAGGTATGGGCTAACAAGCTGCATTAACACTGCCCCAGAACCTGGATTAATCATCAATGGCCATCCCTTTACCAAACATAGCTGAAAAATGTAGCTGGATGCATATACATCTTAATATAATCTCAATATGTACTGTATTTGTACAATATGTACAGCTCATGTTATGTATTGTATATCTACAATATTCTGGTATTTTGCTTGAGTGAGCTACATAATTAGAAATTAATGGTTGTTTACTTACAATTTACCTTTAGAGCCTCTCGATGATTTGAAGCAGTGTACCATAAATTAGTTCTTCGAGGGAGACAGAGCATGCCAAATGATACATTAGTACAATCTACATCTTCAGTATTAATAAGATCATCAAGAGGTTGTTATACAATACTGAAATAGCATAAACACAGACATTTTCTTCCTAATTTTTGACTGAAGTGTAAACCATTTCCTACATAACATTTTGAACATTTATCGCTTCAGGTAGCCAGGACAATTTTTCCATTTTTGACATTTCAGAACAAAACCCTAATTACAAAATAAAAAACATTGTATAAAAAATAAACTTCTGTATTTTGAAATACCTCCCACATTGTAAAATGGCATTCAGCACTAAATACACACAAGTACATTGATGGATTGTTATGATAAAATGTTACATTTCATTTTCAAAAGATACATGGAAAATGATAGTGTGGTTAAAAGTGTGACCCAAGCTGTATTTTAGGCATACAATACATCACAAATGTTTTTAAAGATGTGAAAAAATAAAACAAATATATAAATATTCAAGCTCTCCTCCTTTTCAAACACCTCTGCATAAAAAAATCCAAAAATAAAAACATAAATTGTCTCAGTATAAAATAAAAATATATATACCGTATTTACTTGAGTATTAGCCGACCCGAGTATAAGCCGAGGTACCTAATTTTAACACAAAAAACTGGAAAAAAAACTATTGACTTGAGTATAAGGCGAGTGTAGGAAATGCATTGGTCCCAGCCTGCCCCCAGTATACAGCCAGCCAGTGCATGCCCCAGTATACAAACTGCAGCCCCTGTCCCCCAGTACACAGCCCTTGCCCCAGTATAAAGCCTGCAGCCCCTGCCCCCCAGTATACAGCCCCTGCACCCGAGTATACAGCCCTCAGCCCCTGTCCCTAGCTTACAGCTTGCAGCCCAGCCTATAAGAAAAAAAAAAGTGTACTCACCTTCCAACGCGCCCAACTCCGCCCCCCCAACTGGAAGGTACTCTTCTGTCCAACAAATGTTCCGGCTCCTTTTCTCCGTGTGGTGCCGTTGCTTGAGCTGTGACATAAGCGGCTCGCTGACGTTCTTCAGCACACACTGTGATGTTAGCGAGCTGCTGACGTCACAGCTCGAGTGACGTTACCACATGGAGATAGGAAGCCAGAGCCAGAACATTGTTGGACAGAAGAGTACCTTTAGGGAGAGAGGGGGGTTGGAAGGTGAGTACGCTTTTTTTAAAGACTCGAGTATAAGCCGAGTTAGGGTTTTTCCGCACTTTATTTGTGCTGAAAAACTTGGCTTATACTCGAGTATATATAGTATTCCATGTGGAAAACTACAAATTGCCAGGCAAAAAAGCCCTTCACAGAAATGTGAAAATAAAAAGTACAGCTGTTAGACGAATATTTAAAGATAATAAAAGCAGAAACAAGTAAGAAGGATGAGGTAGGTATAAAGACAAAAACCCCCACAAAAGTGTGATCTTAAAAAATAAAAAACACTTCTCTGATTCAACACATACCAATTTTAGACATTCTGCAAAGCATGGTGAAGTACTTATCATGGGGGACTTCAATTACCCAGATATTGACTGTGGGGGCAGAAACCTGCAGGTCCTTCAAAGGTAGAAGGTTTTTGTTGACAACAAAAGACAATTACCCATCGCAACCCGTCCTGGAGCCAACAAGAAGGGGGGGGCACTACTGGACCTTATCCTAGCCAACAGACCTGACAGGGCATCAAAATTACAGGTTGGGGGGAACATGGGTAATAGTGATAATAATATAATTAATTTTGTATTACGCTTTACTAGTGGAGAGGCAACAAACACTCTCAACTTCAGGAAGGCAAATTTTCAGCAACAAAGGGAAGACTTTATAGGCATTGTCACGAACCCGACTCACCGGAGTTCACACATGGGAATACCTACTCTATGGAGTCCCAGAATTTAGCCCTTAAGCTCCTCCCACTTCCACAAAATGGCATCCTTACGCTAAATTTACTCCACAGAATTTCAGCCCCAGCCAATCCACACTGCCACCACCCATGAGTTACTTACGCAAAGAAGGCCGTAGGCACCTCAAACACACAGACAATGCACCCTGATGATAGCTCAGCACATGCACTCACTACTTACGCGATATTACAATTATAAATTCACACAGAACATGCAATCGCTTACTACATGGACTATGCTAACAATGACCTCTGGTAACGTGATTCCCTTCAGAGACCCAGATTCTTTAAGGCTACAAGCAGAGGCTTATTAAAAGTTTTAATTTACATAAAAATGCAGTACACTCAAAGAATTAAATTGTCAGATAAAATGAAAAAAAGATTAAAACAATACACATACAATACTTACAAACAGTGAGGGAAGAGCAAAACAAAAAAAAATTCTTGCTAGTGGAATAGGAAGAAATTCTTTGGCCCGAGGACAAGGAATAAGCATCGATCCAGCCTTCTATTGTGATAGAATCCTCAGACTGAACACTACTATGTGGCTGCTTCATGAATTTAAACCCAGGTGATTCTTGACACCCACCCTTGGCTGTGATGTCACTGTGAGGGGGAGTTTTTCTATCCCCCTCCCATCAGTGAGGTACTTTTTGGGTCTGGGTTTTTATCAAAACCCCATAACTTTTGATTGGAAGATGGCACAATTGTGCCATGGCTTCCAACCAAACGGGTACGTTTGGTTGGTGTCTTAGCCTAATATCAGGGGTGTTTTGCTGTTGGCTGCCTTTCCCTGGTGCTAACATTCTGATTTTCGCTCCAGGGGTGTGTCTAGACCCCATAACGGTCCTGTGTAACTGGGGACCCATAATTATGAATTATGCCCCAGTTATGGACAGCTATGATATTCCCTTTGTCTAAATTTGGAGGAAAGAACATGCAGTCTGTGGCTTCTTTTCATCCCCCACTAGCTAGACTACTCTGGCCGAAAGGTGTTAATTCTACCACTTAGGAAGACCAAGCTTCTCTGATAAAACATAGACTCCCTGGGGTATTATAAACACACTGCCAGGCTTATCTTCCTGGCTGGTCTTAAACAAATGGAGCCTGATGATTTATAACAGGCAGAATGAAACAACACAAAGGAAGAAAAATAAAAAAATATATATATAACAAACAAACTGTGGAGGAGTAATATTATTATCACAGGCATAAACTGTGATAATGTTCTCAAAGACAAAAGCCAATGTGGCTAACTAGCCTTGTAAGGAGAGCAGAGCAATAAGCAAGATAGATAAGTTGTTTAAGATGCTAAAACACAAAGGTAGCTATGAGGCATTACAGGATTATAGAGAGAAAAATAAATTCTGTAAAAAGCAGACAAAGGCCGCCAAAATAGAGACTGAGAAAAATATTGCCAGGGAGAGCAAAAATAATCCCAAATTACTTCTCAAGTACATAAATGATAAGAAACCAAAAACGGTTTCTTAAAAAAACAAATTCAGATCTTGCACCAATTCTTCAACAGCAGGAATATCCAAGGCCACAGGTAGAGGAAGAGGAGGGCGTAGATGCAATCCGTAATTAATGAAGAATGGAGCAGTCAGTAGATGCAGAATCCAGAGAGTTGTAAGAAAACTCTGCCAATGGCAACAGAGAGGACCAGAAACAAAACAAATATACAACCACCAAAACAAATATACCAACCAGGATGTCAGGATTACCTAATGATTAAGGGTATTGCACATATCTGTCCTAGGTAAACCTGACATCCTAGTCAGGATATTTGTTTTATGTATTTTTGCAAGATTTGCAATTTTATTGAGGAAGTTAAAAGTTAAGTTTTATTTTTCTAGGCATCTTGCTAGATTTCTTTGACACACTTGGATGCTGCAACCAATGGCATGTCACTTACTATAACCATATAAATGTGTAAGATTGACTAGCTTATGTGCTTATTTGGTGTAAGATGTTGATATGAATAGAAATACGAATCCCAAGCAATCATCGTCTGGACACCTGCACAAGGGCTTTCCAGTACATTCTCCATCTTAGAAAAATGCAATAGAAATTAGAAATGGAAAGTTAATAGAGGGTCTTCCATTCTCCACAGACTTTAATGGATCTTCCATTTACCATCCATTATAAATAGCAAAAAAAGAAGCACTATTTTTTCTGCTATTAAAAAAAGAATGGGTACCGGCAGAACACAAGGGTGAACTTAGCCTTAACATGCACAACACTGTATATAATACAGCAGCTATACTTGGCACTACAATTCATTCCATTCATTGAAAGTGGACTACGATGCATAAAGATCCAAAGACGATGAAGTAAAAGTGACATACATCCAAGTCCTGCTGCTTTGGTAATGTATAATAATGAATGGTCAAAATGATCTGTTATCCATTACTGAATATGATGAATTAATCTACCATGCTTTTGTGTTTAGCAAAATAAAAGAACTGAGAAAGAGGTAATATATAGCATTAAAGGTTATATAACATGGATTCATACAGATGTTTTGTTAACATATCTATATCATAATTCTAGTTTTAGTATATGCATAGTATATATGTATTAAGCTTGGTTCCAATGCTGTATCTATATAGTAGGTTTGGTTCTGGTGATTTAACCATTAGAGATGGGCAAATTTGTTAAAATTCGGTTTGTCCCGATTCGCTGAATTTTTTGAAAAAAATCGATTGGACCCGAATTGAATCATGACGAATCACGTTAAAAAAACAGGTATTTCCTGACTGCAAAGAGCCTGTAGGGTGTTGTAGAACATTATGCCATGCTTAAATATGCATAGGATTCGTGGTTTGGTGTCCAAGAAATGCTGTGTTTTAGTATGACACGCACATGACAGCTGTTTCTCTTAGAATCGCTTCATTCTTCAATTCCAAGTGCACTTACAGAGGCCAACTTCACCAAATAAGCGAAGCGGGAACGCAGCCTGACAAGGTAACATCTGTCCCCACCTCAAAAGGACTAAGCTGAGGGCCAAGATCCCACTATAACATCAAAGAGTGCACTCTTTTTACACTTTTTACACATCAGATCATTCCATAGATCACGACAGAACCTGTTCTGTTAAACGCGGATGCATGTAGAAACCCCCCAAAATAGTGCAGAGGATGTCGGCAGTAATTCTGCATTGACGTCACTGATCATTTTGCCCTTCATTTCATCCATCGTAGTCCGCTTTCAAACGGTCAATAATCCATCATCAGTATTGCTCAAGCCAAAAACAAACAGGAGTGGATCCAAAACAGAGAAACCAGCATGTACTCTGTGTTCTGTATCCACTCCTGCTTTTGGCTATCAATCCTGAGGCTTTTCATTCCTTCTGACAGATGAAATGAAGGGGGAAACTAAACATAGTGACAACATCATAGAGCGATGGAGGGTGAAAACAGCTTTATGAAAATCACAGGGTGTTCCAGCATGAGTAGGCCGCAAAGTGGCACAATGACAAATTATGGAGGTGGCGGAAACATGGTAGGCTACAGAGTAGCACAATGACAGAGCATGGAGGTGGCGGCAGCAGAAGCAGCAGCAGGAGCCCAGAGGTGGCAGCAACATGGAAAGCCACAGAGTGGTCCAATGATAGTGTGGAGGTGGCAGCAGCAGCAGGAGTCCACAGGTGGCAGCAACATGGTGGCAGCAACATGGAAAGCCACAGAGTGGCACAATGATAGAGTGTGGAGGTGGTGGCAGCAGCAGGAGCCCACAGTGGATGCCACATTGTGGCACAATGACAAAGTTTGAAATGAATTCTAAGTTAAAATTTTCCATTTAAATTTTGAATTTGAAGATTAGAGACGCCACATGCATAATACATTACAGATTTCCGGAAAATATCAGGTCTTTGCCAAAAAATAACTGCAAAGGTGGCAGCAGCAGCAGGAGATCAGAGGTGTGGAGGTGGCGGCAACATGGTAGGCTACAGAGTGGCACAATGATGGAGTGTTGAGGTGACGGCAGCTGAAGCAGCAGCAGGAGCCCACAAGTGGCAGCAACATGGTGGCAGCAACAGGGAAAGGCACAATGATAGAGTGTGGAGGTGGCGGCAGCAACAGGAGCCCACAGAGCCCACCGCAAAGGAGGCCACATTGTGGCACAATAATGAAGGTGGCACCAGCAGCAGCAGAGGCAGCATAAGGTAAGAGGTGTGGAGGTGGCAGCAACATGGTAGGCCACAGAGTGGCACAATGATGTAGTGTGGAGGTGGCGTCAGCAGCAGGAGCCCACAGAGTGGCATAATGATATAGTGTGGAGGTGGCATCAGCAGCAGCGGCCCACAGAGTGGCACAATGATATAGTGTGGAGGTGGCGTCAGCAGGAGCCCACAGAGTGGCACAATGATATAGTGTGGAGGTGATGTCAGCAGTAGCGGAAGCCCACAGAGTGGCACAATGATATAGTGTGGAGGTGATGCCAGCAGTAGCGGAAGCCCACAGCGTGGCACAATGATTTAGTGTGGAGTTGGCGTCAACAGCAGCAGAAGCCCACAGAGTGGCACAATGATATAGTGTGGAGATGGCAGACAATTCCAGTCCCTGGTAAAGATGGTAGGAGGCAGATGTGTTGCATCAGGCGGGTGGCAGTATCAGAATAGTGGCTGAAGCAGATAGTTAGAACACAGACTCATTTCTCAATGTTTGGGGGAAGCGTCATGGCTGATCTAATCTGATGCATAAGGCATTGGAGAGATGAAATCCTGGCCGATCCATGCCCGATTCATCTTGACAAAGGTCAGTCTCTCCACATTACGGGTGTACAAGCTGGTTCTCCTTGGGGTGACGATGGCCCCCGCCACACTGAACACCCGCTCTGATGCCACACTACTGGACGGGCAGGACAGCTTCTCTACTGCAAACTCCGCAAGTTGCGGAAACGTATCAAGTTTGGCTGCCCAGTAGTCCATGGGATGCTATACCTGAGGTGGTAAAGTGCTGTCCAAGTAAACCACCAGGGTCTGCTTCATGTCCTGCTGCTGCTGCTGGTGGTTATCCTCCCCACCAGGTGGGTGAAAGAAGTTGCTCATTAAGGAATCCAGACTTAAGCTGCTGCTGAGCTGCTGATGGATCAGATACTGCTTCTCCCCTCCCCCCATCTCCCCACAGCAGCCGTGACAGTAATACGTGAGCGATGACTGCCAGGAATTCCCCAGTCAGACCTGACAGAGGATTGACAATGGCGCACATAGGCAGCGGCCAACTGTGTGCACAGTATTTCTCTATAGTATGCCAGTTGTTCTTCCCTCTCAGCAGCTGGAAAAAGTCACCCATTTTTCACTGGTAGCGAGGGTCTAAGAGGATGATGAGCCAAAAATCATCCCTATTCCAGATGTTGACTATTCGGCTGTCACTAGTTAGGCAAAGCAGCATGCTGTGGGCTATCTGTGCAAGTGACTCTGAGGGACTCCTGTCCTCTATCTACACTGTATACAGCCACAGTGCTTCTGAGTCATCTGCCTTGTCTTCATCCTCCTCCAGATGCTCCTGCTTCTCCTCTCTTCTCACCTAAGTGGAAAAAGCACTGATTTCACCAGACTCTTCTTGTGCTCCAATGTCCTCCTCCTCCTCCATTTCAGCCCTCACTGGACTCATGTGTCCATGAGATGTAGTCTCCACTCCAGTGCCCTGACCAGACAGATTTTGCAGCATGATTTCCTGGACATGAAGCAGTCGAATGACGTTATTCATCCCGCTGTCCTGGCGACTTACAAATAACGTGGCCTCTTCAAAGGGCCTGAGCAAACGGCAGGTGTCGCGCATAAGCTACCAGTGGCTGACATAAAAGTTACACTGGGGAGTACTTTGTTCCGCTTGCATCATAAAAAAATCATTATTGGCTTTTCTCTGTTCATACAGGCGGTCTAACATATGGAGGCTGGAATTCCAACGGGTGGAAACATTACATGTTGGACTGTGTTTGGGTAGGCCGTTCTGACGTTGCAACTCAAGGAGGGTGTGCTTGGCTTTGTAAGAATGGCTGAAGTGCATGCACAGTTTCCTGGCCATTTTTAGAATGTCTTGCAGATGGGTGGAAGACTTGAGGAATCTGTTGACAACCAGATTGAACACGTGCGCCATGCACCCTCCTCGGTGCAGCGTGGACACCCTGTTCCTCCCATTGTCTGTCACCATGGTTCTGATTTTTAGTTGTCACAGAGAAAGACACATTGATTTCTTCTTGTATGACATGGAGCAGTTCCTCCCCTGTGTGACTTCGTTCACCCAGGCAAACCAGGTGTAGAACTGCGTGACACTGCTGTGCCCTGCACATGTGGTATGATGGAGCAGCACTTGTGGAGGCTGAGGTGGTGGTGGAGGAGGAGGAGGCTGACACTGGCGCAGGAGCAGCAGTTTGACAATGTGGAGGAGAAAGCGGCATCTCTTGTGGAAATTGTTGGTGTGGCTGGGCGGGAAGCACATTCACCCAGTGGGCTGTAAAGGACATGTACTGACCCTGACCGTAGTTACAGCTCCACACGTCCGCGCTGCCGTGCACCTTGGAAGAAACTGATTAGCTCAAGGACTGGCCCACCTTCTGTTCTACATATTGGGCTGGCAGTGCCTTTTTGGAAAAAAAAATGCAGCTTGGAACTCTCCAACTCATTTCGGCAGAAGCCATTAGTTCTCTGAAGGGTGTAGAGTCCGCAACTTGGAAAGAGAGGGACTGCAGTACCAACAACTTGCGCAAGAGCATGGTCAGCTTCTGCACCTTAGAATTGCTGGACGCATACAGTTGGCTCTTTGTAATCGCCTCTTTCAACGACTGCTGGCGCCATGCGTAGCAAGTAGCAGGAGCATCCAGACCGGGAGATGATGTCAAAGACAAACAGTTCCCTTTGACAGAGGTGCTAGAGCCTTGACTGGCTGAAATGGCATGTGTGCCACTAGGTTCTGATGCTGCTGTTGCTGTGGTGACAGGATGGACCTCCACATCTGTTCCATGTTTCTCCCAGGCCATTGGATGGCCGTGGTGCCAACCTTAGCTACCTGTCCACACTTCACTTTCTGCCCGCAGATTCTACATATACACACGCTCGGCTCCTCTGGTTTCTTAACAAAAAAGTGCAACACTGCCAAGGTGGTGATTTTACTGCCAACTTTCTGCGCTGAGTGACTACTAACCCCTGCTTACTCGGACCTCCAAAGCGGGGTTTGAACCCTGTGGCCATTTGGCTCCCGTGTTCACACCGCTGCCACCCTACTGACTCATGGTTAGCAATTTGCTGCCTGCTCCACTGCCTGACACGCAAGCTGACAATTTCTTCACCAGACGATGCTGGATCCCTTGCTACACCCAGCTCCCAAGTGCAATCAGCTACATCATCATCAATTTACGTTTCCCTGTCACTGCTACTCTCCTCAACGGTGTCAGCATGTACAGCCTGCCTACTGCATGAAGCAGAGGATGTCTGCCCCATCTCTTCACTGCCAAGCAGCTGCTGACTGTTCTCAAACACTTTGTCCTCGATGAATAGTGGCGCTGAGCCCAGACCACCTAGTAGCTCTCTGTCTGAGGGAAATTAACAGGGCAGAGGCTGGCTGAGGACCGCTGACCTGCTCCTGGGCCATGCCAATGAACCCACGGACTCTTTGCTGGGGTTGTCAGATGTTACATTTGAGGAATTGGGTGACGGGTTGTTGATCAACACACTGCCGCTAGATAACAACGGCAGTTCTGGCCTCACAGAACAGTCACCCCTGCTGTCCCCTTACTGTGCTGCGACCTCTACCTGTTCCACCTGCCAGCTTTTTGTCTGACATAGTGGTTAATCAACTACGAGGATTTGACACTTATTTGTTGCTCTCAACATTAGCAACAAAAAGTATTGGAATCTGTGTGATACAGATACCCCACAATGGACACCCTGTAATTCTAGCGAAAATCACTCTATAAAGTACATGGATTAGACATGAAATCTTGCTCTGAACTTTAGCAACAAAAAGTATTGGAATTTGCGTTATACAGATACCCCACAACAGACACCCTATAATTGGAGCAAAAATCACTCTATAAAGTAAGTGAATTTGACAAGTAAATCTTGCTCTGAACTTTAGCAACAAAAGGTATTGGAATTTGCGTTATACAGATCCCCTACAACGGACACCCTGTAATTGGAGCGAAAATCACATGAATTTGACACTTATTTGTTGCTCTGAACTTTAGCAACAATTAGCATTGGAATGTTCATTATACAGATACCCCACAACGGAAACCCTGTAATTGGAGCAAAAATCACCTTATAAAGTGCATGAATTTGACATTTATTTGTTGCTCTGAACATTAGCAACAAAAAGTATTGGAATTTGCATTATACAGATACTCCAAACGCACACCCTGGGAGAGGAGCAGAAATCACTCTATAAACCGGGTTGAGGTGACATGTATGTCTTGCTCTCAACTTCAGAAACAAAAAAATATTGTAGTTTGCGTTATACAGATGCCCCAAAATCACTACAGCAGCAGTGTGGATATGAAAGGGATTTCTTCCTATTGGATTCAGTAACTAAAAAGAACTGCTATTTGTTGTACAGATCCCCCTACATGGACACCCTGGGAATGGAGCAGAAATCACTACAGCACAGTACACTAACAGCATCTAGACCCTACAGACAGTACATGCAGTGTGAAGTGCCGAGATTTAAAATGGATGGTTTTTATAGGGCTGTGTAACATCACATAAACTTGCCGGTCGCTGATTGGCTTACAGGTCTGCAGATGTCATCGAGGGTGTTCCTTTCTCCTTCCCAGAGTTCTCTGTCCCGTGCAACACTTTGCAAAACTTTGTTCCCACGGCGTAACCTTCGGGTTCGTATCGAATTCCGCTTCGTTCGAATCGATTCACCCATCTCTAATAACTATATTTTAATCTTGGTTCTGGTGACTTATTTATGTAGTGGCCTTGGTTCTTCTTATTCATACCTTATGGGTCTCCTATATGACTTGGTCGCAACGACCCCCGAACCTCCTCTCAAGGATGCCGATCCCCACGCAGCTTGAGTCTCCAGCAGGGACCTCAGGCAAAATAATCTCCACTCCACAGCTTTCCTCCAAACTTTGTTCACTTTCCGCGTGCTGCTCTGACCCTTCCATTGCTCCCTTCTCTGTCCGGACCCCAGACTCAGCAGACTCAGACAGTGTATACTCTTGCCACGTCCTCCAGATCAAACGCTAGCCCACAACCAGCATGGCTTCTTGAACGCTGTTCACGGCTTTGCATGGTCTAGGTGGGGTCAGGGCTCATCTTCATCTGTGAAGGGGAGACATTATGAACATTCTTCAGGATAATTTTATGGTGCAGCTTGTAGAAGATCCCACAAGAGGTGACGCATTGTTGGACCTTGTGATTTCTAACAATGCGGAGATTGTCCAAAATGTCAGTATCCGGGAACCCCTTGGGAACAGCGATCATAATATAATTATTTTCCTCTTAAACTTTAAAAATCAGAAACAGGTGGGAAAATCGAAAACTTTGAATTTTAAGAGGGCTAATTTCCAAAAATTCAGGGCTGCAATACAGGATATAGACTGGGATCAGATACTGTCACATGGTGATACTAATGTTAAATGGGAGAAATTCAAATCTATCCTGGGTTTTTATACTTCTAAATTTATTCCAATAGGCAACAAGTATAGACGGGCTAGATTACACCCCGAGTGGCTTACAGCTACAGTTAAAAGGGCAATTAATGAGAAAAAGAGGGCATTTAAAAAATATAAATCTGACAGGTCACCTGAGGCTTTCAATACTTACAAAAAACTTACCAAAATCTGTAAAAAGGAAATCAAATCAGCCAAATTACAAAATGAAAGACAGGTGGCTAAAGATAGCAAAACAAATCCCAAGAAATTTTTTAAGTATATCAATGCAAAAAAAATGGGTCACAACAGGTTGGACCCCTTTATTCTGAAAATGGGGCATCGGTGACTGGAGACCAAGAGAAGGCGGAGATACTTAATAGGTTTTTTAGCTCCGTTTATACAATAGAAGAACTTCTGACTTGGGTGGTGCCAGTGCGGGTCATTCACCCTGTAATATAGTAGACTGGCTGAATGTAGGCATTATCCAATCTAAGCTCAATAAAATCAATGTGTACAAAGCTCCTGGACCAGATGGGTTACACCCCAGAGTTCTTAAAGAACTCAGTTCTGTTATTGCTGTACCACTGTCTAAAATCTTCAGGGATTCCGTAATGTCTGGTGTGGTGCCAAGTGACTGGCGCAAGGCAAATGTGGTGCCAATATATAAAAAGGGCTCTAGAACTTCGCCAGGCAATTACAGGCCTGTAAGCTTAACTTCCATTGTGGGGAAAATACTAGAAGGGTTAGTAAAAGACTACATACTGGAGTATGTGACATCAAATAGAATAATAAGTGATAACAAGCATGGGTTTACTAAGAATGGAAGTTGTCAAACTAACCTTATCTGCTTCTATGAAGAGGTGAGCAGGTGCCTGGATGGAGGAGCAGCTGTGGATATTGTGTTCTTGGACTTTGCAAAGGCATTTGACACTGTCCCTCATAGATGCCTGATGGGTAAAATTAGGGCTATTGGTTTGGCAGAAATCATTTGCAATTGGATTGAAAACTGGCTGAAGGATCGTATCCAGAGAGTTGTGGTCAATGATTCCTACTCGGAATGGTCACCAGTTATGAGTGGTGTACCTCAGGGTTCTGTGCTTGGCCCACTACTATTTAATATATTTATTAATGATATAGAGGTAGGAATTAATAGCACGGTGTCTATTTTTGCAGATGACACCAAACTGTGCAGTGTAATACAGTCTATGGAGGATGTTCATAGGCTGCAGGGTGACTTGGACAAACTGAATGTTTGGTCATCCACTTGGCAAATGAGGTTTAATGTGGATAAATGTAATGTTATGCACCTGGGGGCCAATAATCCAAAGGCAAAATATGTCCTTGGGGGAGTAAATCTGGGAGAGTCCCTTGTTGAGAAGGACCTGGGGGTACTAGTAGATCATAAATTGAATAACAGCATGCAATGTCAATCAGCTGCCTCTAATGCTAGTAGGATCATGTCATGTATCAAAAGTGGAATGGACTCTCGTGATAGGGATGTAATATTACCACTATACAAGGCACTGGTTCGGCCACACCTGGAATATGCTGTCCAGTTCTGGGCACCGGTCCATAAAAAGGATGCCCTGGAGCTGGAGAGGGTTCAACGTAGAGCCACAAAACTGATCTAAGGGGTATGGAGGGTCTTAGTTTGGGAAGATTAAACAACTATTTATTTAGTCCTGGAAAGAGACGACTACGAGGGGACATGATTATTTATATAAATATAGAATGGTCCATCAAAAAATATGGTGGTAAGTTGTTCCAGATTAAATCAAATCAAAGACGAGGGGGCACTGTCTCCGTTTGGAGAAACCAAGGTTTAATCACCAGAGGCGACAGGGCTTTTTTACTATGAAACGGTCAATCTGTGAATAGCCTGCCTCGGCGCTGGTCACAGCAGGGTCAGCGGATAGCTTCAAGAAGGTCTGATGCCTTTTTTCAGCTAAATAACATTGATGTTATGCTACATCAGGATTGTTTCCCTAAATCCCTTCCTCATCCAATCCCTACCCTTCCTTGGTTGACACTTGAATGGACAAGTGCTTTTTTTCAACCGTATAAACTATGAAACGATGAAACAGGGGACAGTGGTGGGGTGACGTGACGTCATGTCTGCTTTCATATGCTCCTCTTAGTGGACTTGGTTCTATACACATCTAGGTTGTATTCTGGTTCTGGTAATGTATCTATGTAGTAATCTTGATTCTGGTAATGTGGCTATATAATACTCTTGGCTCTGTTACTGTATTTATGGCAATAACTTTGGTTTACGGTATTGTATCTACTTTGGTAAGCTTGGTTTTAATCAATGAGGTAAGTTTAGTTCTGGTACTGTATCTATGTTGCAACATACTGCATTGCTTATGTAAGCATTGTCACCGTAATGGCAACAACCATTTTGAAGTAGTATATTGGTTGGGGGGCCCACCAGCCCAGGGCCATTGTAACCTTAACCCACCCTTGCCTACAACACACAATAACTGCAATGCCATTCTTCCTCACCTTGTGTCTCCATCTAACATCCCATATGTATTGTTATGACAGGTCCTCCTTCCACTTGTTTTCAGATCTCTAGTTTTGGTAATCGTACTTGCATTTGTTCTTGTCTTAATGTAATGTATGTGAATCCCTTACTAATTGTACATCACCATGGAATTATTGGTACTATAAATAATAATAATAACATTTCAATTCTGTAAATGTGGAATTTTGACAATGTCAAGTTTCAAATTCACTTGCTGCAGAATTTGACAATTCAGTCCAAATTCAAATGGTAATGCCGGTATTTTCACTTTCTACCAGCTATTCAGACTCTGAACAGGAGTCCATGATTCCATGTTAATGAAGGTGAGGATTCCAAATTGGCAGTGGATAGATGGACCACTTGTTGGTAATGACACCACAGGCAGTAACTCACACACTCGGACACACGTGTCATAGGGGAGCACCTGCAAAAATTGAGGGCAAACTTTGGCCACCTGTTTCAAGTTTCCCACCAAGAATTGAACTGAGACCCCTCTTCAGTACCAAGAAACTGTGGACATACAATCTTCTGAATTATAACCAATTATTAACAGTCAACGAATCCAGCTTTTAATTGCAAAAACTCTTTTAATCAAATTTCATATACCACAGACATCCCATATATCATGAAATGCAATAAAAGTCCTAAAAGTCAATTTTGACAATAATATCCACTCCACGTAACTTCATTTAGTGACAAGTCTCATAATAATTAAAGGTGTTTTTCGATTTTTTGTGAATTCATGATATTATGGTGTCTATCTATATGAACATTTCTAATGTGCCATAGGGAGTTTTGAAGGACTGATGCATGGATTGACTCCACATAGAGTACTGGTGTTCCATTATTAGTGATACAGATATCGCTACTTTTTAGCAAAAAACCTGGGGTCAAAGTCTACCATCCTAGTAACTAATCTGTTCTTAATCCAATTTTGGTGGAGTTGGAAGAATTGAACATGTGCTATACATCTTGTCTGTTGCCTCACTTCCTCCGAAGGTGTTGCTGGGGCTTCCTACCCCTTATGTGGTCAGCCACTGAGCGCTCACATGTTTGCTTTGAAACTCCACCACCAGGTGCCTCCACCATTTGGTACTCCACCATTTTGCCTCAAGCTTTACTAGTGGAAATTAAGGATGCTACGCTATCCTGTGTATGGATCCGCAAGTTGCCATAAAGGATTGGTGGTGTTAGAAGTATTTGCACAGTTGTTTTCTTAAAAAATGTCATCACCCCAGAAAATTTTAAAAAATCCAGCCACCAAAGTTTTCCAGTACTGTATATCATTAAATCAACCAATTATCTTAAAGATAAGCTCTTTAAAAAAAAACATGGAATGGTTGTTGATGTAACAATAAGTAATGCTGTTCTACATTTCTTCTAAAGAATCCATTTAAAGAAGCCAGTAATCAGCTTTCTTCAACCAAAAAATGCTATTTTTGTGCTATTTGACAGCAGCTAATTCTGCTAAAAGCTCACTCACCCCAATCACAAATAAATGTTCAAAGTAAAATTCCCAAAGAAATTAGAGTTTTCTATTATTTATTTTTTCTAAAAGTATGCATTCCAAATCTGTATGTGCTTGAGTGCACTTCTGATATACAATAGGTAGGGCACAGCTAAACACTTAACAATTAAGTATCTCAGTAGGATTTCTAAAGCATTGCTACTGTATAATACCAATGTCTCACTCTTAGGCTACATTCACACTAACGTATGGAGACGTATATACGGCTGACCTATATACTACGGCCCGATATACGTCATCCATATGACGTCAATGGGTGCACACGCCCTAACGGAAGAGGTACGGTGCAGCACCACGTGGTGCAGCACACCTATGGGAGGGGCGGGGTGAGCTGCGCTCGCCTCCTCCTCCTCCTCCCCGTACACTGCCGTGCCCGCACGGTATGGTATGGGCGGGCAATGGCAGTGTGAATGTAGCCTTAAGCTTGTCTTCAAAATTGTTTAAGGTCCTGTCACTTAATTCGTTTGGCTGAGGTTTGAACTTTTGCTGTTAGATAATCCCGTAGAGTTAGACCATTGTTGTGTAGTCCAGCCTAAGCCAACTTAAATGGAACCTGCCATTCTTATTTCTGATTGACATGCTGCTGTAAGGAAACTAATGACTGTCATAATATCCAACTACAAACATATAAAGCTCTGTTTTACTTTTTAGGTGTAAAATGTTTTGCACAATATTTTTCACTGTCCCCTTGTTGTAACTTTGAGAGAGAATTCTGTTACCTCATTGACACTACATGTCACAGTGATCAGGGTGAGGTCACTGTAAGGTCCCCTTACTCAGTAACATTAACATCTACTTCATGTATGTATCTGATCACATGAACACCGCAAGTCCTCCATTGAGGGGGCCTGTGGAGGCTGTGGAAACATGCGTGATTTTCAGTTGATCAGACATGTGAATACTCGTTCTCATTTTTGAATTATATTTTTTTCACTTTGCTTTTCTTAGATCATTCCTGGATGTGTTTAAAATCCTACCACTCCAGTTTTCTGAGTGCTCCAGAGATTAAACTGACAAAATTTTGCTGTTACAGAGTTGTTCACACTTGCTGATACCAGTTAATTGGGGCATGTAATATCAACGCCTATAGGCATCTATTTACCTACCCGCCTTTGTTGTTCCAATGAAAAGTGGATATTTTTCACACATTATCGGGCACCGTTTTATAATCTTTCATGGGATGCTTTATCTTATCTCTACTTTTGATTGCAGGGGTACAAGGAGCAGATAATTTCATAAAAAGGCCAATGTCAGAAATCTAAAATTGAATGCAAATTGTTTAGCTGATAAACCTATGTAATGGTTGCTGGCTTTTATTGCACTGTTGCTAAGCCTCAGCTGGCTGTCTTCTCCTCTCAGTTTTCACTATGTAAATGCATCAGCTGTACAGCAAGTATTGTCTACAGACAATCTTTTTTTGCATCAATGTGGCTGTAATAGATGCGAGTCTTATTGATAAGCTTTTAATCACAGGACTGTAAAGATTGAAGTCATTAAACAATTAATAATTTCCTTTATTTTCCTTTAGGTGTCAATTGAGTAGGAGCAGAAAGTAAACTCACACACCTACTAAAAAGGCAGGTATCCCGCCCAGTGCAATTTTTGTTCCAGAAAGCTGTCATTAATCTAGACAATTTGGAGTACCCGTATATACTCGAGTATAAGCCGACCCGTTATAAGCCGAGACCCCTAATTTTACCACCAAAAACTGGGAAACCCATTGACTCGAGTATAAGCCAAGGGTGGGAAGCATTGGTCACAGCCTCCCATTATACGCCAGCCAGCCCCCAGAAGTATAATAGCCTGCCCAGCCTGCCCTCAAGTAGTATACAGCCGCCCAGCCCTGCCCCCAGTTGTATACAGCCACCCCAGCCTGCCCCAGCTAGTATACAGCCTGCCCAGCCTGCCCCTTAACCCTTAACGCATGCCGGTATAAAATATACATATTAACATAAGGGGGCCTTAATAACACACTTAAATAACTTTCATCATCACCATTATTACAAATTGCTCATAAAATATGAATAGTGGACCAAATTTTAATATAATTTTTTTTTCACAGAAAATCCAAAAAAACCCTCTTTTTTTATCCCAATTTCCCGCAAAGACATGAAAGACACAAAAATGCATAGAAAACTATAGCACCCCTGCAGCTACATTTTTATTCTAACTTTCTTTCTTTATATTAGTCTTCAAAACAATTCTGACATGTTATTTTTTCAAAGTGCTCTTTGCAAACAGTTTCCTTACAATGGAACATAAGCTCAGTTTTCCTCTCTATGTTTCTTGGAACACTGAACACAACACTTTTGTTTCTTTCTCCTAGCTCTGAATAATCTGAAACTGTATGCCGCAACCGTTCGGTTGGCTTCTTTAGTTTTGCTGGGCAGCATTCAAGTCGCTTTGCTTCATCATGTGAGGCATTACAGCAACCGACAGTGTAATAGCTTTTGCAAGCAGAAATTGCCTAGTTCAACATTGTGAATATTGTCTATGGTGATGTTTCTACCTGAATTGACATATTGGAACAGCAAGAGTTTTGACTATTTCAGACCCAGATCCTTTGTGTATACTGGTATTCAGTGTATATTGTCAGTGTAGACTGTATTTCAGTGGTATACTGTGTATTCAGCATATACTGTCCTCAGTCCTCTATACACTGCTCAATTACGTATTCGAGGACCTGAGATGATGTCATGTAACCACGTCGGGTGCGCTGGAGAGGAGAGTTGAGCGTGGCTCACCCCTCCCCTCTCCATAGAGAATAGAGCCGCATGCCTTTCTAAACTCCAAAGATTGAGCACGCTCTATCTCTTTTGCTCGAAACAGTGAGTACTCGTTGTGCTCACCGTACTGAGCCCAGCGTATAGAAGCCTATGGGGGAAGTTAATCCGGCAGCAAATTTGCAGTCAGATATACGTCCCCCATACGTTCTTGTGAATGTACCCCTATAAGGACATGTTTATTACAATTACACACATTTATACACTGATATATACACACCTTTATATACACCACACTAAAGTTCTGCACACGTATACTCACACCCATATCATACAAGTATACACACATTTATCACTCATATATTTTAACACTAATATCAACTAATATATTATATATTTATATACACTAATACACAGAGTGTATACAAACTCATTCGTATATAGCCACATACAGTATACACTTATATACATATACAATACACACATATATAATGTATACAGTTACACTGACCATATATACACATACTGCAGATAAAAACACCATATACACACATGCTGCATGTACATACGAATATACACACATACAGCAAATTAACACAACATTCAGTATATACAGCATACATACTTTACCATATACACAGCTATACATAAACCACACATACATCATATATATATTTAAATGTGCACATTATATGCTTTAATAATACAGTATCTGCTTCTATGCATGTATACACAGTATAATACATTATATACATAAATACAACCATAATATGCCTATATACACATTATACTAGTATTAACCCCTTAAGGACGCAGCCTGTTTGCAGTTGAAGGCTCGCAACTTTTTTTTGAAATTTGACCATTGTCCTCCTTCCTGTCGGTAATAACTTTTGAACACTGTTACTATCAAAAGCGATCGAGATTGGTTTTTTTTTCCCACATGTTTGTACTCATTTTAGTGGTAAATTTTGGCTGATAAGTTTTGCGTTTATTTACAAAAAAAAGAAAAAAATGATGAATTTTTAGAAAAATTTGCCATTTTTTTCGAATTCAAATCACCACACCGCGTTTGCAGGCAGATAGATTTACCCACCTAAATAACTTGCAGAATAACATTTCCCATTTGTCTACTTTTCATTTTCATAATTTTTGAAATGTCTGGATAATTTATTTTGACGTCACGCGGCCTACAAATCGAATAGCGATTTTCCGTATTTTCGGAATTGACTATTTTGGGTGATAAATACTGTTTGAATCAAATTTTACATTTTAGCAACAAAACCCCCTATATACCCACCCCATTTTCAAATCTGCACCAACAAACTTCAAACCCACTTACAACAAAATTTTTAACCCCTTGAGATCTTCATAGTAATTGACATCAAAATGGCGGTGAAATTTTAGAATGGTCAAATTTTGTCGGTTAATCCGTTCATTTAAGTAGCCCTAAAATTTACACATTTCCAAAAGATAAAGAGAAAACTCACCATAAATTGTTCTAAACAATTTCCCCTGAGTGGCAGCGACTCCCCACACTTGACATTACTTGTGTTATGGGGGCACAGCGAGGCGCAGAAGGGAAGGAGCCCATGCACTGCCAGGATTTTAGTTTTCTGGTTGCCCCCCTTTTGAAGGCTATAAAATGTTCGCTTTTTTCCGTTATTGGGGCCATGTGACGGCATTTTTTTTTTCGGGACGAGATGCTTTTTCCAGTGTTACCATTTTGGGGTTGGTATCACCTATTGTTGAAATTTTGGAACTTTTTTTTTTGAGGTCATGAGTAGAAAGCAATCATTCTGTACTGGATTTTTTACTTTTTTTTTTTCGTGTTCACCGTATAGCCTAATAATCCTGTTATCTTTATTCTATGGGTTGATACGATTCGGGGATACAGACATGAATTCTTTTTTCTTATGTTTTTACTAAATTTGCCAATAAAAACCCTAATGTTGGGAAAATCTATCATTTTTGTCATCGCTGTCTTCCAAGTGGCATAACATTGGTTTACGTTTTGGACTAAGCTGGTTGATGGCTTGTTTTTGCGGGACTTTTTGTTTCTTTGCAACATATCATTCTGGATACTATGTTTTGTTGTATCACTTTTTTATGCATTTTATAGTGGGATTAATAGGTAAAATCATAAATTTTGTGTCGGTTTTTTGACGTTTTTTTTAACGCGTTCATCATATGGTTCAATAGTTATTTCAGTTTTATTCTACATGGATTGTTACGGACGCGGTGATACATATATTGTGGGGTTTTGTTATGATTTAGACTTTTTTGAGCTGTATATGTCTCTTTTATATGTTTTGGGCTTATGGGCATTTTTAGTGATTTATAAGGTAATTTTTATTGAAAAACATTTTTTGTACATTTTTTACTGATCCACCATGGGATATGACAAGCATATATCTGATTGCGTTCTTGATATACTCTTGCAATACTAATGTATTGCGGTTATTATCAGTTGCCGTACATTATCCAATCTAAGCTCAATAAAATCAATGTGTACAAAGCTCCTGGACCAGATGGGTTACAACCCAGAGTTCTTAAAGAACTCAGTTCTGTTATTGCTGTACCACTGTCTAAAATCTTCAGGGATTCCGTAATGTCTGGTGTGGTGCCAAGTGACTGGCGCAAGGCAAATGTGGTGCCAATATATAAAAAGGGCTCTAGAACTTCGCCAGGCAATTACAGGCCTGTAAGCTTAACTTCCATTGTGGGGAAAGTATTGGAAGGGTTAGTAAAAGACTACATACTGGAGTATATGACATCAAATAGAATAATAAGTGATAGCCAGCATGGGTTTACTAAGAATAGAAGTTGTCAAACTAACCTTATCTGCTTTTATGAAGAGGTGAGCAGATGCCTGGATGGAGGAGCAGCTGTGGATATTGTGTTCTTGGACTTTGCAAAGGCATTTGACACTGTCCCTCATAGACGCCTGATAAGTAAAATAAGGGCTATTGGTTTGGCAGAAATCATTTGTAATTGGATTGAAAACTGGCTGAAGGATCGTATCCAGAGAGTTGTGGTCAATGATTCATACTCGGAATGGTCACCAGTTATGAGTGGTGTACCTCAGGGTTCTGTGCTTGTCCCACTACTTTTTAATATATTTATTAATGATATAGAGGTAGGAATTAATAGCACCGTGTCTATTTTTGCAGATTACACCAAACTGTGTAGTGTAATGCAGTCTATGGAGGATGTTCATAGGCTGCAGGGTGACTTGGACAGACAATGTTTGGTCATCCACTTGGCAAATGTGGTTTAATGTGGATAAATGTAAGGTTATGCACCTGGGGGCCAATAATCCAAAGGCAAAATATGTCCTTGGGGGAGTAAATCTGGGAGAGTCCCTTGTTGAGAGGGACCTGGGGGTACTAGTAGATCATAAATTGAATAACAGCGTGCAATGTCAATCAGCTGCCTCTAAAGCTAGTAGGATCTTGTCATGTATCAAAAGTGGTATGGACTCTCGTGATAGGGATGTAATATTACCACTATACAAGGCACTGGTTCGGCCACACCTGGAATATGCTGTTCAGTTCTGGGCACCGGTCCATAAAAAGGATGCCCTGGAGCTGGAGAGGGTTCAACGTAGAGCCACAAAAATGATAAGGGGTATGGAGGGTCTTAGTTATGAGGAAAGATTAAAACAACTAGATTTATTTAGTCTGGAAAAGAGACGACTACGAGGGGACATGATTAGAGATGAGCGAACATGCTCGTCCGAGCTTGATGCTCGGTCGAGCATTAGGGTACTCGAAACTGCTCGTTACTCGGACGAATACTTCGCCCGCTCGAGAAAATGGCAGCTCCCGCCGTTTTGCTTTTTGGCGGCCAGAAACAGAGCCAATCACAAGCCAGGAGACTCTGCACTCCACCCAGCATGACGTGGTACCCTTACACGTCAATAGCAGTGGTTGGCTGGCCAGATCAGGTGACCCTGGGATAGACTAGCCGCTGGCCGCGCTGCTCGGATCATTCTGTCTCTGGATGCCGCTAGGGAGAGAGCTGCTGCTGGTCAGGGAAAGCGTTAGGGTGTTCTATTAGCTTACTGTTAGGCAGGAGTGATTCTCAAAGAACCCAACAGCCCTTCTTAGGGCTACAATAACGTTCTACTTTTTTTATTTTAATTTGCATCTTTTACCATTTTGTGAGGAATTAGCAGGGGGACTTGCTACCGTTGTGTTTAGCTCTTAGTGGCACACATATCCATAGCAAAGACCGAAGTGGGAAAATTCAGTAGGGGTTGGATTTCTATTAGGCAATAACTCAGTGTCATCTCATCTGGCATAGTAGTGTGCTTCCTTTGATACTTGGCTAGAAAATAGCCATAGGAGAATACAAACAGCTTCTTGAAGCCTACAGTAGCGTTCTATATATTTGATTTCTGGTTGATCTGCTGGTGGCTTTAGTTTCTGCAGTGCATGTACTTGCCAATTCTGAGCATTAATGATATAGAGGTAGGAATTAATAGCACTGTGTCTATTTTTGCAGATGACACCAAACTGTGTAGTGTAATACAGTCTATGGAGGATGTTCATAGGCTGCAGGGTGACTTGGACAAACTGAATGTTTGGTCATCCACTTGGCAAATGAGGTTTAATGTGGATAAATGTAATGTTATGCACCTGGGGGCCAATAATCCAAAGGCAAAATATGTCCTTGGGGCAGTAAATCTGGGAAAGTTCCTTGTTGAGAAGGACCTGGGTACTAGTAGATCATAAATTGAATAACAGAATGCAATGTCAATCAGCTGCCTCTAAAGCTAGTAGGATCTTGTCATGTATCAAAAGTGGTATGGACTCTCGTGATAGGGATGTAATATTACCACTATACAAGGCACTGGTTCGACCACACCTGGAATATGCTGTCCAGTTCTGGGCACCGGTCCATAAAAAGGATGCCCTGGAGCTGGAGAGGGTTCAACGTAGAGCCACAAAAATGATAAGGGGTATGCAGATTTATTTAGTCTAGGAAAGAGATGACTACGAGGGGACATGATTAATTTATATAAATATATGAATGGTCCATACAAAAAATATGGTGGTAAGTTGTTTCAGATTAAATCAAATCAAAAGACGAGGGGGCACTGTCTCCGTTTGGAGAAAACAAGGTTTAAGCAACAGAGGCGACAGGGCATTTTTACTATGAGAACTGTCAATCTGTGGAATAGTCTGCCTCAGGCGCTGGTCACAGCAGGGACAGCGGAGAGCTTCAAGAAGAGCTTCCCCTAAATCCCTTCCTCATCCAATCCCTACCCTTCCTTGGTTGAACTTGATGGACAAGTGTCTTTTTTCAACCGTATAAACTATGAAACTATGAAAAGTCCCCTAAACACAAGCATTCCCTATATACATCTAATAAAGTCCACTTGATGAACGCCATAAAAACAAAAACCTAAAAAACTCACCTAAAATGTAAATTTTTCATAAAATCCCTTCACAAAAATGTTCTAAAAAGTGATAAAAATAAAGTTATGTGCGCCAAAATGGTACCACTGAAATGGACAACTCAACACATAAAAGCTAAGCCCTAAAGCAGCTCTGTCATTCCAAAAAATATTAAAACTATGTCTCTGAAAAGATGGTGATACGAAAACAAATGAGAATTTCTTTATCTTAGTGTTTTTCCAGTAAAATTGTAAAAATGTATAGAAAAAACTATATAAATGAGGTAGCACCGTAATCGTAGTTATCTATAGAATAAAGATTATATAGTATTTTAGTGTATGGTGTACGACCCCCAAAAAGTACAAAAACAAAGTTCAAAGCCCCATAACATCCTACAAAAAAGAGGATACATAAAAAACCTTGTCCACATAAAGTAGATTTTTGGTGAATGTTAGTTACCATATTCACTCGAGTATAAGCCGAGACCTCTAATTTTACCACCAAAAACTGGGAAAACCTATTGACTTGAGTAAAAGCTGAGGTGGGAAATGCATTGGTCACAGCCTCCCAGTATATAGCCAGCAGGCACCCAGTAGTATATAGCAAGCCAGCACCCAGTAGTATATAGCCAGCCAGCTCCCAGTAGTATATAGCCAGCCATCCCCCAGTAGTATATAGCCAGAAATCCCCCTTTAGTATATAGCCAGCCCCCTGTTGTATATAGCCAGCCTGGCCCCTGTAGTATACAGGAAGCCCCCAGTAGTGTATAGCCTGCCAGCCCCCAGTAGTGTATAGCCTGCCAGCCCCCGGTAGTATACAGCCAGCCCCCCTGTAGTATACAGCCAGCAAGGCCCATGTAGTATACAGCCTGCCAGCCCCATGTAGTATACAGCCAGCCAACAATTTTTAAAGCAAAGCACATAAAAAACAAACTAACATACTTAGCTTCAGGTGGTCCAGATGCCTGGCACAGCTCCCCGATGCTCCGGCCCACACGACTCCTGTTCTTTCTACTCTTTGCTGTAACAGTCAGCAGAGAGGCATCCACGCGATCTGCCGGCCGGCGCATGCTATGATGTCATCAGCGGAGACACCGCCGCATAGTGTACGGACACGTCTCTGCCGGCTAATACAGCATAGAGAAGACAGAAGAGGAGCAGCCAGGAGCCACGCTGAGCATCAGGGGCCGCGCCGAGCATTACTTGAATATTGTAAAGCGTTCCAAAGTTATAACCACTTATAGTGACACACGTCAGATTTGAAAAAATGGACTGGAAAAGTGGCTTCGGCCAGAAGGGGTTAAACTACTGGAGTGGTTGTTGGAAATGGGCCTATATACAGCTATGTAGATATTGGGGCTTATTTACTAAGGGTCCGCAGATAACATTTCTGTCGGGTTTTCCGACGTTTTGGGGGATCGCACGGCTGGTACAGGTATTTAGCAGGCGATTGTGTCGGATGCGATCAGATTTTGCCGCAATTGTGCAAGCTTTCATGCACTTACATACACCGGGAGGAAGATGGCGAACTCCGACTGACCTGAATGGGGAAGCGACACATTCAGGAAATCGGGCTCAGGATCTTCTTTGAAATGGGCACAGTGCATTGTCGTCGGACAATGTACTTTCCGGAACTCCTACGGACCGGGTAAGTAAATGTGTTCCATTGCATTAAACCCATGCTTTTGCAGCTACAATAGTCATTTACCATATTAACAATGTATAGAGTATATTTATGATTCATTTATTGTTAGCTTAATTGAAAGAAAATGTGCTTTTCTTTAAAAAAACATATGTAAAAAAACATATACTTACTTAAGCACATGTAATATATGTGTATAAATACACACATATACACAGCACAAGTCTAAATTTCTCACTAATATATATACATTTCATAGTACCAGTCTTCTACAGTGCATATCGTTTAGGTAGCATACATGGAGATCTGTCTAATTGTACATATTATATAATTGCTTTTTGTTAGTAGCAACAGCTCTGTGAAACAAAGCTAATTATATTCCAGGATTATAGCTGGACTTAGTGCACTGCTGTGCTGTTAGTTCTCTACACTGGTGTGCTACACAACCTATGCAATCTGCTCTGAGAGTGACTGCTGTAATATCCAACCTGCTACAGCTCTAAGTGGATTGGTTCTGTTTGAATGCAGGATGCCATTAGCACAGAACTGCTACACTCCAGGAATATAAACATCAGGAACACAGTCTGTATTACTGCACAGTCAAAACTACCAGAAAATAACAGCACACACACTTCATAATATATGGGATTGTATTGTACAGTAGACTATCTGTATAATACATGGGATTGTAGTGCACAGTACACTATCTGCATAATATATGGGATTGTACTGTATAGTACACTATCTGCATAATATATGGGACTGTTCTGTACAATACACTATCTTCATAATATATGGGATTGTACTGTACAGTACACTATCTGCATAATACATGGGACTGTGCTGTACAGTACACTATCTGCATAATACATGGGACTGTGCTGTACAGTACACTATCTGCACAATACATGGGATTGTACTGTAAAGTGCGCTAAATGCGTAATGCATGGGATTGTACTGTACAGTTGACTATCTACATAATATATGGATATCACAACAGTCACTCAGAGAAGAACGTATAGGATGTGTAGCACACCAGTGTAGAGAACTAACAGCACACACACTTCATAATATATGGGATTGTACTGTACAGTACACTATCTGCATAATATTTGGGATTATACTGTACAGTACACTATCTGCATAATATATGGGATTGTCTGGTGACTTATTTATGTAGTGGCCTTGGTTCTTCTTATTCATACCTAATGGGTCTCCTATATGACTTGGTCGCAACGACCCCCGAACCTCCTCTCAAGAATGCCGACCCCCACGCAGCTTGAGTCTCCAGCAGGGACCTCAGGCAAAATAATCTCCACTCCACAGCTTTCCTCCAAACTTTGTTCACTTTCCGCGTGCTGCTCTGACCCTTCCATTGCTCCCTTCTCTGTCCGGACCCCAGACTCAGCAGACTCAGACAGTGTATACTCTTGCCACGTCCTCCAGATCAAATGCTAGCCCACAACCAGCATGGCTTCTTGAACGCTGTTCACGGCTTTGCATGGTCTAGGTGAGCAGTGGTGGGGTGACGTGACGTCATGTCTGCTTTCATGCTCCTCTTAGTGGCCTTGGTTCTTAATACACATCTAGGTAGTATTCTTGGTTCTGGTAATGTATCTATGTAGTAATCTTGGTTCTGGTAATGTGGCTATATAATAATCTTGGCTCTGTTACTGTATTTATGCAATAACTTTGGTTACGGTATTGTATCTACTTGGTAAGCTTGGTTTTATCAATGAGGTAAGTTTAGTTCTGGTACTGTATCTATGTTGCAAACATACTGCATTGCTTTTGTAAGCATTGTTACCGTAAATGGCAACAACCATTTTGAAGTAGTATATTGTTGGGGGGCCCACAGCCCAGGGCCCATTGTAACCTTTACCAGCCCTTGCCTACAACACACAATAACTGCAATGCCATTCTTCCTCACCTTGTGTCTCCATCTACCATCCCATATGTATTGTTATGGACAGGGTCCTCCTTCCACTTGTTTCAGATCTCTAGTTTTTGTAATCGTACTTGCATTTGTTCTTGTCTTAATGTAATGTATGTGAATCCCTTACTAGTTGTACATCACCATGGAATTATTGGTACTATAAATAATAATAATAACATTTCAATTCTGTAAATGTGGAATTTGACAATGTCAAGTTCAAATTCAGTTGCTGCAGAATTTGACAATTTCAAGTTCAAATTCAGGTAATGCGGTATTTCACTTTCTACCAGCTATTCAGACTCTGACAGGGATCCATGATTCATGTTAATGAAGGTGAGGATGTCCAAATTGGCAGTGGATAGATGGACCACTTGTTAGTAATGACACCACAGGCAGTAAACTCACACTCTGACACACGTGTCATAGGGGAGCACCTGCAAAGAATTGAGGGCAAACTTTGGCCACCTGTTCAAGTTTCCCACCAAGAAATTGAACTAGGAGACCCATCTTCAGTACCAAGAAACATGTGGACAGACAATCTTCTGAAATTATACCAAATTATTATACAGTCAACGAATCCAGCTTTTATTGCAAAAAAACTCTTTTATCAAATTTTCATATACACAGACATACCATAATATCAGAAATGCAATAAAAAGTCCATAAAAGTCAATTTTGACAATAATAATCCACTCCACGTAACTTCAATTTACAGTGACAAGTCCTCATACATAAATTAAAGGTTGTTTATCGATTTTTTGATTGAATTCATGATATTATGGTATGTCTATCTATATGAACATTTTCTAATGTGCCATAGGGGAGTTTTGAAGGACTGATGCATGGATTGGACTCCACATAAGAGTACTGGTGTTCACTTATTATGTGATACAGATAATCTTCTACCATGGGGTCAAAGTCTACCTCCTAGTACTATCTGTCATATCCAATTTGGTGGAGGTTGAGAAGAATTGAACATGGTGCTATACATCTTGTCTTTGCTCACTTCCTCCCAAAGGTGTTGCTGGTGGCTTCCTCCTCCTTGTGCAGCCACTGAGCTCTCAATGTTTGCTTGGAACTCCACCAGTAGTGCCTCCACCAATTTGGTACTCCACCATTTTTGCCTCAAGCTTTACTAGTGGAATTAA
The DNA here is from genome assembly GCA_019512145.1 of Engystomops pustulosus. NCBI lineage: Eukaryota > Metazoa > Chordata > Amphibia > Anura > Leptodactylidae > Engystomops > Engystomops pustulosus. The sequence continues at coordinate 155,400,420 of CM033641.1, read as the reverse complement.
GGATGCTATGCTATCCTTGTAGTATGGATCTAGCAAGTTGGCCATAAAGGATTGGTGGTGTTAGAAGTATTTGCATCAGTGTTTTCTTAAAAAATGTCATCACCCAGAAAATTTTAAGAAAATTCCACCAAAGTCTTCCAGTACTGTATATCATTAAATCAACCAGTTATCTTAAAGATAAGCTCTTTAAAAAAAACATGGAATGGTTGTTGATGTAACAATAAGTAATGCTGTTCATAACATTTCTTCTAAAGAAATCCATTTAAAGAAGCCAGTAATCAGCTTTCTTCAACCAAAAAATGCTATTTTAGTGCTATTTAGAGCCAGAGCTAAATTCTGCTAAAAAGCTCACCCCAATATCACAAATAAAATGTTCAAAAGTAAAATTCCCAAAGAAATTAGAGTTTTCTATTATTTATTTTTTTCTAAAAGTATGCATCTCCAAATCTGTATGTGCTTGAGTGCACTTCTGATATACAATAGGTAGGGCACAGCTTAAACACTTAACAAATTAAGTATCTCAGTAGGATTTCTAAAGCATTGCTACTGTATAATACCAATGTCTCACTCTTAGGCTACATTCACACTAACGTATGGAGGACGTATATACGGCTGACATATATACGGCCGATATACGTCATCCATAGACGTCAATGGGTGCACACGCCCTACGGAAGAGGTACGGTGCAGCACACGTGGTGCAGCACACCTATGGAGAGGGGCGGGGGTGAGCTGCGCTCGCCTCCTCCTCCTCTCCCCGTACACTGCCGTTGCCCGCTACGGTATGGTATGGGCGGGCAATGGCAGTGTGAATGTAGCCTTAAGCTTGTCTTCAAAATTGTTTAAGGTCCTGTCACTTAATTCAGTTTGGCTGAGGTTTGAACTTTTGCTGTTAGATATCCCGTAGAGTTAGACCATTGTTGTGTAGTCCAGCCTAAGCCAAGCTTAAATGGAACCTGGAATTCTTATTTCTGATTGACATGCTGCTGTAAGAAACTAAGTGACTGTCAATATCCAACTACAAACATATAAAGCTTTGTTTACTTTTTAGGTGTAAAATGTTTTGCACAAATATTTTACACTGTCCCTTGTTGTAACTTTGAGAGAGAATTCTGTTACCTCATTGAGCACTGCATGTCAAGTGATCAGGGTGAGGTCATGTAAGGTCCTTTACTCAGTAACATTAACATCTACTTCATGTATGTATCTGATCACATGAAACACAGCAAGTCTCCATTGAGGCCTGTGGAAGTCTGTGGAAACATGCTGTGATTTCAGGTGATCAGACATGTGAATAATCGTTCTCATTTTTGAATTATATTTTTTTCAATTGCTTTTCTTAGATCATTCCTGATGTGTTTAATCCTACCACTCCAGTTTTCTGAGTGCTCCAGAGAAGTAAACTGACAAAAATTTTGCTGTTACAGAGTTGTTCACACTTGCTGATGACCAGTTAATTGAGGGCATGTAATTATCAACACCTATAGGCATCTATTTACCGCCTTTGTTCCAATGAAAAAGTGGATATTTTTCACACATTATCGGGCACCGTTTTATAATCTTTCATGGGAATGCTTTATCTTATCTCTACTTTTGATTGGCAAGGGGGTACAAGGAGCAGGATAATTTCATAAAAAGGCCAATGTCAGAGAATCTAAAATTGAATGCAAAGTGTTTAGCTGGAATAAACCTATTGTAATGGTTGCTGGCTTTTTATTGCACTGTTGCTAAGCCTCAGCTTGCGCTGTCTTCTCCTCTCAGTTTTCACTATGTAAATGCATCAGCTGTACAGCAAGTATTGTCTACAGACAATCTGTTTTTGCATCAATGTGGCTGTAATAGATGCGAGTCTTATTGATAAAACATTTTAATCATAGTGACTGTAAAGATTGAAGTCATTAAACACATTAATAATTCCTTTACCTTTTAGGTGTCAATTGAGTAGGAGCAGAAAGTAAACTCACACAAACTACTAAAAAAGGCAGGTATCCCGCCCATGTGCAATTTTTGTTCCAGAAAGCTGCATTAATCTAGACAATTTGGAGTACCGTATATACTCGAGTATAAGCCGACCCGAGTATAAGCCGAGACCCCTAATTTTACCACCAAAAACTGGGAAAACCCATTGACTCGAGTATAAGCCAAGGGTGGGAAATGCATTGGTCACAGCCTCCCAGTATACAGCCAGCCAGCCCCCAGAAGTATATAGCCTGCCCAGCCTGCCCTCAGTAGTATACAGCCAGCCCAGCCTGCCCCCAGTAGTATACAGCCAGCCCAGCCTGCCCACAGTAGTATACAGCCTGCCCAGCCTGCCCCTTAACCCTAGAACGCATGACGTTAAAAATATACATATTAACATAATGGGGGCCTTAAATAACACACTTAAATAACTTTCACCAGTTAATTACAAAATTGCTCAATAAAATATGAATAGTGGACAACATTTTAATTATAATTTTACACAGAAAATACCAAAAAATCTTTTTTATCCCAAATTTCACGCAAAGACATGAAAAGACACAAAAATGCATAGAAAACTATAGCAACCCACTGCAGCTACATTTTTATTCTAACTTTCTTTTCTATTATATTAGTCTTCAAAACAATTCTGACCTGTTATTTTTTCAGAAGAGTGCTCTTTGCAAACAGTTTCCTTACAAGTGGAACAATATCGCTCAGTTTTCCTCTCTATGTTTCTTGGACACATGAAACAACGCTTTTGTTTTCTTTCTCCTAGCTCTGGAATAATCTGAAACTGTATGCCGCACCATTTCATTGCTTCTTTAGTTTGCTTTGGCAAGCATTTCAAGTCGCTTTGCTCTATCATGTGAGGCATTACAGCACCGACAAGTGTAATAGCTTTTGCAAGCAGAAAATTGCGTAGTTCAACATTGGTGAAATAATTGTCTATGGTGATGTTTCTACCTGAATTGAATATTGGAACAGCAAGAGTTTTGACTATTTCAGACCCCAGATCCTTCTGTGTATACTGTCTATTCAGTGTATACTGTCAGTGTATACTGTATATTCAGTGTATACTGTGTATTCAGCGTATACTGTCCTCAGTACTCTATACACAGCTCATTACTGTATTCAGAGGACCTGAGATGATGTCATGGACCCACGTCGAGTGCGCTGGAGAGGAGAGTTGAGCGTGTCTCACCCCTCCCCTCTCCATAGAGAATAGAGCCGCATGGCCTTTCTAACATCCAAAGATGGAGCACGCTCTATCTCTTTTGCTCAAAACAGTTTACCCCTGCCATTCTAAATGGTAGGTTTCCTTTAAGTATACAGCCTGCCCACAGTAGTATACAGCCTGCCCCCTTAAGTATACAGCCTGCCCAACACTAACAAAAAAAAAAAAAACTTATATACTCACCCTCCGGTGGCCCCAATACACAGCACTGCTCCCCCGATGTCCGCGCGGGTCCTCTTCTGTCTTCTATCTTCCTTTGTCTTCTGTCTTCCGCAGGGCGCCGCCATGTTCTTCCCACCCGGCAGGAGCATAGTATGACGTGACCGCTGCTGACATCATACTATGCGACGGCCGGAGAAGCCTGCCAAGCCTGCCCCCTTAAGTATACAGCCTAGCCAGCCTTCCCCTAGTAGTATACAGCCTGCCCCCTTAAGTATACTAGTATACAGCCAGCCCAGCCTGCCCCCAGTAGTATACAGCCAGCCCAGCCTGCCCACAGTAGTATACAGCCTGCCCAGCCTGCCCCTTAACCCTAGAACGCATGACGTTAAAAATATACATATTAACATAATGGGGGCCTTAAATAACACACTTAAATAACTTTCACCAGTTAATTACAAAATTGCTCAATAAAATATGAATAGTGGACAACATTTTAATTATAATTTTTCACAGAAAATACCAAAAAATCTTTTTTTATCCCAAATTTCACGCAAAGACATGAAAAGACACAAAAATGCATAGAAAACTATAGCAACCCACTGCAGCTACATTTTTATTCTAACTTTCTTTTCTATTATATTAGTCTTCAAAACAATTCTGACATGTTATTTTTTCAGAAGAGTGCTCTTTGCAAACAGTTTCCTTACAAGTGGAACAATATCGCTCAGTTTTCCTCTCTATGTTTCTTGGACACATGAAACAACACTTTTGTTTTCTTTCTCCTAGCTCTGGAATAATCTGAAACTGTATGCCGCACCGTTTCGTTGCTTCTTTAGTTTGCTTTGGCAAGCATTTCAAGTCGCTTTGCTCTATCATGTGAGGCATTACAGCACCGACAAGTGTAATAGCTTTTGCAAGCAGAAAATTGCCTAGTTCAACATTGGTGAAATAATTGTCTATGGTGATGTTTCTACCTGAATTGAATATTGGAACAGCAAGAGTTTTGACTATTTCAGACCCCAGATCCTTCTGTGTATACTGTGTATTCAGTGTATATTGTCAGTGTATACTGTATATTCAGTGTATACTGTGTATTCAGCATATACTGTCCTCAGTACTCTATACACAGCTCATTACTGTATTCAGAGGACCTGAGATGATGTCATGTACCCACGTCGGGTGCGCTGGAGAGGAGAGTTGAGCGTGGCTCACCCCTCCCCTCTCCATAGAGAATAGAGCCGCATGGCCTTTCTAACATCCAAAGATTGAGCACGCTCTATCTCTTTTGCTCGAAACAGTGAGTACTCGTTGTGCTCACCGTACTGAGCCCAGGCGTATAGAAGCCTATGGGGGAAGTATATCCGGCAGCAAATTTGCAGTCAGATATACGTCCCCCATACGTTCTTGTGAATGTACCCCTATAAGGACATGTTTATACAATTACACACATTTATACACTGATATATACACACCTTTATATACACACACATAAAGTTCTGCACACGTATACTCACACCCATATACATACAAGTATACACACATTTATGCACTCATATATATTTATACACTAATATACACTAATATATATATATTTATACACTAATACACAGAGTGTATACAAACTCATTCAGTATATACCCACATACAGTATACACATTATATACATATACAATACACACATATATATATATGTATACACTGACCATATATACACATACATGCAGGATAAAAACACCATATACACACATGCTGCATGTACATACAGAATATACACACATACAGCAAATTAACACACATTCAGTATATACAGCATACATACTTACCATATACACAGCATATACATAAACACACATACATCATATATATATATTTAAATGTGCACATATATATGCTTATATAAATACAGTATCTGCTTCTATGCATGTATACACAGTATATACATATATATACATAAATACACCATAGATGCATATATACACATATACATAGTATTAACCCCTTAAGGACGCAGCCTGTTTGCAGGTTAAGGCTCGCAACTTTTTTTTGAAATTTGACCAGTGTCTCTTCCTGTGGTAATAACTTTTGAACACTGTTACTTATCAAAGCGATTCTGAGATTGTTTTTTCCCCACATGTTGTACTTCATTTTAGTGGTAAATTTTGGCTGATAAGTTTTGCGTTTATTTACAAAAAAAAGAAAAAAATGATGAATTTTTAGAAAAATTTGCCATTTTCGAAATTCAAAATCACCGCGTTTTCAGGCAGATAGATTTACCACCTAAATAACTTGCAGAATAACATTTCCCATTTGTCTACTTTTCATTTTCATAATTTTTGAAATGTCTGGATAATTTATTTTGACGTCACGCGGCCTACAAATCGAATAGCGATTTTCCGTATTTTCGGAATTGACTATTTTGGGGATAAATACTGTTTGAAATCAAATTTTACATATTTAGCAACAAAACCCCCTATATAACCAACCCATTTTCAAATCTGCACCCCACAAACTATCAGAAACAGCACTTACAAAAATTGTTAACCCCTTGAGATCTTCATAGTAATTGAATCAAAATCCACATCTATAGTTCACCGCTCCGTACAATCCGTAAAAACTACATAACTTTTGAACCCTATGAATTAACCCTAAAAAAACGTCAAAAAACCGCCCAAAATTATGAGTTTACCTATATCCACTAAAAATGCATAAAAATGATCACCAACATATGTACGCCAGAATGATTTGTTTCGAAAACAACATTCGCGCAAAAATCAAGCCATCAACATCTCTTAGCCCAAAAACTTACAATGTTATGTCCACTTGGAAGACAGCATGCAAACAGAATAGATTTTTCCCTCCCCACATTCGGGTTTTATTTGGCACATTTATTAAAACAGAAGAAAAAATATTCATGTCTGGTATCCCCCTACTCGTATCACCCCTTAGTAATAGGATACAGATTATTAGCTATGCTGTGAACACGAAAAAAAAAGATAAAAATACAGTACAGATTGAAGCTTTCTACTCAGGTACCTCCAAAAAGTCCAAATTTTCAACATGAGGTGATACCAACGCCCCTATGTTACCACTGGAAAGCTCTCGTCCCGTGCAAAAAAAATGCCGTCACAAAATGGCCCCCATACGAAATACGCACATTTTATTAACCTTCAACGGGTCAACATAAACAAAACCTTGCGGCTTGCTGTGCTCCTTCCCTCTTTGCGCCTTCGCTGTTCCCCCCTAACACAAGTAATTTCCCATTGTGGGGGTCTCTGCACTCATGGTGAATTGTAGAACACAATTTCATGTAGTTTTCTCTTTTTTCTCTTTGGAAAATGGTTAAATTTTAGTCTACAATGACACGTATAAACCGACAAATTTGAACCATTCTAAATTTCAATTCATCCCACCGCCGGGCGGGTTATTAAGATGAGCGGGCGTGTCAGGGAGATGAGAGGCAGGAGATCCAGGAAAGAGTTGGGCAGACCAGGAGAGATGTGGGCGGTGGCCGGGACACAGTGGGAGGGGCCCGGGGGCACGATACGGCAGGCACCCGGCAGTTCAGCCCCACCCCCTGCCATGGCAAAGCATTTGTCTGCAGGGAGTGGGACCGTGCATCCCTGGGCCCCTGAACCTCACGGGCCCCGTAGCAACCGCTACGGCTGCTACGGCGGTAGTTACGCCACTGATTGTTACACCATAATTCCTAAGAAAAAAAATTATATGAACAACTGGATATTATCAACAATGACATACTGGAGGAATACCTGGAGTTTTGCAGATAATAGCCTAAAAGGCCCCCAATATGCATTCTATGGTTAAGTATACAGCCTGCCCAGCCTGCCCCCAATAGTATACAGCCAGCCCAGCTTGCCCCCTTAAGTATACAGCCTGCCCCCTTAAGTATACAGCCTGCCAAGCCTGCCCCTTTAAGTATACAGCCTGCCCACAGTAGTATACAGCCTGCCCCCTTAAAGGAAACCTACCATTTAGAATGGCAGGGGTAAGCTGTAAGTACCGAGCACCAGCTCAGGGTGAGCTGGTGCCGGTACTTACTTTCGTTAGTGTTATAAACCACAGTATCGCGGTTTTAACACTTTTTAAACTCTAGACCAGAACAGGCTTCGGCGCGGCACGGTCGCCGAAGCCCCTTCTGCTGTAAAGTTTTAAAAGTTTTAAAGTGTTAAAAACGCGATACCGCGGTTTATAATACTAACGAAAGTAAGTACCGGCGCCAGTTCACCCGGAGCTGGTGCTCGGTACTTACAGCTTACCCCTGCCATTCTAAATGGTAGGTTTCCTTTAAGTATACAGCCTGCCCACAGTAGTATACAGCCTGCCCCCTTAAGTATACAGCCTGCCCAGCACTAACAAAAAAAAAAAAAACTTATATACTCAACCTCCGGGGGCCCCAATACACAGCACTGCTCCCCCAATGTCCGCGCGGGTCCTCTTCTGTCTTCTATCTTCCTTTGTCTTCTGTCTTCCGCAGGGCGCCGCCATGTTCTTCCCACCCGGCAGGAGCATAGTATGACGTGGCCGCGCTGCGACAGTCACCACTAGTCGCGGGGAGAAGCCTTGCCAAGCCTCCCCTTAAGTAAAGCCTGCCCAGCCTGCACCCATTAAGTATTTTACAGCTGCCCCTTACGTATAAAGACTGCCCCCTTAAAGTTATAAAACGCCGCCCAGCACTAACAAAAAAAAAAAAAATTATATACTGCACCCCTGGTGGCCCCCTGCTAACAAACCGCTGCTCCCCTGATGTCCGCGCTGCTCCCCCAAGGGTCCGCGAGGGGGGGGCTCTTTGGCCCTTCATCTACTCCATTCCTCTGTCTTCTGTCTTCCGCAGGCGCGCCGCATGTTCTCTCTGCCCGGCAGGCGCATAGTATGAAGCGTGGCCCGCTGTGATGTCAATTAATGGCGACGGCAAGAAGAAAACAGGCGGCGCCCTGCGAAGACAGAGACAAGGAAAGATATAAACAGAAGAGGAACCCCGCGCAGAAAAACGGGGGAGTAGCGCGGCATCGGGGGAGCAGCGCTGTGTATCGGGGCCACCGGAGGGTGAGTATATAGGTTTTTTCTTTTTTTTTAAGTGCTTGGCTGCCTTTTGACTCGTGTATAAGCCGAGTTGAGGATTTTCAGCACATTTTTTGTGCTGAAAAACTCGGCTTATACACGAGTATATACGGTAAATCTCACAAACAGTATAAATTCAAATCAATGTTAAATGTTATGGATGGTGTTCTCTCTTAATAGGTCCTGGGATTCCTATCCAAAAGTAGACTGTATAAACCTAATTTAAGCAATGCAGATTTGAATGCACACACAGCAATCTGGCCATGACATAATGGAAATCTTACTCTAAACATACCCTCAAGCTCCCTGCTTCCAGCTGCCAGCCAGAAATGCTGCTAGCTATATTTGTGGTATATTTAAAGGAGAATGACCTATCTTATGTGTGTTTATACACTGATGTTGAGTTCTATAATAGTCACTTAGCTCTTGCCTGCTTCCATGGAAATGCAGGTTCTCCTTTACATAAACCAACATGGCCGCGGTTTCAGGAACAGATAGGGGATACACTCGACCCTGTGGAAGAGGTGCACCTGCAATCAAGTCTATGGACAGTTGTAGGGCCAGTGTTGTGGCAGAGTCTCTTCTTGCTTCTCTGAAAAGACGTCAGTAAAGTCCTTGTAAGAAGCTGGGAGACCCACCAGAGGCTTGGTGGAAACCAAAGAGACAGTGATGGACACAGGATGAGGAACCACTATACAACAAGACTGGCACTCTGGCCCCCAACGAAGAATCTCACCCCTCTTCCAGTGCATGGAGCTGCATCCGCAGAAGGCCCAACAGAATAGAAGTTGTGGCACAGTCTCTCCTTGTGTAGCGCTCCAACTCGCAGGAACAGAGGCTTGGTGCAGTATTGGACTGGATCAAAGAGGATTTGGCCACTGACAGAGGAGATGACCAGGGGCTTCTCAAGACAGAACACAGAAATGATGCTGGGAGGCCAGGGCAGCATCCACAAAGTTTACTGCAGAGCCGCAATCCAAGAAGGTTAAGAAGGAATAGATAGAAAAACAAAAAAAAAAAAAATGGTAAAAAAAAAAAGTGTAGAATATGGGGAGAAAGAAGGTAGAGAAATAATGGACCCCTGGATAAACTTGTTGCCAGAGCTGATCAGAATAAGAACATTCAGACGTGCAGAAGCTTTAGTCTCACCTAGGGACGCTTCCCCCACCAACACTGGGTGCCTGCATTTCACGGACGCTGAGGATGGACTGGACAAATCTCAAGAAAGTGCGCCGGGTAGCACAATAAAGACAAAGGTTCTCCTTTCTTCATCTGGTACGCTCTTGGGTGGTCAGACAAGGTCTATTCACTTGCATCGGCTCCACGGAAGACGGCTCTAAATGGTTTTCACCAGAGCCTGCCGCAAAGCAGGTTGGAGCAGCGTGGTACCACCAGGTCGTTCCATAGGCGTGACTTTGCCGCTGTGGTGGCCAAAGCGAAGTAAGGAATAGTAAGGTAAACTCGTGGTCGGCGACAGGCAGAAGGTTGAAACAGGCAGCACAGGATCAGAGTTGGGGACGTACCGGTAGGTCAGGACAGGCAGCATGGGATCAGAGTCAATAACGGAACCGGAGTCACAACAGGAATTCGGAATACAAGCAAAGGGCATAGACAAGTTTTATCTAGGGCTGTGAGGCACCAATTAGGACCAATTATCGGAAATCATACCTTTAAACCACAGGAAGCCCATGCGCGCACGCCCTGGGATCCGGGACGTGTTACCGCTCCCTCGAGTCAGCACTGGATCGAGGCGAGTGAACTAGCGGGGTCCAGGGCAGCGGAGAGGGAAACGGGTGCATAACTACTGAATGCAGTTACTTGTAGTAACATCTTAACTGGACAAAAAGTTATATCCAGGTTAACCTTTAATGCATCAAAAGAATTGCTCAATCAAACCAATAATGAAGGCTGACAATAAGATCCCATTCACCTGGCTGTAATTGTGTCCATGATTTGAGTGCATAAATTGCATTAAGACGGTCACGGGTGCTCCTGCGACCTACAACATACCTTTTTTTTCCATAATATATTCTTTCGTATCTCTTAACTTTATCTACCAAAACTGTCCAATGTCTAAAAGTTGGGGGTGTAGGGTTCATTGAGGCCCTTGCAATCAATGTCTTGGCGATCAATGACAACTTACAGATTGTTACCTTTTGAGATTTTAATAGCTTAGGTATATCGTCATTCATAAGATTTATTTGCTATTAAAGCTTCTATAGAACATAGCAATGGAATTTTTAAGATGTTTACTATCGCAGCATGCACCTCATACCAGAATTTTTTGAGGGCTGGACAGACCCAACACTTATGTTTAAAATCAGCTTGCCTGTCATTACATTTAGGACAACCAGAAGGATCACTATATCCCATTTTACCTATTTGTGCTAGTGTATAGTATAGTTAAATTTATTACGATAAACTTCTGACCAGTGGATAATAGTATTGTGAGAAGTCTCCCTTTCCCAGTGTTTCTCCACATTAATTACAATAATCCATGTATTCTCAATGTTCAAAATTTTTGAAATTTTAGAAACTGTGCTATTTCCCTTGCAATCAAGGGAATCAAAAATAGTGTTATAGTTAACGACAAAACGTAGTTTTATCCTGGGATTTAAAATAAGCATCCCTTATCTACATGTAGTGAAAGGAAAACTTATTCCCTATAGAATATCTTCTTTGTAATTCTTGAAAGGGGACCAATATCCCATCTTTGAATAAATGTTCTACCTTTGTGTTACCCAGTGATTCCCATATCTGTGTGTCTATCATTTAAAAAAAAAAACATAAATTAATATTATTGGGGTCATTTGCACCATTTTTTCCCTGAATTGCCCCAGGTTTTTGGCGCACGCGATCGGATTGTGGTGCATCGGCGCCGGCATTCATGCGACGGGAATCGGGGTGCATGGCCATCAGAAAACCCGGTGGATTCGGAAAAACTGCAGAATTTTTTTTAAAAAAATGTGTCGCTTCACATGTACTTACTTGCACCCAGGATAGGATAGTGAACTCCGGCGAACTCCGGCAGACTTCAGCGCAGCAGCGACAACTGGTGGACATCGGGTGCACTACTTTAGTGAATCGTCAGGGGACCCAAATCCTCGACGGAGGACGCGCCGCTGGATCGCGACAGGACCGGGTAAGTAAATGTCCCCCGTTTTATTTATTATGGTAATTTTACGCATTACTGCAGAGTCCCTCCACTTATTTAAAAAAAGCACTGTAGCTGCAACATGGTTTTCAAATCTATATTCAAAAGTTAGCAATAGAAAAAAATATAGAAATGCATAAATGCTATAGAAAGATAGAAATGCACAAAAAACTAAATATTCTCCTTATGTACATGACTTAAAGAGGACTTTTCAACAATAATGACATGCATGTTTTATAAATATTTGTGCTCCTCATAAATTTATCGAGGACTATTTTCATTAAAAACTTGGTGTTCCGACTTCCTTTCTTAAAGGGAAATGTCACTATGCAATCTTATACTGTCTGATTGGACAATGTTACCGTTTGTAGAAATTAAAAAAAATATAGACAAAAAAAGGTTTTTACATATCGTACTAAGCTTTCCACATGTTTTCTGTTTCCACATTAAAATGATGCACATAAAGCTAAAAGTCTCCTGATGAATGAAAGGGTTTTTAATTAGTGCCCTGTCTTGTTCTAGCTATTTTTGCTCCACACTTATAGCTCAGGCTTTTTTCCTATTAACAGATTGAATACACAAATGCAGCAAAAATTCATGCCCATTCATGAACACCTTACAATTTTAAAAACCAGCTCTGAACTGCCAAAAGGCTTTAATTATCCATCACTTATATGCGCTAAGCTAAATTGGTAATTTCTTACCATAGCCCGTCATACAGTGCAGTATAAATATAGGCACAGCTGCCATCAATGATTCTTCTATTTCCATTTTTTTATTATTTTGAAACAAAAGAAAATCTTGATGGGTCCTATAAATATATGTTTTAAGGTATTAAAAGATATTTCTATAGAGATAACTACTACAATTTTGATATTTTTTCCTTGATAGTCACAAATCAAGATAAAGGTAATATGGATGAAAAATGCTGATAAATCAGTCTCCACATGTGGGTGTATAGAAAGATGACTGCATGTATGCAATCTATCTATTACCTGACTGCATCACAATGACAGGCATCACATAGAGCAATGTACACAAATTAAGGTGTATTTTATAAGAAATTGCATAGTTTTGTCCCCTTGCCGCTTCCAATTTTGCAGTCAGGTCTACACTAGGCATGGGCTACACTTAGATCTGGACTGTAAAAACCTCAACTGGCTATTTGACACAGCAGGGCAAGGACAAGCCTTGATCCTGCCGTATTCTTTTAGGGTTTCTACAAACCTAGGGTAGGATAAGCATTTATATTATTGAGTTTAAAAGCTTTTCCCATCCATAGACTTGGCCATAATTGTCATTCAAGATATCTTTATTTTAGACTATCCACATGTAACCAGTGGCCTTCAGTATGTCCTGGTCAGACTTGTGGGACACAAGGACATGGAAGGCCCATGAACTTCCAAACAGTCGAATATAAACACATGTGAACTGATTTAATTAGATATGTGCGGTTTGGTCAATATTCATAGTCACAAGGTTTGTCCAAATTTTGTGAAAAAGTTCAGTTCGGCACCCAGACTTCAGGCTAAACATTGTCCCGAACATGAACCCCATTGAAGTCACCCAAAAATGACTGAAAAATGGGGCAAGTAAGGGCTAGAGGGCTGAAAAATTGTGGGAATAACAGGGCAGATGTCCTGCCCACAATGGGCTAGGAAAAGTACTTGGAATAATAACATAACTTTAATAATAATAAAAAAATATTGAAAAAAATAATGTCACAGCGGTTACATTTTCTCTGGGTCTAAAGAGCCAGTTTTTTTTTTTAGCATACAAGAGCATACAAAGCTATGACTCATCAATCTAAAAAGTATAACATTTTATTGTAGAATCAAACATAGAAAACTGCATAGAGGAGAAGAGGCTAAAAACTTAGCCAGATGTAATAATATTCAGGAGAAAAAAGGATCCATACACGTGACAACAAGACTAATCCACATGCAATATAATCCTATCTTTAACGGATAATTGCAGTTATAATATATCTGTTAATCAATATTTATGATCTCAATTAAAGAGTTCTAGATAAACTAATGTCTACCACTTGAAATCAGTGCAATATTCCTGTTAGAATACATAATAGTCGTATCACAATTTGCATACCTTGATATACTAGCTATCCCATACACCTAAGGAAGCGGTCATAGCCCCCCATGCAGTCCAATCTATATGGCCAATGGAAAAGATTTTAAAGACATAAGTGATTTGATATTAGGATCCAAAACATTGTGTATCTTGTGCCATAATGCTACAGTGTGTGGTCGCCTGTCATAGAAAAACAACCCTTGAGTTGTGGCAATGGAAAAATCAGACTCTGGATGTTCAGACCCAGTTAGTCATTCTCTCTGTTAAAAGAAGAAATGGGAAACCAGACACCATTCCTCTCACTGTGGTTAAAGATGCTCTGTCTTCAGACCCAGTTAGTCATTTGAGTAAGATTCAGCATCCCCGTTTATGATGATGACCATACCTGCTCCACTACCACAGACAGAACCACAGACAGAAGTAGATGCATCAACCACAACAACCTCAAATTTGTCGGCCTCTTGGGTAACTTGTCCAGCACTATTTATGCAGGGCCTGGGGGCCTACCTAACACAGGGGTCCACCGGTGGATGCATCTGTTCAACTGTGGGCCAGTCTGAGCCTGCCCACATTTACCAAAAATGGTGCAAAATCTGTGAAGTGTGCAGGGTGTGCCTGATTCATGCCCTTGTAGTGGTCTAGACCCATATTCCACAGGTAATTTAAATTCAATGAGGAACCTTGAATGAAAAGTATTTCCTAAAATTATTTTACCCTATATAGTCTATAGCAGGTGGGGATAGGCATTCCAGCCTCTACTGTTCTAAGTTGTGGACCCGTACCAATCCCAAGGATCCCATACTAGGTCAAATTTCTCAACCCTGTAGTGAACAAGTGGCGTTCAGTGTTCTATAGAGTAGATCATAGAAAGATCTACCACTAGAGGCGCTGCTTGTTTCCATTTGCCAAAATTAGGCATATTTCAGCTGTTAAAAGATGTAATAAGAGTTTTGTGCTATGTTTCCCAATCCAACTGGGAAGACATTAAGCAAATATGCAGCCGGCTACGTAGGTATCACTCTGCCCAGCACTGTTTGCCAGTAGGGAACAATGGAGTTAGTGGTAAAAATAATTAGGTATGTTTCCCCCAGACCCACATCTCCAGCGCTCTTGGCTTTTTGAGTATATCTGGTGAAGTAATGCTGTAGTGTGATACCATAGGAGTAAAAGCTCATACTGATTTTTATTGTACTGAATGTATTGGGAGGTTTTGGCCACCTTCTACCATCTCGAGCACCAGATGGAAGTTCTTCCCAGAAAGGCTTTGCACTTGATCATATAGTTGTGGTGGGGAAGATCTTTTGTATACTGATCCGCTAGAACTCTATAGATTGAAGATTAGCCCTGCTGTGGAGGTGCCTCCTTTGACAATCTCTCAAAGTCAGTAGGCTTCGAGACCATCGGGTTGCCATATGTGGAGAAGAGAAAGAACTTGATTTGCAGGTAGATAAAAAGTGAAGGGTAAGGAAGGGGAAAGCTATCTTGTAGATCTGAGAATTCTAATAACTCCCTTGATCTATAATCCACTATGACTGCAAAGCAAAATAGGTCTTTCTTGTGTCATAATTTAGACATCTGTCCTGTAAGACTAGAGGGCAGGCCAGATTATAGAAGAATAAGGTCATGAAATGAGGCTCACAGTACTGCCATATAGCTCTGCTGTGCTGCATGGGACCCAGTAATCGGCAGAGTGGAGGGGTAGAGGCTGTAGCCCACAGAAAGGCATTAGGGTGGAATGGGGTGCTCCACAACATCTTGTTGTGGAATTGTCCGTAAGTGCGTCGCCTAGTAATATTTCAGTAGGTCCAGGACTGCTAGTCTCCTTTTATGTCAGAAGCTGTCTAGACAATTTATGGCGTTTGTGCATCCAAATTTACTGCAGGAGGGAATCCTGGAATGCTCGTAGTGGTCACAAAGGGACCGAGTTTTAAAATAATTAGGAATTTTGGTATAATTGTCCTCTTGTAATAGCTGTCTCAGCTACGTGAAGGGAATTTCTGAATATATAGAGATTTGTAGGTTGAGGTAATAGGGATCCCAAGATATTTCACTGCCATTTGTAGTTGGAGCAGAGAAGATTAATTGTATCTGTAGGGATATTAATAGGTAATGCTTCAGTTTTATTCAGGTTGATCTTGTAACCCAAAAGACTATCGTCATAGTCCAATAATTTATGCTAATTTGGTAGGGTTGTGTGGGGTTGGGTAAGAGGGATAGCTTAAAGGACATCTATCACCAGATCAAGGATTGTAAACCAAACATACACACATACTGGTATGTGCCCTCTCTGGCAGGGTCTACTAGCTTCTTATGCCCTTGTTTATAAGAAAAAAGGGCTCAGGAACTATGGAGCCCCTCAGGCTCATTTCATAATCTGAAGCCTTTTTTTCTTAAAAACGAGGGCCTAAGAAGCAAAAAACAAGAGCAGATCCTCTCAGAGGGGGCACACACCAGTATGTCCATGTGCTTGGTTTACAATCATTAATCTGGTGATAGATGTCCTTTAAATTCCTTATCCCTTAGCATCCCATTAATATCTACAGACAGTCTGATAACCGCTGCCAAGGGTTCTATGCACAGTACAAACAGCAACGGGGGAAAGCGGGAAACCCTGCCGTGTACCGTTCCGAATTCAAATGAATGGCCATCCTTGTAATATTCTGGGGACTTTTTTTGGATTTTCTGCTGGATAGGTGAATCTTAGCATTTTTTTCTTATTCATACGTGTGGCATTTGGTCTTCAGTGAATTTGCAACTTTTTGAGCAAATGTCTCCAAAAGTCGCAGGCATCCTGAGATTTGCGCCAGCATTTGTGACTTTTTTGAAAAGCTTTCACCTCTGGATTTAGGTGATAAATCAGGGAACACTACAGAAAACTAGAAATTGGCCAAGTTATAGGCAGTTATAGGCGCAATAAAAGTGCAAATGAACACAAACACCATGAAACGTTTGATACATGTTTTCCATAGACTCCCCAAATCTAAACCACAATGCATTCTTACAGAACATTTCTTAAGTTTATAAATAGCTGTTAAAACAATTCCTAGCTACAATTTTTTTTAAATTTGCCCTGTGTCACTATAAGTGGTTATAACTTTGGAACGCTTTAACATATCAAAGTGATTTTGAAACTGTTTTCGTGTGACACATTGTACTTCGTGTTAGTTAAAAAAATTTTGGTAGTATGTTTTGCATTTATTTATGAGAAAATCAGATATTTGGTGAAAATTTGGAAAAATTCTCAATTTTCGAAATTCGAAATGTTCTACTTTTTCCACACATGAGTCATAACACCAAAAAACATAATAACTAACATTCACCGAATGTCTACTTTATGCCTCCGTGGTTTTTTTTATACATACTATCATTTTTGTAAGATGTTAAGGGGCTTTGAACGTCAGGTGCAATTTTTCACATTTTCATTAAAAAAGCAAAATCCTGCTACTGAGGGACCTGATCAGGTTTGAAGTCACTTTGAGAGGCCTAAATAAAACCCCATAAATTACTCCATTAAAGAAACTACACCCCTCAACGTACATAAAACAACTTTTATGAAGTTTGTTAACCCTTTAATTGTTAACTTGCTCAGTGTGTCGCAGCCGGGTCCTGCCCCTAGGATTGGCAGTCTGGGGCTCCGATCGCGGGTGTTAGAGGCGGGTGTTGGCTATAATATATAGCCGACACCCGCAGCTTCTGAAGTTTGACGTACTATTACTGCAAATTACAGGAACACACCTCCCGCCATTAAGTAATAGTACGTCAAATGTCGGGAAGGGCTTAATAGGTTTTTGACAAACTTCTCTAAAAATAAAACAATGGCCCAAATATATCAATAGTGGTGCAAACTTCCTTAGTGTAGTTTGCATCTGATAATCCAATAGTGTGCACGCTCTTAGTAAATCTGGTGTGTTATCAGGTTGTGCACAGTTGCACTTTTTTTGTTGTTGCACTTTGCTTCATGCTGTTGTGACAGAATTGTGGCGCAGCTCAGTAATAATTGTCTCTCAAACTCTAACTAAGCACTAGTCTCATTAAGGTGCACACTTTTCTAAAGTGCAACCGCGACACAAAAGTGCAACAGACAATAAATACATGTGCATGCTCCAAAGACAAAAACTGGTGCAGATACAATGATATACAGAGTAATGGGGAAGCAGCATGGAATAGGGGAGGGAAGTATCACTTAAAAAAATGTAAAAAAAAAAAATAAAAGCTCAGATGTAGAAGTCTTTTCATTTTATTCCTCTTCTATGACATAACTCTGTTTATTATCCCTGTACTGTATGCATTGTCTCTGTAGCCTTTTGAATGTGCTGCTAAAAGTGTCATTTAGCGGGGACACCATTTCAAGTTTTAATATGGGGGGGCCCTAGTTATGCTCCAGGATAGAGGGTTACAATAAAATTGAAAAATCTTACTTGTTTGTCTTCCTCCATGCTACTGAACAGTATACAGTGTGATCAAATATTGTTACAGTTATATGAAAACTGGATTCCTGCAAATATTTTTGCGGCAATGCAATGTAGGATAAAATGCTTTCAACAAGCTTTTAGCATTTGACTTTAGTAATAAAAATCAGTCTACTTGAAACACTTACTAGCACAGCACTGTGTCTAGAGCACTATAGAAATGGAATGATAGATGATAATATTGGAGCACTGTTATTTTCCTATTTTGAAGAGCAGGAGGAACACTTTCTTAGAATTTGTCAATCTCATATATGGCTATTTGTTTTCTTAGGTGTCAGTTCAAGCAACCTGTGTGACCCTGACAGCTATGAGTGTGGATCGCTGGTATGTGACCGTATTCCCACTACGCTCTTTGCGTCAGAGGACTCCTCGTGTGGCTGCCACTGTAAGCCTAGGAATCTGGATAGGTAACTAACAAAGCTTCTTCACAATTTTTATTTGATGGCAGAATAAACAAGAGTAGTAGGCACATCGAATAAAACAAGTACAGGCAGTCCATGGGACACTTACAAGATAGGTTCATTAGGTTTGTAAAGTTGAATTTGTATGTAAGTATGCAGTGGTATACTTTATTCTTATAGCTCCAGACAAAAAAAAAATTGCTTCTGTGGCAATTGAATTTTTAACATTTTTTGCTGTCATGAGAACAAGGATTATCAATAAAACTTCATTAAAGACACCTTACAGCTGATCATTACAATCTGGGACTATAATAAAGCATCCAGAGATCTTCACCAGAGGTCACAGTGGGCAGAGAGGTCCATCTCTAGCTAGGGGTCATCTGTAAGTTGGTTCCTTCAGTCAGGGACCACCTGTATACACAAGTCATTACAAATAACCTTTATATAACAACTGTGCAATGCACTTTTATTAGCTTCATAAATATATCTTTCTTGTTTTCAATACAAGTTAATTTAGAGAGAATTAATGTGCAAAATGTGTCACCTATTTTCTCCTTTCTACACTCCAAGGTGTGTAAGTTATTGTGTAAAATGGGGCTACTGGGGCTACTGCACCAGCACCTTAATTTGCGTAAAGATAAAAACTGAAATTTCTCATAAATGAGGAATCATAGGGAAACAGTTAAGGTATGTTTAGATTCATAAACGTTTGTAGCGGAGTTTGTAGGTGGTAGAGTCTTTAATAGTGCCTATCATAATGTAGTATGATCATGAATCAAGTGGTTTGTGTAGTGTTATTTGTAAATATTCTGTTTACTTAATTTAATTCATGAAGAAGACATTTTATACATCCCCTACCGGGGCCTAGCCTTTTCTTGGGGGCCTGGAGGCAGCTGAGGCCAGAATACCGGAGTGGCTGGCTAGTGCGGCCTTGGGCATGCTGTGGTCACGGTGCTTGGTATGGGGAACAGAGGGCTGTCCTACAGCCTGGAAGGTCTCCAGCAGGTGGTGTGTACAAGAAATATGGAGGGAGAGGCTGATGTACTGATTCTCCCTGGGACAACCGCTGAGTGTCTGTAAGATATGTCCCTGGGTAATCGATGGGGAAGCCTGTGGTGGCAAGCAGCCGTATCAGACGGAGGCCACATTGTGCAAATAAACTTACATTGTTTTATTGAACAGCAGTCAACGGATAAAAACGGTTAACAGCAGATTTAGGTTGCTGGAGTGGTCATGGAGAGTGGTCTGCGGTAAAGGTGCACACAGCCTGATAGTAGATGCAGGCTCAGATGGTTCAGGTGGAACTGCCTCCAAGTGGTGGAAGTTGCTGTTCTAGGTGCCAGGCAGCAGGCCTGAGGCACTGGAAGTTCCTGGGATTGATATCTGTGGCAGCACTAGCATATGCTGCTCACTTTCTCCTGACTGACTCTGCAGTCTGCCTGAACAGACTGACTAGACTGAACCTGAGAATGAACCATGTGCTCTCATCCAGCAGGGCTTTTGATACTCCACCTCGTCAGGTGATAGCACCTCTCCAATCACACTCCAGCTTCCACAACAGACAGATCATTGGCTAATTACATAGAACAGTTAACTGTTGTCTTTCCAGGCAGTATCTACAGCTGCAACTACACAATACCCAGGTTCCAGAACCTTTCTAGAGGGTTTGCGACCCCCCCTAACAGCTCCTGACCTGGACCACATATGGCCAGAAGAGGAGATTTATCAGGGATTATATTCCAGAAATGCAAGTATTTCTCCCTACACACCATCTCCATGCCAAAGGGGAGTGGAGAAACATAAAGGGGGGCAAGGATGTTGGGGAGTGGGCCTGCGCACTTGCTGCAGCAGGCATACTTTCACAATTTAAATTAAGCCTGCTGCACATATTTCTAGGTGACATAGGACCTGGCAATCATGATTAAGTCAGCATGATGAAACACATAGGTCTGATGTGTGCCATTCCTACATTGATACATAATGGATTTTAGAGTTGAAAAATAAAGAACTACTGATTTTATCGGCATCCCTAGTGAGAAGTGCTGGATTTGTTTCTTGAATGTTTCGTTTGCTGTTCCGTGGAGGGCTTGCACGTTAGTCCGAGCAACGGGAGGATTGTTGGATTCAAGACAACCTCGAGGGTGAGCTGGCGTTTTGTATTTTTTGTATATTATTGTGCTTGTTTTGTGCACATGCTACTGAAGGATTCTGGGGGGCGTTACAGGTTCTGACATCATGACCCTGGAGCCCTTCGGCTACACCTGCTGCCTCCACTGCTCCCCTCTACTTATAGAGTAGCACACAGCTGTGCATTGGAGGGGCATTACATACAGTATTTGCGAGTATTTCCAAGGGCTGGTGACCCTCCAATGCACTGCCATCTGCTACTCTCTGTGTGTAAGTATAGAAGTAGACGGCAGTAGGAAGGAGCAGAGGAAGTAGCAGGCGTAGCTGAAGAACTCTGGGGGCATAAACATCATTTGCATAAACATAAAAGTAATATTTATATAAAATGAGCAGGCTAATATCCCTAATAAAGGGATGTTTGGTATAAAAATTTTAACCTCTACAAAGCACTTTTGTTTTTTTCTACCATAGAGTTTTAACTGAAACGAGTGAATGCACCTTGTTGTTGCATTATCCGTCATTGGATATACTCTGAAGCTGTAGCATCATTACATAATACATTTTAATCTATTTACAATAAACTTTTAAAAACTCATTTATTTTTAGTAGACATTAGAATACAATCGAAAAATGTGTTCATCCCCAAAGAAAAATTGCATTGTTTTTAATGTAGTCTGGCTTCATAAAAATATATTGGGAATATGAACATCTGATTCAAAAGTCATAGTACCAGAGGTGGGATGGTTAAATGCGGTTGTTAAAATCCTAGGCAGCTTGGAAAGCTAGAGAGAAACATTGCAGAGTACCAGCCCCAGTTTGATGCAGCAAAGCATGCGTCTAGCCAGGGCCGGTGCTAGACAAAGTGGGGCCTTGGGCAAAACTAAAAGTGGGGCCCCAAAATAAAACTCCCTTTAGTATGGAAAAACAAGCTGTAATATTAGAGAATTTTATAGGAGATAGATGATAGGGAGATTGATGGGCAGCATGGTGGCTCAGTGGTTAGCACTACAGTCTTGCAGCAGTTTCCTCCCACACTCCAAAAAATTACTGGCAGATTGATTAGACTGTGAGGGGACAGGGACCAATTTGGCAAGCTCTGTGCAGTGCTGCGGAATCTGTGTGCGCTATATAAATAAAGAAATTATAATTATTATGATAGAAGTTAAATATGAAAGATTTCTAGATGCAGAACTATAAAGTAGATTATATATACAGTAGAAGAGAAATAGAAGATTAATAAATAGATAGAGAATAAGCGAGTTATAAAAATGGTCAGATTATAGGAGACAGATAACTAGACAGATAGATATATAGACAGGAAATGGATGATAAGCATCTTCAACCAGGAATTCAACCAAAGGGTATTAACCCTTTCACCGCCCAGTATTTCTGGATTTTTTTTCTCGTTTATTGACCAGAGCAATTTTTACAATTTTTACATTTACTATAAATATTGGGGTTGGTTCTCATGCTGTATTTCTGTATAGAAATTGGTTATAGGGCTGTATTTATGCCAAAGTAAGCAGAGTTATTTCCACATAGAATACTACAACTCCTGTGAGCCATCAGTTCTCAGTTCTAGCTTCTCCCTCTCATGCTCTTTTTCCAGTGATCTTTGAGGTAATGATGTAATAGTGTGCTCTGCTCTGTTAACACAGTAATGGCAACTAATGAACAACATGTTTCTATCAGCTACTATATCTGTGAGTGTAACTGCAGCAAATTACCTCAGCCCCTCTGACATGGCCTCTGACGACACTTGCCATACTGGATGTGTCACCTCTGTGTCCTCACTGCAATGCTTCACCCCAAACAGTTTCTGGAGTAACTAGAAAACTAAATCATATCATCCAGTAGCTGGGTGAGAGGGGGCACTAAAAGCACATATGTCTCATATAACTCATAACTAGAGATGAGCGAACACACTCGTTCGAGCTTGATGCTCGTTTGAGCATTAGCGTACTCGTAATTGCTCATTGCTCAGACGAATACTTCGCCAGCTCGAGAAAATGGCATCTCCCGCCATTTTTATTTTTGTCGGCCAGAAACAGAGCCAATCACAAGCCAGCAGGAGACTCTGCACTCCACCCAGCATGACATGGTACCCTTACACGTCGATAGCAATGGTTGGCTGGCCTGATCAGGTGACCCTGGAATAGACTAGCCCCTGCCCGCACTGCTCGCATCATTCCCTGTCTGGATGCCGTTAGGGAGAGAGCTGCTGCTGCTGCAGGGATAGCGTTAAGCTGTTATATTAGCTTACTGTTAGGCAGGAGTGAGTCTACAAGAACCCAACAGCCCTTCTTAGGGCTAGAATAGTGTTATATTTTATTTCTATTTTGTTTGCTTGTGGCTGGCCTTGCTGGCACTAGTAGTGCAGCTAGTACCATATTGTGACGAATTTGCAGGGAGACTTGCGAACGTTATATTTAGCTCTTAGTGACACACATATCCATCTCAAACACCTAAGTGGGACAATTTATTAGGGGTTTGATTGAATCAGGCACAGTCTGCTTTTTCTTTTTTTTTTTACTTTTCTTTTTTTTATAACTCAAAGTCATCAGGCACAGCACAAAATCCAGTTGTGTGCTGTCAGTGTAGGCTGACCCAAACAGCCCTTCTTAGGGCTAAAATAGCGTTATATATTTTATTTTTGGTTGATTTGCTTGTGGCTGGCCTTGCTGGCACTAGTAGTACAGCTAGTACTATATTGTGACGAATTTGCAGGGAGTCTTGTTCTGTTTAGCTCTTAGTGAGACACATATCCATCTCAAACACCTAAGTGGGAAAATTTATTAGGGGTTTGATTGAATTAGGCACAGTCTGCTTTTTCATTTCCTTTTTTTTTTTCAAAACTTAAAGTCATCAGGCACAGCACAAAATCCTGTTGTGTCCTGTCAGTGTAGGTTAGAAACTAGCCATAGATATAGGATAGCATTGTTTTGTTAAAAAAACAAAAACACAAAAAAACACCCAAAAAACACCAAAAAAATTTACAGTTTACACTTTAATTTTGAAAATGTTGAACCCGAGGGCTAGGGGTAGAGGACGAGGGCGTGGGCGTCCAACTACTGCAGGGGTCAGAGGCCGTGGTCCTGGGCGGGGTGAGACACCACCTGCTGATGAGGGAGCAGGGGGATGCCGCAGAGCTACACTCCCTAGGTTCATGTCTCAAGTTACTGGAACTCGTGGTAGAGCACTGTTGAGGCCAGAACAGTGCGAACAGGTGATGTCGTGGATTGAGGACAATGCTTCTATCCATTTGTCCACCAGTCAGTCTTCCACGCAGTCCACCCATGTCACCGAAATCAGCACTCCTCCAGCTCCTCCACCTCAGCCTCCTTCCCCACAGTCTGCCCCCTCCTAGGAAAATTTGGCATTTGAACCGGCATACTCTGAGGAACTGTTTTCTGGACCCTTCCCAGAGTCACAAACCACTTGTCCGGTTGCTGCTGAGCTCTTTTCCGATGCTCAGGTTTTCCACCGATCGCAGTCTGTGGGTGATGATGACATTGTTGACGTAGTGGAATAAGTGTCTAAAGAGGTGTCGGACGTTGAGGAGACACGGTTGTCAGACAGTGGTTAAGTTGTTGTCAGGGCAGGAAGTCCGAGGGGGGAGCAGACCGAGGGATCGGAGGATGATGAGGTGACAGACCCAAGCTGGGTTGATAGGCCGGGTGAACACAGTGCTTCTGAGACGGAGGCGAGTCCTCGATGAGAACAGGTTGGAAGAGGCAGTGGTGGGGCCAGACGGAGAGGCAGGGCCAGAGCTGGTGCATCAGCGCCAAATGTTTCATGTAGTGAAGCTCCCGTGGCGAGGGCTAGATTTTTGGTAGTCTGGAGGTTCTTTAAAGAAACACCGGATGACCGACGGACTGTGGTGTGCAACCTGTGCCACACCAGGATCAGCAGGGGTTCCACCACTACCAGCTTAACCACCACCAGTATGCGCAGGCATATGAATGCTAAACACCCCACTCAATGGAACCAAGGCCATTCACCTCCGGCCGGGCACACCACTGCTCCTTTCCCTGTGTCACTTGCTGTCTCTGCTAGTCAGCCCTCTGCCCAGGACCACGGCCTAAACACCTCCCGTGCGAAAACCACACCTTCGCCTCCACGAACCTCCACAGCATCCACCAATGTCTCCATGCGCAGCGTTCAGTTCTCCATACCCCAGACGCTGGAGCGCAAGAGGAAGTACCTGAAGCCAGGCATGGTTGTGTGTGACAACGGCCGTAACCTGGTGCCGGCTCTGCAACTCGGCAGACTGACACATGAGCCATGCCTGGCCCATGTGTTAAATCTCATGGTTCAGCGTTTCCTCAAGACATACCCCAATCTGTCTGATTTGCTCACGAAGGTGCGCCGCATCTGTGCGCATTTCAGGAAGTCCAGCACAGATGCTGCAACTCACAGGGCAGCGCAGCGCCGCCTCCAACTGCCCGCTCACCGACTGTTGTGCGACGTGCCCACGAGGTGGAATCAACTTAACCATGTTATCCAGAGGTTTTACCAGCAGCGAGAGAGATTGTAGACGGCCAGATGTAAACTTCCACCAAGAACGGGTAGTCAGGTTCAGTCAAGCTGTCCTCAAGTCTACAAGAGGAGTGGACGTGGATGTCTGATATCTGTCAGGTGCTTGAGGACTTTGAGGAGGGTAAACACAAGATTGGGCAGTGGCATGCCACCAATCGTCAGCTCACAGATCCCGCTGCTTCCGACCGTCCGCCTTTAAAAACTCTTCTGGCAGCACATGAATCAGAAGCCTTTGCGCTCGTAACAAGAGATGGGGGAAGAAGATTCTTGTTGATAGCCAAAGAACCCTCGGTCTGTTCTCAGCGCCGAAAACATTATCGGAGGAAGTTGGAGGAGGATGAGGAGGAGAGGAGGAGAATTGTTGGCGAGAACAGCAGAGGGGAGATTTGCTCAGTTACTCTTCACTGTTCAGCGTTGTATGGGTCAAAGAGAAGAGGAGTTGGGAGGAGTTGGAGGAGGGAGGAAATGGTACAGTCAGGCAGTGAGGGGAGTGAATCTTACGCGTTGGGGACTCTGGCGCATATGGCAGATTTCATGCTAGGTGCCTATCTGTTGACCCTCGCGTTCAAAGAATTTATTCCAGCACAAATTACTGGGTATTCACTCTCTGGACCCACGGTACAGCAAAATCTTTCCACTCTCATCCTGGAGATGAAGGAGTGTGAGAATGCATGAATACCAGCAGGCCCTGGTGCAAAAGCTGAAACAGTATTTCCCTTCTGACAGCGCTAGTGGCAGAGGGCTGACTTCTGCGGGACAAGTAGCGAGGGAGAGTAGGCGAGCAGGCAGCTTGTCCAACACTGGCAGGGGTACGCTTTACAGGCCTT
Source organism: Engystomops pustulosus (assembly GCA_019512145.1). NCBI lineage: Eukaryota > Metazoa > Chordata > Amphibia > Anura > Leptodactylidae > Engystomops > Engystomops pustulosus. The sequence goes on along the minus strand of CM033641.1, from coordinate 155,374,381 downwards.
TGCCAGTTTATGTCAACCAGCAAGACACATGTCACCTGTCCCCAGTCTCGGCAGAGTGCTGATCTTTAAGAAAGATGGTGAGGGAGTACGTAGCTGACCATACCATCGCCTCCTAAATGATCACACAGCTCCTACAACTACTGGGTTTCAAAGCTGGACATTTGGCCCGAACTGGGGTGTACGCCTTGGAGGTTCTTGCTGCCTGCTGCTAGCTGTTGTCTGAGCGGGTTTTCAGTGCAGCTGGTGGCATCATCACCGATAAGCTACAGCTGTCGACTGACGCGCTGACAGCGCTGACAGGCTGACGCTTATCAAGATGAATCAAGCCTGGATTTCTCGGATTTCCATTCTCCACCAGGTGAAAGCAGTTCAACCTGAATAATGTATGCACTCCTCCTCCTCATTTTCCTCCTTCTCCTCCTCTTTGTACACTAAAGCAGAGGAAACTGGCTATTTTTTGCCAGGGCCAACTGGCTCTAGGTATCGTACTCTATGTATTTAATTTTTCTGGAGGGCCACCTACCTGGTCCTCTGTTTTAAACAATTTTTGGACTGCCACATACAGGCACTCAATCTATTTAATTTTTCTGGAGGACCAACTACCTGCTCCTCTGGTTTGAAAACTTTTTTGGACTGCCACATACAGGCACTATCCAAATTTAATTGTCTCTATAGCAGCCTCCACACGTCATCTTTATAGCTGCCTCCACACGTTGTCTCCGTTGCTACCTCCACACATCATCTCCATAGCTGCCTCCCAAAGTCGTCCATATAGCTGCCTCCATACATCGTCCCCTTAGCAAACGAGCTGTGTCAGGCAGATTTTTGGGTCGTTTTCATGGCTTCCACATCAAACTTGTTAACTTTGTCGCCACCCTGCTGTGTTATCCACAAAATATATTGGCAAACTTATATCATTTACCGATATTATTTCAGCGCTTCTTGCGCATCTGTTTACATTCCCCTTACCCGCCATAACCAAAACTTATAAGAACAGTACTACACTTGATCTTATCCAAAAGGTTCTTAGAAGTGCTGTTTGTAGCCCCCGCCTGCTTTATAAATTATAATTTTTTCAAAGTAAACGCTTCTGGCCCCCAGGCCCATTTTGGGTTGGGAGGAGCCGAGAGACAGGGGCTTGGACAGGCGAAAGCTCGCCTGGCAGCGGACCGCCAGCTCCATCCCAAGATTAGGCAGCCTCAGAGGCATCAATGCATGCTGCCCCTGCTGTTTCCTGTCCATTTCGCCTCCACGATCCTCCCCAGCGTCCACCAATGTCTCCATGCACAACTTTCAACTGTCCATACCCCAGATGCTGGAGCGCGAGAGGATATACAGCACATCATCCCCTTATCAAATGAGCTGTGTCAGGCAGAATTTTCAGGTGTTTCACCAGATACATAATGGAACTCGGCGCATCTGTCGCCGCCATGCTGGAGACCAGAAGTTTCAATCATAGCAGCGCAATATGGATGCCCCAAACTGTCACTCTTAATCATGGAAGTCGTCTCCATGGCGGCCTCCACATTTCGTCCCTTTATCAAATGAGCTGTGTCAGGCTAATTTTTCGGGTTTTTCCCCAGAAACGTTATGGAACTTGGTCACTATGTCGCCACCATGCTGTGTTATCGACGAAATATACCGTCAACCTTTTGTTCACATAGGAAATCATTTCAGTGCTTCTTGCTCACCTCCTTTGGTTCCTCTCTGCCACCCATTGGTTTGAAGCCTGAGTCCATTTGGGGTATGTCGCCATGCCACTCCCTAGCCTGCCGCTGCTGCCGCTGCCTCTGCATGCCGTCTTCTATAGTGTCAGGGTCAATTATTGGATGTTTTATATGCTATCTAGCCTCATTCGGTCACTCTGTCATCGCCATGCTGTTGCCCATAATTTTGGCATAATGGTGCGATTAAGCAGCCTCAGAGGCATCCATGCATGCTGCCCCTGCTGTTTCCTGTTCATTTCCTTGGTGTTTCCATCATTTTCTGAGGTTTCAAGGTGTTTGGCCAAGCTTCCCTGTGCAGACCCTTGGTCCCCTTGAAAAATGCTCGAGTCTTCCATTGACTTCAATGGGGTTCGTTATTCGAGACGAGCACCCGAGCATCCGGAAAAGTTTGTCTCGAATAACGAGCACCCGAGCATTTTAGTGCTCGCTCATCTCTACTCATAACCTTTGGCATGCTGTGCTATGTGTTCACCATGTATCTGATGAATGTGTGCCCTCTCATGTACGAGGACAGTTCAATAAGTACCCATGTTAGAAACGAAGATACCATTTTAAAAAAAAGAAATGATTTTTTTTTCAACATAGTCCCCGTTTAGAAAGATACAGTTCTCCCAATATTCCTGCTATTTTTTTAAACCCTCCAAAAATAGGATTTGTTAAGCTCTCCAAAATACGCCTCTGTCTCGCCGTTGACTTCCTCGTCTGAGCTAAATTTTTTTCATGCAAGCCATCAAGTGAATACGTGGGGTGTGGCAGCAATTCATAACGCAATTCATGCAGTTTGGCCGTGACAACTCCGGATGAATGTGCTGGTGCGTTATAGTGTTGAAACAGCACCTTCTTTTTCGCCAAATGCGTCCGTGTCTCCTTCAATTTTATGTCGAAGCGGTCCAATAACTCACTGTAGTATTGTCCAGTGATCGTTCTTCCTTTTTCTAAAAAATCCATGAGTATGACGCCATTCGCCTTTTTTGGAGCAGATTCACTGGCAGAAATCCATTGTTTTGATTGTTGCTTAGTTTCTGGTGTGTAAGGATGGTGACAACATGATGCAAAAACTCCTTCGGATCTCGCTTAAATTGCTCCAAACACAGCTTAGAAATTAAGCATCTGCTTGTTGTCCACCGCGAGAAATTGCGGCACCCATCGGGCTGACAATTTTTTAATCACCAACAATTGTGTAAAATATTAATTACCGTACCGCTCAACACACCTACTGCCTATGCTACTTCGTGCACTTTCGTTTGTCGATCAGCGAGTATCATGTTGTGGAATTTTTGAATGATTTCCTCGGAAACCACATTTGCCGGGCATCCTGGTCGCCATTCTTACTATTTTTCAGACCCGCTAGGGTACTTTAACCCTAGGTTGTCTGATGTGGGGTATGGAGTATATGGGGATTTTCCTCCTCATCGCAAATCACACATTGTAATGAAATGGTTAAAATGAGACAGCCTTGGCTCTTCGGAAGACCCAAAGCTGTCATGGTGACCGATCGCGGGCTCCCGATCCTGTCACAGGGATCGGTGATTGGCACCAGGATGGCGGCGTCCATGCGCCACCGCCAGCTTTGTAATATGCAGTGAAGACTACCGCCCATGGAGAGGGCTCAGCCCGTGAGTTCTCTCTATGTACCCACATCAGACATGCACCGTATGATTATGGTTCATGTTGTTAAGGGGTTAAAGGTGTATTCCAGGAATATCACTGTTGGATAAAAAAAAAACCTAGATAAATGAATACAACAAAACTCTGTTGTATTGAGCTAAAATAGTTTGCTTTTATGATTAATAAAATCTTATGGCCTTTCTAAAGTAAGTTGAGTTATCTCCAGATAGCTACCACAGGACACTACAATTCCCATAAGTCTTCAGTTCTCAGTAACAGCTCCTCCCTCTCATGCGCTGCTCCCAGTGATCTAACAGACTCTCCTACTATGTTACCATTGCAATGATGTGTGTAACTGCCATCACTGCACAATAGGGCATATTTACTTACACGCCCCTCGCGCAATACCCAATCTGGAATGTCTGACGATAATGAACTCTGCGCGATGCATTTTTCTTTAATCAATACATTACAATCATTAATCATTACAGTATATGTCCATAGCAAACTTTAAATAACAATGAATTACATATTAAATTATATTTTGATGACCTATTTAAATATCAATAATGCTTATTGCTGCAAAACATCATTAAAGTAAATCTAGCACTAGGGGGGCATGGCCGCCAGTGCATGGAGTGAGACATATCTCTTTGAGCTTCATGTTCCCCGACCTAAAACCAGCACACTGCGGCTATTTCACAGAGTGAATTCGTCATTACTAGCACAGCTAGTGACCCTCTTCCAGATCACAGCATGGAGAAGTCTAAAAAGAAGACAGGACCCACAAAACTTACAGAGTTTTTCCCTTGCACGAGGTCACAAAATGATGGCGGCGGCATGAGAACTGAAGTGTCATCATCGCAGCTCACGGGATCTCCGGGCCCTTCGAGACAGTCCTCAGTAGCTTCATCTCCAGCTCTAACCACCCAGCGAGATCTAAGGAGCCCAAGGCTATAGGACCAGAAGACGCCGATAAGCTCTCCGGGCCACTACTCCTCCCTGCAGCACAGGGTGTATAAGGTGAGTCAACAGCAGCAAAACTCCCCTCTGGCATTATCCACTAATTCCCCTATGTTTAAGCCAGTGTCAGAAGATTTATTAAAGACACTTATGGGCGAGTTGCGTCTTCCCTTCACCATGACATACAAACAGCCCTACAGACATTTCAGAGTGAGTGTGTGGTACTAAGAGAACTTACTGCCCACGTGGAATCTAAAATGGCGGAGCTCACCTCAGCTCGTAATGAGCTGGTACATCTCAGCAACAACTTAGGGGAGGAGGTGAAAGGATTGTGCCTAAAGTTGGCTGATATAGAGGATAGGTCCCGTAGGAACAATGTTAGGTTTCGTGGGATCCCAGAATCCGTCAAACCTGAAGCTTTAGAGGAATTCTTAACTGATCTATTTGTAGCCTTACTCCCGGATACCCTACAAGCTGACCGGGTCGACCTAATCGACAGGGTCCACATGCTACCTAAGGCCAAGGAGCTCCCACCATCGATCATATAAATGGGGATTCCCCGTAAAATTGATAGTAAGCAAGGTAGGCAGAAAAATTGTGTCAACAACCCGATGAAACTTCAGCAAGGAACGAAGGAACTCCTGACACAGCTTCAAGGTCTCCTCGTGTGGAAGAAGAATGGCTTTAGGTACTTGTAACAGTTGAACAGTCTCTTGGAAAGACCCTAAAGTAATATTGAGGCTTACCTGATTGGCCAACATTAGATTGTTCTAAATCAGTAAATAATGATAGTGGCTCAGAGTTATTTGAATTGGTGCATGGAGAAACGCTGTTAGATGTTTGGAGACTGCAATATCCCCAAGAAAGGGATTACTCATTTTACTTACAACCACATAAAACATATTCACTTGATTTATTTTTAGTTGATCACCTGTTATTTACGCGGATTAAATGGTCTAAAATAGATACGATATCTTGGTCAGACCACGCCCCCATCCACATGGAAATTGAAGAACAATTTGATAAGCCTTGATCTGCCCAATGTAGACTACCTAATTTCTTATTGCATTACAAGGCATTTAAAGATCAAACCTTGTCCACATTAAAGGAGTTCTTCACTGACAATGGTAATGAAGAGATATCAAAAGAAATGTTATGGTGTGCGCATAAAATGCACATGAGAGGGCATTTTAAAAGTAATGGGGCAACAAATAAAAGGATTAATGAGGAAAAATATTTGCATGTTTTATCTGCATTGACGCTTCTCCATGCACTAAATAAATACTCAGTCTGCCAATAGGGTAGGATTGATAAATGAGCTACAACATGAATTAAAGGTATTGGACTCTCATAAGTATGAACAAGCATTAAATAAAATGAAAGTAAAACACTACTCATTAGGAAACAAAGCAGGAAAAGTGTTAGCGGCGCAACTTAAAAAGAGAGAAGCATCGAATAGGGTCCCGTTTATACTTAAAAAAAATAATTAAAACATTTTTGATCCACAATATATGACGGAAGTCATGGCGGAAAAATATTAGACTTTGTGTAATTTAAAAGAAGATAGAGATACTCCTCAACCACATAACTCAGAAATTCAGAAATCTCTAGATTCAGTTAACCTACCAGCGCTAACAACAGATCAAGCTAATTTTGTGTGCGAATAAATAACTGCGTCCAAAATATCAAAGGCGATTAAGTCCCTGAAGAATAATAAAGCTCCATGTCCAGATGGGCTAACAAATGATTACTACAAAACATATTCTTCTATTTTGGTACCCCATTTAGTTAAAGTGTTTAATGAGGCCCAAGTTACGGGCAAATTTCCCAAAGAGATGCTAATAGCATCTATTAGTACACTACCAAAGCCAGGTAAAGCTCCAGATAGATCCTCAAATTTCCGCCCTCTCTCTCTTTTGAACACTGATCTTAAATTGTATTAAAAAATAATAGCAGACAGGGTGGCCCTTCTCCTGCCGAAGCTCATACACAAAGGTCAGGTGGGTTTCGTCAGGGGAAGGGTCACCTTTTATGGCGCCAGAAGTTTTATAGATCTAATTATGTAGAACAAACTCAAACACCTTCTCTGCTCCTTTCTTTGGATGCAGAGAAGACAGAGTCCATTGGGGATATCTTAGAGAAGTACTCAGGATATTTGGCTTTTCCCCAATTGCCATAACAAGCGTAATGGCCCTTTGTGCCCATGTCAGGATATTCATCTTTGCCTTTTGTAATTAAAAATTGCACTCGTCAAGGGTGTCCTTTATCACCCTTAATATTTACAATTGTTATGGAACCATTAGCAGAAAGCATAAGGGCATCGGCACATATGCGTGAAATTAAAATAGCAACTCAGGAACACAAATCGGGTTGTTTGCCGATGATGTAATAATTGCTTTGACTGCCCCTATGGATTCCCTTAGGGCAGTTCAGTCTTTATTAAGTAAATTTACCAACATTTCTTATTATAAACTAAACATTTGTATATCACAGATTATAGGTATGCACATCCCAGACAACCTGATTGAAAAAATTAAAACTGATTTTCCCTTCCAATGGGCAACAGATCATATCCCATATTTGAGCATACAATTAGGTTTCCCAACGTCTAAACTCTTCCATCTAAACTATGCACATCTACTAGGAGAAATTTAAAAGGAATTACTTACTTATGCTAAAATGTATATTTCATGGGTAGGGAGAGTGGCAGCTATAAAAATGATGGTGTTGCCAAACATTTTGTACGTTTTTATGAATGTCCTTTTACCAATTACTAAAATTTTTCTAAAAATCTTACAAAGCTTATTCAGACCAAACTAGACAGTGGTTGATTCAATCTCCCTCCAAGCACTGTGTACATACTGAAAACGTTGTTCATTCCTCCACACTGCTAGCAGTGCAACTTTGGGTGGTAGCGTTAAAATGTACTGTGGTACAATCTACATTCCTTACGACTTATACCAACATTCCTTACGACTTATAGTATTATACCAACAGTATATCTGTACTGTCCTTAAAAGTGAAAGACTTACCTTGTAAGTGGATACCTTATTTGGTTGTAGATCTAGATTTAAAAAAATTGGATAGATCTAGGGATTAACAATATTGAAGATATCTGGAGGGATGACCATTTATAGGTCTTTTCAGAGATTAAATCTCAAATATGGTTCCTAATCAGGATTTTTACAAATATTTATGTTTACGGCATTTCATCTCAAATGTCTTGAAAGACCCCTAAAACCTTGTTTGAATTAGCTTTTTTCCACTCTACAAAATTAGCGAAAGGCATCACTTTGGGTTACAAACAAATTGAAAAGCTTACATTGACCCAAGCACCTCCCCATTTCCAGCAATGGGGTAAAGATCTAGAGATAGAACTTATGATGAAATAGTCTAAATGTGCATCACACTTGGAGATCAGACGTAAAATATATCCTAACACGTCAAATCTCTGCTGGAGATGTAAGGAGCAAAAAGGGACCATATTACACATATTCTGGTTGTGTCCAAGGTTAATAATAGAGATGAGCGAGCACTAAAATGCTCGGGTACTCGTTATTCGAGACAAACTTTTCCCGATGCTCGAGTGCTCGTCTCGAATAACGAGCCCCATTGAAGTCAATGGGAGACTCGAGCATTTTTCAAGGGGACCAATGCTCGCTGCAACAGGGATCTGCAAACACCTGGAACCTCAAAAAGGATGGAAACACCACGGAATTGGACAGAAAAGAGCAGGGGGCATCATGCAGATGCCTCTGAGCTGCTTAATGCACCATATGCCAAAAGCATGGCCAGACAGAGTGACAGAATGAACTAGATAGCATCTAAAACATCAGATATTGACCCTGACACTATAGGGGATGCATGCAGAGGCACGGCAGCACGCGCAGGCTAGAGAGTGGCATGGCGACATACCCTAATGGACTCGGCTTCAAACCAGGGTGGCAGAGAGGAACCAAAGGAGGTGAGCAGAAGCGCTCAAATACTATCGTTACATGATAAAGTTTTGCCAGTATATTTTGTGGTTTACACAGCAGGTGGCGACAAGTTAACATGGAAGCCATGAAAACAACCCAAAATTCGTGCCGACACAGCTCGTTTGATAAGGGACCATGTTGGGGCAGTGAACTAGTAGTGAAGAATTAAAGGTGCTGCAGTTAAAACTATGTTAGTTTGGATCTTGCATGGGAGGCTGGCAATCCGCTCCAGGCGAGCTTTCGAGCCAATCCAAGCCCCTGTCTCAGGCTACGTTCCCCAAACAGCACTTCTAAGAACCTTTTGTACTAAGATCAAGTTGTAGTAGCGTTCTTATAAGTTTGGGATATGCGCGTGAGGGGAATGTAAACAGATGCGCAAAAGCGCATGATGCGCATGGAGCTGGCGCTCCGCTGCCAGTGATCTTTCGCCATCCCCCCCCTTCTCTAGGCACTCCCCAAACAGCACTTCTAAGAACCTTTTGTAAAGATCAAGTGTAGTAGCGTTCTTATAATTTTGGGATATGGCGGGGTGAGGGGAATGTAAACAGATTGCGCAAGAACGCATGATGCGCATGGAGCTGGGCTCCGCTGCAAGGCGATCTATCGCCAATCCAAGCCCCTGTTCTCTAGGCTACTCCCCAAACAGCATCTCTAAGAACCTTTGTTTATAGATCAGTGTAGTAGCGTTCTTATAGTTTAGGATAGGCGGGGAGGGGAATGTAAACAGATGCGCAAGAAGCGCATGATGCGCATGAGCGGGCGCTCCGCTGCCGCCAGGCGATCTATCGCAATCCAGCCCCTGCTCTCCTAGCCTACTCCCCAACGACACTTCTAAGACCTTTTGTATAAGATCAAGTGTAGTAGCGTCTTATAAGTTTAATAGGGCGGTGAGGGGAATGTAAACAGATGCGCAAGAAGCGCTGAAATATATTGGTAAATGATAAAGTTTGCCAGTATATTTGTGGATAACACAGCAGGGTGGCGACAAAGTTAACACTTTGATGTGTAATCCATGAAAACAACCCAATTTCTGCCTGACACACCTCGTTTGATAAGGGGACGATGTATGGGGCAGCTATATGGACGACTTTGGAGGTGCAATGGAGACAACGTGTGAGGCTGCTATGGAGACAATTTAATTTGGATAGTGGCTGTATGTGGCAGTCCAAAAAATTTTTCAAACAGAGGAGCAGTAGTGGCCCTCCAGAAAAATGAAATAGATTGATGGCCCTGTAGTTGGCGTCAAAAAAGTTTTTCAAACCAGAGGAGCAGGTAGGTGGCCCTCCAAAAAATGGAATAGATGAGTGCCCGTATGTGGCAGTCCAAAAAAGTTTTCAAACCAGAGGAGCAGGTAGGTGGCCCTCCAAAAAAAGGGAATAGATTGAGTGCCTGTATTTGCAGTCCAAAAACTTTTCAAAACAGGAAGCAGGTAGGTGGCCCTCATCAGTAAATGGAATAGATTGAGTGCCTGTATGTGGCGTCCAAAAAAGTTTTCAAACCAGAGGAGCAGGTAGGTGGCCTCCAGAAAATGGAATAGTTGAGTGCCTGTATGTGGCGTCCAAAAAGTTTTCAAACCAGAGGACAGTAGGTGCCCTCCAGAAAAATGGAATAGATTGAGTGCCTGTATTGGCAGTCAAAAAAGTTTTCAAACCAGAGGAGCAGGTAGGTGGCCCTCCAAAAATGTTAATAATTGATTGCCTGTATGTGGCACTCCCAAAAATTGTTTAAACAGAGGACCGGTCGGTGGCCCTCAAAAATTAAATGCTTAAAGTACATAGCTAGAGCCAGTGGCCTGTCAAAAATAGCCAGTTTCCGCTGCTTTACTGTACAAGAAGGAGGAAGGGGAAAATGGAGAGGAGGAGGATGGATAATATCAGTTGAGCTTCCTTCACCTGTGGAGATGAAAATTAGGAGAAATCCGGCTTTATTCATCTTATTAAGCGTCAGCCTGTCAGCGCTGTCAGTCGACAGGCGTGTACCTCTTATCGTGATTAATGCCAACCAAGCTGCACTGAAAACCCGCTCGGACAAGACCGCAGCGGGCAGGCAGCAGACCTCCAAGGCGTACAGCGCCATTTCGTGCCACATGTCCAGCTTTGAAACCCAGTGTTGTAGGGCGCTGTGTGTCATTTAGACGATGGTATGGTCAGCTACGTACTCCTCACCATCTTTCTGTAAGATCACCCTAATCGCCGGACTGGGGACAGGACAGTGTCTGGCTGGGGTGACATAAAGCTGGCAAAAGCCTTGTAAAGCGTACCCGCCAGTCTGGACACAGCTGTCTACCCCTCGCTACGTTGTCCGCAGAACTACGCACTCTGCCGCTAGCGCTGTCAGAAGAAATACTGTTTCACAGCTTGTGCACCAGGGCCTGCTGCTATTCAGGCATTCTCACACTCCTTTCCTCTCAGGGATGAGAGTGGAAAGTTTTGCTTGTACCGTGGGTCCAGGAGATGTAACACCCAGTATCGGTGCTGATAATCTTTGAAAACCGAGGGTCACGGGATAGGCAGCCTAGCATAAAATCTGCCATATGCGTCCAGAGTACCAACGGCGCTTAAAAATTCACTCCCCCACTGGCCTACTGTCCTTTCCTCCTCCTCCAACTCCTCCAACTCCTCTTCTTCTGCCATACACGACCCTGAACGTAAAGGACGGCAACAGATGGTCCCCTCTTGTCTCGCCAACATTCCCTCCTCATCCTCTCTCTCCTCCTCCACCTCCACCTCCTCCGATATGCGCTGAAAACACCCTAACGTGGCTATCAACAAGGGAATCTTCTTCCCCGTTCTCTGTGACGAGCGCAAAGACTGCCGACTGTCATGCTGATCAGAGATTTTTCAACAGGCCAAGCAGCGGATGGTGAGGCGATGATGGCGGCACGCCACTGACCATCTGTGTGACTCCTCAAAGTTACTCAACAACATGACGAATATCAGACATCCACGTCCACTTCCTCATTGTAGACTTGAGGAAGCTAACTGACCTCACTACCAGTTCTGGTGGAAGTTGGCATCTGGCGTCTACAATCGCTCTCGCGCTGCTGGTAAACTCTGGAATAACATGGTCAGTGTAATTCCACTCGTGGGCCACGTCCGCACAACAGTCGGTGAGCGGGCAATTGGAGGCGGCGCTGCGCTGCCCTGAGAGTGGCAGCATCTGTGCTGGACTTCCTGAATGCGCACGATGCGGCGCAACCTTCTTGAGCAAATCAGACAGATTGGGGTATGTCCGTGAGGAAATGCTGAACTATCAGATTTAACACATGGGCCAGGCATGGCACATGTGTCAGTCTCCGAGTTGCAGAGCCGCCCCACCGGTTACGGCCGTTGTCACAGCACAACCATGCCTGGCTCAGGTTCAGCGGTGCCAGCCACAATCCATTCTGCGCCGTGGATGCCCTGTAAAGTTCTTGGCGGTGTGCCTTTTATCGCCTAGGCTCACAGTTTGAGCACCGCCTGCTTCGCTTAGCGACGGCACTGCTGCGGTGCTAGACACTACCGATTGATGGCGCCCTGTCCAGATGGTAGTTCGGAGAGAGGAGTGGGAGTGGGAGGAGGAGTAGGCATAGTAGGCCTGAAACACCTGGACCGAGGTAGCCCCGCAATCCTCGGCTTCGGCAGTAATGACCCCGCAGGGTCCGACTCGGTCCCATCCTCCACCAAGTTATCCCATGTGCCGTCAGCGATATATAGTTGCCCTGCCGCGGCACACGCTCCACCGTGTCCTGTCATGTGACCTTGTCAGAACGGCGTTGGTCAGGGAACGGATGATGTTGTCTGACACGTGCTGGTGCAGGGCTGGACGGCACATCGGGAAAAGTAGTGCGGCTGGGGACCGAATACCGAGGGGCGGCCGCCGCCATGAGGTTGCGAAAGTGCCTGGTCCTCTTACTAGCCTATAGGGCAGCATCTCCAGGCTGAGCAATCTGGAGATGTGGACTTAAGCTTGGGCGTGCGGGTGGGTTGCACTATATTTGCGTTTCCGCTCCAGCGTCTGGGGTATGGAGAGCTGAACGCTGGTGGATGCCTGGAGGATCGTGGAGGCGACGATGGGGTTTTTGTGGCAGGGTCTTGGCGCGGGGCTGACTATCAGCTGGCACAGGGGGAAAGGGCATGGTGTGCACGGCCGGAGGTGAACGGGCTTGTTGCCACGAGTGGGGTGTTTAGCATTCATATGCCTGCGCATACTGTGGGTAGTTAAGCTATTAGTGGTGGAACCCCTGCTGATCCTGGTTTGGCAAATTGTTGCACACCACAGTCCGTCGGTCATCCGGTGTTTCCTTAAAAACCTCCGACTTCTGAAAATCTGCCCTCGCCGCAGGAGCCCTCGCCACGAGCTGTCACTAGTTGACACCATTTGGCGCTGATGCACCAGCTCTGGCCCTGCCTCTCGTCTGGCCCCACCACTGCCTCTCTCCAACCTGTTCTGGTCGGACTCTCCTCCGCTCAAGGCACGTGGTTCACCCGCCTATCAACCAGCTTGGGTCTGTCACCTCTCATCCTCCGATCCCTCAGTCTGCTCCCCCCTCGGACTCCTGCCCTGACAACAACTTCCCCACGTCTGAAACCGGCCGTGTCTCCTCATCGTCGACACCTCTTACACACTTCGTCTCCACTACGTCAAGAAGTCTCATCACCCCCAGACTGCGACTGGTGGAAACCTGGGCATCGAATTGCTCAGCAGCAACCGACAGTGGTTTGTGACTGTGGGAAGGTCCAGAAAACAGTTCCCAGAGTATGCCGGTTCAATGCCAATTTTCCTGGGAGGGGGCAGACTGGGGGGGGGAGGAGCTGAGGGGCAGGACTGGAGGAGTGCCGATTTCGGTGACATGGGTGGACTGCGTATGAAGACTGACTGGTGGAAAAATTGCTCGAAGCATTGTCGGCAATCCACGACATCACCTGTTCGCACTGTTCTGGCCTCAACATGCTCTACCCACGAGTCCCAGTAACTTCAGACATGAACCTAGGGAGTGAGAGCTCTGCGGCGTTCCCTGCTCCCTCATAAGCAGTGGTGTCTCACACCCGCCCAGGACCCCACGAGCCTCTGACCCCTGCAGTAGTTGGACGCCCACGCCCCGCCACTCGTCCTCTCTACCCCCCCTACCCTACGGGTTAACATTTTGAAAATGATAGTTATAACTTGAATTTTTTTTTTACTTTTTTTTGTTTTTTTGTTTTTTTTTTTGTGTTTTTTAGTTTTTAAACAAACGATGCCATCCTATTGCTATGGCTATTTTTCTAGCCGAATGAGCACACTGCTATGCCAGATTGATATGACGCTGAGTTTATTAAAAAAATAAACTGAAATAAAAGAAATGGCAGACTGTGCCTAATTGAATACAATCCGGGCCCTAATAAATTTTCCCACTTCGGTCTTTGCGATGGATATGGTGTGCGTCACTACGACGAAAACACAGGGTTTGCAAGTCTCACTAACAATTGCTCCACAATTTGCTATGATGCACTGCAGCAAGTACAGCCACCAGCAGCAGATCAACCAAAATCAAATATAATAACCTACTGTAGCGTAAGTAGCCGTTGCATTTCTCCCTATGGCTATTTTCTAGCCAAGTATGAGGCACACTACATGCCAGATGAGATGACGCTGAGTTATAAAAAATAAAACGTAAAATTAAAAAAAATGGCAACTGTGCCTAATTGAAAAACACCCCGGGCCCTAATAAATTTCGCCACTTCGGTCTTTGCGATGGATATGTGCTCACTAAGCGCAAAACACAGTGGTGTGTGCAAAAGTCTCACTCCAAATTGCTCACAATTTGCTAGTAGATGCACTGCAGCAAGTACACACACCAGCAGATCAACCAGAAATCAAATATATATAACGCTACTGTAGGCGAAGTAGCCGTTTTGGATTCTCCTATGGCTATTGTTCCTAGCCAAGTATGAAAGCACACTACTATGCCAGATGAGATGACGCTGAGTTTTAAAATAAACGTAAAATAAAAAAGGAAATGGCACTGTGCCTAATGAATACAACCCGGCCTATAAATTTCCCACTTCGGTCTTTCGCGATGGATATGTGCGTCACTAAGCGCAAAACACAGCGGTCGCAAGTCTCACTAACAATTGCTCACAATTTGCTAGTTAGATGCACGCAGCAGTACAGAAGCCACCAGCAGAATCAACCGAAAATCAAATATATATAACGCTACTGGAGGCGTAATTAAGCCGTTGGATTCTCCTATGGCTATTTTCTAGCCTAGTATGAAAGCACACTCATGCAAGATGAGATGACACTGAGGATTAAAAAATAAACTACAAATAAAAAGAAACTGGCAGAGCTTGCCTAATGGAAATCAACCCCTAATAAATTTTCCCACTTTGGTGTTTGAGGTGATATGTGTGTCACTAGAGCTAAACACAACGGTAGCAAGTCCCCCTGCAAATTCCTCACAATATGGTACTAGCTGCCAGCAACCAGCCACAAGCAAACAAAAAAAAAAAGTATAACGTTATTGTAGCCCTAAGAAGGGCGGTTTGGGTCTTTGTTGAATCACTCCGCCAAACACTATTCTAATAGACACCCTAACGCTTTCCCTTTCCGACCAGCAGCCTCTCTCCCTAGCGGCATCCAGACACAGAATGATCCGAGCAGCGTCGGCAGCGGCTAGTCTATCCCAGGTCACTTATCTGGCCAGCCACCACGCTATCGACGTGTAAGGGTAACCACGTCATGCTGGGTGGATTGCAGAGTCTCCTGGCTTGTGATTGGCTTCTGTTTCTGGCCGCCAAAAAGCAAAACGCGGAGCTGCCATTTCTCGACGGGGCGAAGTATTGCGTCCGACAACGAGCAATTACGAGTACGCAATGCTCGATCGAGCATCAACTCGACAGTATGTTCGCTCCTCTAGTTAATAAGTTTCTGACCAGCTCAATACATAAGACAAACATAGTAAACGAGCTAATTCAGTCAAAACCAGCAATAGTTCTGCTAGGGGTAGGTTTAGAGGATCTTATATCACAGGAAAGAATTATATCATTTGACAACCATTGCTCTTTCCCTATTGGCTTCATTATGGAAATCAAAAGAGATTCCATCATTTAATGAACTGTCTAGATGCATGAATATAACATGTAACATGGAAAGAATGGTACGTTCAGGATGGAAAAACATCTACGGATATCTATAAAGCCTTATACTCTTTAACTAAATAAATGACCTCAAAAGAGTGTCAATGTATACTCACACTGGGTAAAACCCTAGATTATAAATACTGTGGCCATGTCTCTCTTCTGGAATATAAATGTAGTCTTGCCTAGTTTGGTTTAAATTGGTTAAAGTTACTATGTATATTTATTATGCTGATATCTATGAAATATATAAAGTAGAGTGCAAGACACAAATATTTAATGTTTGATGTACGCACAATGATATATGTTAACTGCTTGTTTATATGAGAAAGCTTTAAATGTTTTATTGAAAAAAAAAGTAAAAGTAAGTCTAGCACGGGGTATATAGTTGATTCACAATTGAGGCTAATGTTAGATTTGTACATTACACTGTTACAAATTATGCAATATTATTTTGTATTGCTGTGTAAAGCTCAATGTGAGCTTGAACAAGCATCAAGGATTGCTGGTTCAAGCCACCTATAAAAAAAGTTTAAAACAATTAATAAAATCCCCACAGATTTGTTATTATTGCCGCATCTGTAATATCTGTTCATAATTGGAAACACTATTGAACCTGCAGTTAAACATAAAAAACCTGAAAACTTGCAAAAATATCATATTTCATCAATCCCTTCACTAAAGAGTGATCAAAAAGTTATGTGCCGCAAAAATGGTACACTGAAAAGAACAACACTCATGCAAAAAATAATCCCTAAACCACTCTGTCACCCTAAAATACAAAAGGTATGCCTCCAAAAAAATGTCAATACTAAAACTATTGAGATTGTTCTCTAGGATATTTTTTCTTTCATAAAAATTTAAACAATATATAAAAAACCTTTTTTTTATTTAATAAAAGGTACCGTAATTTTAGTGATCCATACAATAATATAATACATATATTTTTATATGGTACGCTCAACAGCCCTTAAAAAATCTGAAACCAGATTTGATGATTTTCTTTTCCTCCATACATTAAAGAGTTAAAAATTCTCAACAATAAGATAAAATAAGAGTGAATATCCCTTAAAAAATAGCCCTTCTCTTGAATGGCAGCACCCTTAAATTCCATTGTGTGTACCAATACACAGGTTAAAGAGTTGCAATGTATACTCACATGGGTAAAACCCTAGATTATAAATATGGTGTCAATGTCTCTCTTCTGGAAATATAAATGTAGTCTTGCCTAGTTTGGTTTAAATTGGTTATAAGTTACTATGTATATAATATGCTGATATTACTGTAAATATATAAAAAGTAGAGTGAAAGACACAAATATTTATATGTTTGATGTACGGCACAATGATATATGTATACTGCTTTGTGTATATGATGAAAGCTTTAAAATGTTTTTATTGAAAAAAAAAGTAAAAAGTAAGTCTAGCACTGGTATATAGCTGTATTCACAATTGAGGCTAATGTTAGATTTGTACATTACACTTGTTACAATGATGCAATATTTATTTGTATTGCTGTGTATTAGCTCAATGTGAGCTTGAACAAGCAATCAGAGGATTGCTGGTTCAAGCCAACCTATAAAAAAAGTTTTAAAACAATTAATAAAATCCCCAACAGATTTGTTATTGCCGCATCTGTAATAATCTGTGCAATAAATTGGAAACACTATTGAACCTGCCAGGTAAATGCCATAAAAAAAACCTGAAAAACTTGCAAAAGATATCATATTTTCATCAAATCCCTTCACTAAAGAGTGATCAAAAAAGTTATGTGCCGCAAAATGGTACCACTGAAAAGAACAACACATCATGCAAAAAATAATCCCTTAACCAGCTCTGTCACCCTAAAATACAAAAGGTATGCCTCCAAAAAAAATGTCAATACTAAAACTATTGAGATTTTCTCTAGGATATTTTTTCTTCAGTAAAATTTTAAAAATATATAAAAAACTTTATAAATGAGGTACCGTAATTTTAGTGATCCATACAATAAAGATAACATATTATTTTTATGGTACGCTCAACAGCCCTTAAAAAATCTGAAACCAGATTTGATGATTTTCTTTTCCTCCATACATTAAAGAGTTAATAAATTCTCACAAATAAGATAAAAATAAAGATTGAATAGCCCTTAAAAAATAGCCCTTCTCTGAATGGCGCACCCTTAAATGCCATTGTGTGTACCAATACAACAGGTTACCATCACATTTTGGGTATTGGCGTACTCAGGAAAAATTGTGTATCAAACTTTGTGAAGCGTTGTGTTATTTTATCCAACGAGAATGTGTAAGTTGTTTGAAAAATACCTTCATTTAGCCAAAGAAATTAAAATGTCAAAATGTAACCCCTGTGAAACAATGAAATGGATTACAAAATGCAAAGTGTTGTTTTACATATGTTGATGGGTGTAGTTTCTAGAATGGGTTAATTTATAGGGTTTTACTATTATTTAGGCCTCTCAAAGTGACTTGAAAGCTGAGCAGGTCCCTCAAAAGTATGATTTTGAGATTTTTATGAAAATTTTAAAAATCAAAGGACTAACCCTTATAACATCCTACAAAAATAAAAGGATCCACAAAAAACCATGTCCACATTAAAGGGGTATTCCCATCTGGACATTTACATTTAATTTCCTTCATTTGACATATGTAAACATTTCTTATTATTAAAAAAATGTTCCTGTCTGAAGATAATTTCTTATAAAGGTAGCCATGTTGTCCTTTAGAAACCAGATAGCTTCCTCGGATATGACCACCCTGCACTCATGCACTATTGAGTCCTGCCTGACCACCTGGCTTCAGCGTTCATTACCACAGAATGGCTGGGGGACAAGCAGTAACTCATGGAAATGTCATACACAAAAACCTTTTGTTTTTTATGCAATCCCTCCAGCAGAGGTGGCCGTATCCAAGGAAATAGTCTTGTTTCTAAGGGATGCTATGACTACATTTATGAGAAATTATCTTCACACAGGTAAATATTTTTTAATAGCATCTAATTGAAGAAATGTATGGCAGATTAATGAAATTGAATGTGAATGCTCAGATGAGAATACCCCTTTAAGCAGACATTCAATAATTGTTATTTATTTTCACTAAATTTCTGATTCTTTCATAACTAAAGACAAAACATGTCACCCACGTTTTTGAACTAACATGAAGTGCAATGTGTCAGGAGAAAGAAGTCCAAATCACTTGGATATGTTAAAGTGTTCAAAAGTTATAACTACTTATAGTGACTGAAAAAAGGGGCCATGTCAGGAAGTTGCAAAATAGATAAGTTGTTAAGGGGTTAAATAAAGATTAAAGTTATTTTTACCTAAAGTACCTAAAAAACTTATAGCTGTAATCAGCTACCCAGAAGCATTAAACCAGAAGTAGATAAAAGAATTAAGAATATCAAATAGACGTATGCAACTTATAATATGATATTTGTACTATAAAAGAGGGAATTAGACCAAGGGCTAAATGGACATGTAAAACTCTCTTTCCTACAGAGCAGTAGTTAGCATAGTGGATGTGGGGAATTACCTACAATCAAACAGAAATTTGTAGCATTATCTTCTCTAGTATATAATCCTAATTATCTAGTTTTACTTCCACTATTGCACCAGCTTTTCTTATCACCATTTCTTCTTTTTTTGTATCTTTCTTTTTTAAATCTCCCCCCATGCACCATTGCAAACAATAGCATGCTGCCCACCACAGATGAATGGAAATAGTTGACACAGTCAAAGGCACACAAAAAAAGATCTCAATTTCCTGATAAAAAATAGTCCCCTCTTACAGTATTTATAAAAAAAGTGACCCCTCTTATTTGATATCACGCTAAAATCCTGATCCTTGTAATTGTCAGACCATGTCAGGCTAGTGGCTGTGGATCCTCTGGACCACTGCAGATGATGACACAAGCCACTACCTGGGACCGTAGTCTAAGTGGTACCCGGTTTTCACCAGAGCCCGCCGCAAAGGGAGTTAGACAAGCTGCGGCGTGGTACCACCAAGTCGTTCCACAGGAGTGACTTGTCTGCAATGGCGGCCAAGGTGGAGGTACTGAGACGACAGACAATCTCGAAGTCAAAGTCCAGGCACAAGGTCAGGGCAGGCGGCAGAGATGCAATGTCAGAGTCCGATCCGGGGTCAGCAACAGGAGGTCCAAGCAGATGGGTACGGGAACACGGCACACAGGACAGCAGCACGAAGGAACACTAATATACAGGAACACGGAGGAGCTCAGGTAACACAGGAACACGGAGGGACTCAGGAACGCTAGAGACACAGGAACGCAGGAGACATAGGAACACAGGAGACACAGGAACGCAGGAGACACAGGAACGCAGGAGACACAGGAACGCAGGAGACACCGGAACACAGGTAAATCACTGAAGAGCTTTCTCTCAGGCTGTGAGGCACAAAGATCCGGCAAGGCAGTAAGGAAGGTGCTGGATTTTTAAAGGGGAAGTGATCAGCCAGTGCAGGAACTTTACAAGCATTTTCCTTATTTAGCAACTCTTGTATTACTGTGTGAAGTAAAAGTCACAGAAACATGTGCACAGAAACTATTAACTATCCAATAAAGATAAACAGACAAATAATGATAGTAAAACAAACAAGAAGGGAAATGATCCCAATAGCAGATGTTGAAATACAAATAAAGTTAAGGCACAATACCAAACTAATTAAAGAATATGAGCATAAAATATAATCCATAACAGTAAATCATAACTTGCATATGATAGGCTGGCATCAGAGAGGGTAGCTGTAGGTGAATGAAATAGGATGATAAAAAAGATATCACATGACTATGGTACACTTACACAGACTCAAATCTGTGGATTGTGACTATGTAAAATGTATAGCAGAATCAAGGTTGTGAGGCATATAAGGAAGGAACACAAATTGGGACAACAGGGAAAACAGCAGAGGAAAACCATGGGCCTCCCATCCCATTCTCTTATTATCTGCTGCTAAATACTGCCAATCAATTGTCTAACATTGAGGATATATACTAAGTGCCTTTCGAATTAACCCTTTTTAGCCAAAAATGGTTCCTGGTATCGGGATGAGTGCAGACACCAAGACACACCAGTCTCTTATAAAATCCAGACTCACAATGTTTATTAGCGTGCAGCCGCATATATAAAACACAGAAAATCATCTTCATAGGGGCGTGAAAAGGTGATAAAATACTGCAATGCTATAGGCCAGCTTGAATATCTCCCCATAAATTCACTTTCCTAAAACATGCAGAGTAACTTTACATAATATGTAAAGTTCCTCTGCATGTTTTAGGAAAGTGAATTTATGGGGAGATATTCACACAGAGCACTTTCTCCAGGGAGACAGAATGTTTTTACTAAAAGTCCTGAGAAGAAGACCAATGGCTCCTTGGTGAGGCCAAAACCTAAGATAAGCAGGTGCTGAAATATAGGACAAGAGTCAAGGACAGAACTGTCTCTCAGCAGATCAACTGAGACTCGCATCAGCAAAATGATGTTTGAATCATGAGATGAATATGCTATATGCCTGTATATATTCTCAGCCAAAATTACAAGCATATATTTTCTGTGAACTGATCGGCACATTGATGGCGACTTTTGGTACTTTGAGGATAATGTCCAATGATTTGAATACTTAGAGTAATGCATCACCCACTGACTTTCTTATCATGGACAGCTCTTCACAGTTTAATTCATTTATTATTTGTCATGTAATAGTTTTGAAGTGTAAGTGAAGTGTTATATTTATGATAAATATTGCCTCTTGCTGCAGACCTACTGTATTCTCTGTATTTATATGTCTATCTTTCAATAAAACCATTTTTGAAACTGAAAAGCTTAAAAGCCATGTGATCTAAACCATCTCAAATCATTGAGTATAAATTATATTTCAGCATTATATTTGCATATAGATAGTACTAAAGCTGTTTACAGTATCGTAGCCAAGTTAAAATGTATGCTTTGGTTATGGAAAAATGAATTAATATGCAATGACTCATGTTTTATAGCCAAAATAAGTTATTTGCAACTTCCATGTCATGGCACTTTCATGGCCTAGTATGGTGGCATCATCCAGAAAACCAGCTTTAAAGTAAAATGCTAATTGGTTGTATAAAGTCATGGGGGGTGGGGGGGGGTGATGATCAGCACTGAAGTCAAGCTCTCCCTGCCTCAGAATATCCTCTCTGCTGTGATTGTCATCATGTACCGTACTTCAAGAAAGTCGATTAGTGATGATCCTGGATATAAAGGCATCAAATAAAGCATTGGGGCATTCTGAGGTTGGAAGAGCCTGACTCCACTTCTGTGACTTTATAAACACAGTTTACATCTCACTTCAAATTACATTTTCTGGATGATGCCACCAGGCTGGGGAAATTATAGAAACATGACCTTAAAGGTGTTAAGCTGCTTGAAAACATACTATATAGCATTTTAGGACAATTTCTGCTGACGGGTTTCTTTTAAGTGGAGTCAAGCACTTACTTTAGGATGGAACAATTAACCAATTGGGATCCAGGACAAAGTGTCAAAATCTTGAAGGTTACTTTGGTGGATTTTTTGTGGTAAGAGGTGTATTTTCCAATGAGTTAATTTTGATATTTTATCCCATATAAGACCATAAGTCTGTGCTAGACAATTCAGTTACAAAATACATTTGATAAATGGTTCATCATCAAATACTTGGTGGGGCACATTTACTAAGGGTTTTGTGGCATTTTTCTGGTGGACTTTGCACTAGGCATCCTGCAACACAAATTAGGGGGCGTTCCGCTGCTCAACTGGACCATGCACCAGAGTTAACATGCAAAGTCAGACAGTAGTGTTTTACACGCCCCATGTTAAAGATAGACCAGTAAAAAGTGGTGCACTCTGCGGGATCAGTTTAGGGTGCGCCAGATTCATGAAGAATGGGTGCAAGAAATCATTAATCTTTTGTAACCACACTTCATGCAGTTTGAGCCATTCTTAGTAAACGTGCCCCATAGTGGTTACTGATTCATTGGGGGATAATTATCATATGCCAGCGTTCGTGGATCTGGCGCACCCTACATTATACACAGACAAACCACACTTCGTGAATGTAGGCATAGGAGGAGGAAAAGAAATGGCACTCACCACCATGGAATCTTCTTAGATGTTTATTCGTGCATACTCACAAAAAAAAAAACTACCTTGGTACTGTTAGTGCAAGGGAGACAGTGGACAAGAATTGCAGGACATCACAAAAGACAAAAACACGGCCGTCTGTGGAAAGGCTCTCACATTTATGACACTTACAAAGCCGGCCCCTTATGATGTGTAACTTTCTGAATGGTCATTATAGACCTTATTAATTGGTGTATAGACGTGTCAGTCTTAGGGGCAGATTTATCAAGCTGTCTGAACGTTAGAATAACCAATCACTGCTCCCCTTTTTATAATATTCATGAGCACTGGTAAAATGAAAGCTGAGCTGTGATTGGTTGCCATGGGCAACTAGAAATATTCTGACTTTCAGACCGCTTGATAAATCTTCCCCTTAGACTCATTAATGCTGCATGCACACTGCAGCTGAGCAGTCTCCTTCCTTCTACCTGATGAGAAAACCCCATGGCCTGTGGACTTTTTCCGAAGTGTCACGCGAACAGAGCATGCGCATTCGCTGCCACTCCGCGCACAATGACGCAGAAATTCCCCTCAATGACGATCCCTGCCCAGACCAAGGTAGATACACTCACCAGCCACTTTATTAGGTACACCTGTCCAACTGCTCGTTAACACTTAATTTCTAATCAGCCAATCACATGGCGGCAACTCAGCGCATTTAGGCATTTAGACATGGTCAAGACAATCTCCTGCAGTTCAAACCGGGCATCAGTATGGGGAAGAAAGGTGATTTGAGTGCCTTTGAACGTGGCATGGTTGTTGGTGCCAGAAGGGCTGGTCTGAGTATTTCAGAAACTGCTGATCTACTGGGATTTTCACGCACAACCATCTCTAGGGTTTACAGAGAATGGTCCGAAAAAGAAAAAACATCCAGTGAGCGGTAGTTCTGTGGGCGGAAATGCCTTGTTGATGCCAGAGGTCAGAGGAGAATGGGCAGACTGGTTTGAGCTGATAGAAAGGCAACAGTGACTCAAATCGCCACCCGTTACAACCAAGGTAGGCAGAAGAGCATCTCTGAACGCACAGTACGTCGAACTTTGAGGCAGATGGGCTACAGCAGCAGAAGACCACACCGGGTGCCACTCCTTTCAGCTAAGAACAGGAAACTGAGGCTACAATTTGCACAAGCTCATCGAAATTGGACAGTAGAAGATTGGAAAAACGTTGCCTGGTCTGATGAGTCTCGATTTCTGCTGCGACATTCGGATGGTAGGGTCAGAATTTGGCGTCAACAACATGAAAGCATGGATCCATCCTGCCTTGTATCAACGGTTCAGGCTGGTGGTGGTGGTGTCATGGTGTGGGGAATATTTTCTTGGCACTCTTTGGGCCCCTTGGTACCAATTGAGCATCGTTGCAATGCCACAGCCTACCTGAGTATTGTTGCTGACCATGTCCATCCCTTTATGACCACAATGTACCCAACATCTGATGGCTACTTTCAGCAGGATAATGCGCCATGTCATAAAGCTGTAATCATCTCAGACTGGTTTCTTGAACATGACAATGAGTTCACTGTACTCAAATGGCCTCCACAGTGACCAATAGAGCATCTTTGGGATGTGGTGGAACGGGAGATTCGCATCATGGATGTGCAGCCGACAAATCTGCGGCAACTGTGTGATGCCATCATGTCAATATGGACCAAAATCTCTGAGGAATGCTTCCAGCACCTTGTTGAATCTATGCCACGAAGAATTGAGGCAGTTCTGAAGGCAAAAGGGGCCCAACCTGTTACTAGCACGGTGTACCTAATAAAGTGGCCGGTGAGTGTATATTCCAACAGGGGGGACTACATAACAGCCATAACACAGCAAAGCCTCATGCAGGAAAAAGGCAAATAGGAGAGGAAATGAACAAATATGAAGTCTCCGTCAGTTTTACATCTATACATAATGCTAGGCGTCAGCCATAAATATAGAATCAAGAATGAGGTGAGGTTACTTAACCCCTTCCCGACATTTGACATAGTATTACTGCATGGCGTTCCCGCATTATGCAGCAATATTACATCATCCTTCTGGCGCCTGCCAGCATGCTCAGTGTGTCACATAATACTGTGTAATACATCTGTATTACACTGTATTAGGTGAAAAATAGCTTGAACAAGCGTTTAGAGGATCGCTTGTTCAAGCCAACCTGTAAAAGTAAAGAAACACTAATTAAACACACTTTTTAATAAAAATAATTAATTAAATAAAGTTAAAGTCCCCTAAACGCAAACAATCCCTATACACAACTAATAAAGTTGAAAATAACCTGAAAAACACCAAAACCCCCACATATTTGGTATAGCCGCGCCTGTAACAATCTGTACAAGAAGTCAGAAACATTATTGGACCCGTATGGTGAGAACCGTGAAAACAAAACCCAAAAAACTTGCCAAAAATTTAAACTTTTCATAAATTTCCTTCACAAAAAAGTTCCAAAAAGTGTTTAAAAAAAAGTTATGTGCGCCAAAATGGAACCACTGAAAAGGACAACTCAACATGTAAAAAATAAGCCCTAAACCAGCTCTGTCAAACAAAAAATATTAAAGTTATATCTCCGAAAAGATGGCGATGCATTTATTTGAATATATATAAAAACTATATAAATGAGGTATCACCGTAATCGTAGTGATCTATAGAATAAAGATAATATAGTATTTTTAGTGTAGGGTGTACAACTCCAAAAAGGAGAAAAACAAAATTGGCAATTTTCTTTTCCTCCATACATTAAAGAGTTAAAAAAATCTTATCGAAAAGCTAAAGACCCACTATAATGAAGTATTTGTAAAGTGCATCTCATGTTGCAAAAAATAAGCCCTTATGTTTCTAAATTGCCAAAAAAATAAAGATTGTATATCCATTATAAAGTGACAATGCATAATCTGCTCTGAATGGCGCACCTTCCATTCAATGCCCTTGTGTGTGCCCATACAGCAGGCTACCACCACATATGGGGTATTGTTATACTCGGGAGAGATTGGGTATCAAACTTTGTGGAGCATTTTGGTATTTTATCCACTGAGAATTTGTACATTTTATAAAAAACACATTCATTTAGCCCAAAAAATTTTAATTTCGAAATTGCATCTGATTTTGTTTTAACCCCTATAAAACTATGAAAGGGTTAACAAACTTAATAAAAGTTGTTTTATGTACGTTGAGGGGTGTAGTTTCTATAATGGGGTAATTTATGGGGTTTTACTTTTATTTAGGCCTCTCAAAGAGACTTAAAACCTGAGCAGGTCCCTCAATAGCGGTAGTTTTGCGTTTTTTATGAAAACGTGAAAAATTGCACCTGACGTTCAAATCTTACAAAAATGAGAGTATGTATAAAAAACCACAGAGGCATAAAGTAGACATTCGGCAGATTTTAGTTATTACCTGTTTTTGCTGTTATGACTATGTTTAGAAAATGTAGAACATTTTGAAAATCGAGAATTTTTCCAAATTTTCACCAAATATCTGATTTTCTTATAAATAAATGCAAAACATACCACCAACTTTTTTTTTAACTAACATGAAGTACAATGTGTCACGAGAAAACAATTTCAAAATCACTTGGATATGTTAAAGCGTTCCAAAGTTATAACCACTTATAGTGACACATGTCAGATTTGAAAAAATGGGCCATGTCAGGAAGGTGAAAAGTGGCTTCGGCGTTAAGGGGTTAAAAACCATATATATGTATATAGAGAGCCGATCCAGGTATACAAACGTATGTGGCGCTTCTGTGAGAATGCCACATAGGCACAATAACTTATATTTTTACAACTTTTTGTCCAATCAAATAGACTAATGTGTTCATACTGTCCTTATTCAAATTACATTCAATGTGACAGAAAAGGTTTTTTAAGGGACTGATTCTAACAAGTAGGATGATGCACTATATTACAGGACATTTTTATAAGAAAACTTCCACATCTATTTTGTCACTAAGGCCGGCTGGTCCTAAAGCTCTCATCTTCAGGATCCACCTGCCCCCTTTTTGAAACAATATCCTATGTGTACTGCCCCCTGTTGTTAAAGGTGGTAAGTGTTCAATCCCCACTATAGAAAGGCAATTGGAATTCGAGCTGTGCCTCGTACATATATGTTCTAGGCGCTCCGCTACCCGATTTTATTGATCTCATATGTTCAGCAAACCGTACGTTCAGGTTGCGTATAGTTTTGACTATGTAATATCTATTACAAGGACAATTACGTAAACCACATGGTTGGTTCTGCATGTGATGAAATGTCTGATGACAATATCTACACTCACACATGTTATGTGTTTTGTTTACACAACTTGTGAGCAATAATTACAATTGCCGCAAGTAAAACATCCTTGTGGTATGGTGGTTTTTAACCAGTGGTCCCTCTCTGGATTGAAACCACTGGTCACCAATTCGGAACGCAAGGTTTTGCTCCTATGAAAGGTGATGAGGGGTCCTCTATCTATCAATTCTTTTAGATCTTTGTCCCCTTCTAAAATATGCCAATTCTTTTTAATGGCCAATTTTATTTGTTCTGCTTGTGGGGAAAATTCAAAGGAAAACACAAACCTTTCGTTATTTTGTTTGTATCTTTTCCTATTCTCTTTATTTACTGGGACAGCCAGGCTATTTAGTGCTCTCTCATAAGCCTCTTGTATGAGCATATCTGGGAAGCCCCTAGTTCTAAATCTTATTTTAAGGTCTTCTGCCTGTGTGAGAAATCCCTCATGGGTGCTGTTGGTACGCTTCAACCTTACGAATTGCCCATAAGGCAGGGTCTTTTTGATGTAATGAGGGTGGCAGCTTTGAAAATGGAGTAGTGCATTTTTGGATGTCGCTTTTCTGAAAGAATCCTCTTTGGGTTGTACTAGAACATCTAGGAATTCAAGGGTATCATTCCCTATGTTGTAAGTAAACAACATGTTCATGTCATT
The DNA here is from genome assembly GCA_019512145.1 of Engystomops pustulosus. Lineage (NCBI taxonomy): Eukaryota > Metazoa > Chordata > Amphibia > Anura > Leptodactylidae > Engystomops > Engystomops pustulosus. The sequence goes on along the minus strand of CM033641.1, from coordinate 155,346,964 downwards.
TATTTCATTAAGAAAATGAACCATTTCTATGAATTTTTAATTTGGCCCTCTCTAAATTATAAGCACATCTTCCACATAGCGTTTGTACATTATGATGTTCCTAACGTACGGATTCTTTTCTGAAAATATAAACCTGTCCTCAAATACGGCCAGAAAGAGGTTGGCATATGTGCATGACTCCGGGGTCCCCATAGCCGTACCCTCTCTCTGGTCATACCAGACATTATTATGTCTAAACGCATTGTACGTAAGAATGTAGTACAGTGCTTCACAGACAAAGTTTGTGTATTCTTTGCTTTTTTAGTGTACACAAGTAGTCTTCGTATGGCTGCGACTCCTCCATCACTGACTATTGGAAGGAAGTGATTGGTATCTTTAATGTATGAGTGGATATTGTCAAGTGCTGGCCTGAGAAGACAAGGGGACTTGTCCATAGGAGAGTATGCTGTTCGCTTCCGTACCCTGGCCTCCGAACTCTCCTGGATTGATGCAGCCCTGTCTGCAACATTTAAAAAGGGACTATCACCTCAAGTCAAGGACGCGTTGGCCACTCATGACCTGCCATCTACTTTGAATGGTCTTATTACACTAGCCACCCGGATTGACGTGCAATTCATGAAACGTGATGAGGAGTTAAGTCACGAGTTTCCACAAGCCCGACCTCGCCTATTCCTGCCTTCCAAAGGCCGCTCCAGCCGCACTGTCTGCAGAGGAGCCTATGCAGGTGGACAGAGCCCGACTCTCTCTCACACCAGGAGCGTTCCAGGCGACATCAGGAGAACCTCTGCCTTTATTGTGACAGTCCAAAGCACTTCATTGGGGCTTGTCCAGTCCGTCCTCAATGTCTGGGAAACGCCACCACCTACAGTTCTTGGGAGAAGCATCTCTAGGTGTGAGTAAAGCTTCTCCACGCCTGACTATTCAACATCACATTCCGGTGGTTCCCCTCATCCGGTCCGGTTTCACACTGAGCCAATTTCCTGCAAGTCAGTGCTCTGCATAAGCAGAGACTGTCCTCCAATGTGCTGCCACGCTCTACCTCATCCCTCCTGCTGGGTCTTCTTTGACTGCAGCTCCATGCACCTGACCTTAACTGGATGACGGGGGAGATTCTTCGTTGGGGTCCAGAGTGTATGGCATCTCAGCCTGTACCTGTCTTGGCTTTCATGACTCCCAAGCCTTTGTAGGGCCTACCAACATATTACCGGAATGTTACTGATGTGTGCCATCTTTGACCGCCTTTGACCGCCTGCGCGGCTCCAAGATTTTCTCCAAGCTGGACCTTCGTGGGGCCTACAACCTTATCTGGATACGCAAGGGTGATGAATGGAAGACATCATTTAACACCCGAGATGGACATTTCGAGTACCTTGTGATGCCATTTTGACTTTGTAATGCTCCAGCAGGAATTTGACAATGACATGATCTGCTGTGTGTGGTGGTCTACCTAGACAACATTTTGGTGTTCTCCCCAGACCTTGAGACCCACCAATCTCATGTATGGCAAGTTCTTGGCTGTCTACGGGCTAATAGTACCTACACCAAGCTCGAGAAGTGTCAGTTCCGCCAAAGAAGCCTTCCTTTTCTCGGTTACATAATTTCCGACGTAGGTATCCAGATGGATCCTGCTAAACTGTCTGCAGTTCTGCAGTAGCCATGTCAAGAAGGTCTGGCGATATCTGGCGATTAGAGATGAGCGAACACTAAAATGCTCGGGTACTCGTTATTCGAGACGAACTTTTCCCGATGCTCGAGTGCTCGTCTCGAATAACGAACCCCATTGAAGTCAATGGGAGACTCGAGCATTTTTCAAGGGGACCAAGGCCTGCACAGGGAAGCTTGGCAAACACCTGGAACCTCAGAAAGGATGGAAACACCACGGAAATGGACAGGAGGAAACAGCAGGGGCAGCATGCATGGATGCCTCTGAGGCTGCATAATCGCACACATTATGCCAAAATTATGGGCAACAGCATGGCCATGACAGAGTGACAGAATGAAGCTAGATAGCATCTAAAACATCCAATAATTGACCCGACACTATAGGGGACGGCATGCAGAGGCAGCGGCAGCAGCAAGGCTAGAGAGTGTCATGGCGACATACCCTAAATGGACTCGGCTTCAAACCAATGGGTGGCAGAGAGGAACCAAGGAGGTGAGCAAGAAGCGCTCAAATAATATCGGTACATGTAAAAGTTTGCCAGTATATTTTGTGGATTTACACAGCAGGGTGGCGACAAAGTTAACATGGAAGCCATGAAAACAACCCAAATTCTGCTGACACAGCTCGTTTGATAAGGGGACGATGTAGGAGGCAGTGAATAGTAGTAGATTAAAGGTGCTTTGCAGTTAAAACTATGTTAGTTGGATCTTGGCATGGAGGTGCGCTCCGCTGCCAGGCGAGCTCGCCAATCCAAGCCCCCTGCTCTAGGCTACTCCCCAAACAGCACTTCTAAGAACCTTTGTATAAGATCAAGTGTAGTAGCGTTCTTATAAGTTAGGATATGCGGGTGAGGGGAATGTAACAGATGCGCACAAGCGCTGAAATAATATCCCTAAATGGTAAAGTTGCAAGTTTATTTTGGGGATTACACAGCAGGGTGGCGACAAAGTTAACAACTTTGATGTGGAATGCCCTGTAATAGCTCTTGGGCGGTGTGCCTTTTATCGCTAGGTCAGCAGTTTCAGCACCGCCTGCTGTCGCCTTAGCGACGGCACTGTGCTGTGCCTAGAGCTACCGACTGATGGCGCCATGCCCAGGATGGTAATTCGGAGGAGGAGGAGGTGTGAGGAGGGGTGGGAGGAGGTATATGGCCTTGAGACCTGGACCGAGGGTAGGCCCCCGCAATTCTTGGTCGGCCAGTAATAGACCAGCCCCCAGGGTCAGACTCGGTCCCAGCCTGCACCAAGTTAAGGGTAGTAGCGTTCTTATAAGTTGGATGTATGGCGGGTGAGGGGAATGTAAACGATGCGCAGAGAAGCGCTTATGATGCGCATGAGCTGGCGTTCCGCTGCCAGGCGAGCCTTTCGCCAATCCAAGCCCCTGTCTTTGAGGGCTAGCCCCAAACAGCACTTCTAAGAACCTTTTGTATAAGATTCAAGTTGTAGTAGCGTTTTTATAAGTTAGGATAGTGCCGGGTGAGGGGAATGTAAACAGATGCGCAAAGAAGCGCGTGAAATAATATCCCTAAAGGGTTAAAAGTTTGCCAGTATTATTTGGGGATTACACAAGCAGGGTGGTGACAAAGTTAACAACTTTGTGTGGGAATCCATGAAAAAACCCAAATTTTCTGCCTGACACAACCGTTTGATAAAGGGACGATGTATGGAGGCAGCTTATGGACGACTGTTGGAGGTTAGCAATGGAGACAACGTGTGAGGGGCTGCTATGGAGACAATTTAATTTGGATAGTGCCTGTATGTGGCAGTCCCAAACATTTTCAAACCAGAGGAGCAGGTAGTGGCCCTCCAGTAAAATGGATAGATTGAGTGCCTGTTGTGGCAGTCCCAAAAATGTTTTCAAACCAGAGGAGCAGGTAGGTGGCACTCCAGTTAAAATGGATAGAATTGAGTGCCTGTATGTGGCCAGTCCCAAAATGTTCAAAACCAGAGGAGCAGGTAGGTGGGCCCTGCGGTATTAAAATGGAATAGATTGAGGTGCCTGTATGTGGGCAGTCCCAAAAATGTTCAAACCAGAGGAGCAGGTAGGTGGCCCTGCAGTAAAATGGAATAGATTGAGTGCCTGTATGTGGCAGTCCCAAAAATTGTTCAAACCAGAGGAGCAGGTAGGTGGCACTGCAGTAAACATGGAATAGATTTGAGTGCCTGTATGTGGCAGTCCAAAATTTTTTTTAAAACAGAGGACGGGTAGGTGGCCCTCCAGAAAAAGAATAGATTGAGTGCCTGTATGTGGCACTCACAAAAATTGTTTCAAACAGAGGACGGGTAGGTGCCCTCCAGAAAAATTAAATGCATGAAGTACTATAGCAAGAGCCAGTGGGCTGTCAAAAAATAAGCATTTTCCTCTGCTTTACTGTACAAAGAGGAGGAGAAGGAGGAAAATGATGGAGGAGGAGGAGGAGTGGATCAATTAGTCAGGTGAGCTTCCTTCACCTGGTGGAGATTGGAATTTGAAGAGAAATCCCATGCCTTTATTCATTTTAATAAGCGTCAGCTGTCAGCGCTGCCAGTCGACACGGCGTGTACGTTATCGGTGATTATGCCACCAGCTGCACTGAAAACCCGCTCGGACAAGACGCTAGCGGCAGGGCAGGGCAAGAACCTCCAAGGCGTACAGAGCCAGTTCGTGCCACATGTCCAGCTTTTGAAAACCCAGTAGTGTAGGGAGACTGTGTGATCATTTAGGACGATGGTTGGTCAGCTACGTACTCCACCCATCTTCTGTAAAGATCAGCCCTACTCTGCCGAATGGGGACAGGTGACAGTGTTCTTGCTGGGGTGAAAAAGCTGGCAAAAGCCTTGTAAAGCGGACCCTTGCCAGTGGCCTGGACAAGTGCTGCTCGCCTACTCTCCCTCGCTACTTGTCCCGCAGAACTACCACTCTGGCGCTAGCCGCTGTCAGAAGGGAAATACTGTTTCAGCTTGTGCCACCAGGGCCTGCTGGTTTCATGCATTCATCACACTCCTTCCTCTCCAGGGATGAGGTGGGAGATTTTGCTTGTACCGGGGTCCAGGAGTGAACACCCAGTAACGGTGCTGGAATAAATTTTGAAGCCCGAGGGTCACGGGATAGGCAGCCTAGCATGAAATCTGCCATATGCGCCAGAAGTACCAACCGTCGTAAGAATCACTCCCTCACTGGCTGACTGTCCATTTCCCCCTCTCCAAACCTCCTCCAACTCCTCTTCTTCTGCCCATACACGGTGAACAGTGAAGGACTCAAACAATGGTCCCCTCTTGTGTCTCGCAGCAACATTCTCCTCTCTTCCTCTCTCACTCCCACCTCCACCTCCTCCGATATGCGTGAGAAACAGACCTCAGGGTGCTTTTGGATATCAACAAGGGATATATTTCCCCGTCTCTTGTGACGAGCGCAAAGCTTCCGACTTAATGCTGACCAGAGAGTTTTTCAACAGGCCAAGCAGCGGGATGGTGAGGCTGATGATGGCGGCATCGCCACTGACCATCGTGTTGACCTCCCAAAGTTATCAGACCTGACAGATATCAGAATCCACGTCCACTCTCATTGTAGACTTGAGGAAGCTGACTGACCGACTACCAGTTGGTGGAAGTGACATCATGGCCAGTCTACAATCGCTCTGCGCTGCTGTGAAACTCTGGATAAATGGTCAGTGTTGAATTCCACCTCGTGGCACAGCGCACAACAGTCGGTGAGGGGCAGTTGGAGGCGGCGCTGCGCTGCCCTGAGAGTGGCAGCATCTGGGCTGGACTCCTGAAATGCGCAAGATGCGGCGCACCTTCGTGAGCCAATCAGACAAGTTGGGGTATGTCTTGAGGAAACGCCTGCACTATCAGATTTAACACATGGGGCAGGCATGGCACATGTGTCAGTTGCTGCGAGTTTGCAGAGACGCCACCAGGTTACGGCCCGTTGTCACACACAACCATTCGGTTGAGGTTCAGCGGTGCCAGCCACAGATCAGTCTGCGCGTGATGCCCTGTAATAGCTCTTGGGCGGTGTGCCTTTTGTCGCCTAGGCTCAGCAGTTTGAGCACCGCCTGCTGTCGCTTAGCGACGCACATTGCTGTGCCTAGGAGATACCGACTGATGGCGCCGTGCCACACGGATGGTAGTTTCGGAGGAGGAGGTGGAGGAGGGGGGGAGGAGGAGAGGCCATAGAGGCCTGAAACACCTGGACCGAGGTTAGGCCCCCGCAATCCTCGGGCGTCGGCCAAGTATATGAGCAGCCCCAGGGTCAGACTCGGTCCAGCCCTCCACCAAGTTAACCCAATGTGCCGCTCAGCGATATATGTGGCCTGCCGCAGCACTCGTCAGGTCCGTGGTCGTGGACCTTGTCAGAAACGGCGTTGGTCAGGGCACGGATGATGTTGTCTGACACGTTGTGTGCAGGGCTGGGACGGCACATCGGGAAAAGTAGTGGGGCGGGGACCCAGAATACCGAGGGGCGGCCGCCCGCCATGAGGGTGCGAAAGGCCTCGGTCTCTACTAGCCTATAGGGCAGCATCTCCAGGCTAAGCCATCTGGAGATAGTGTGCACTAAGGGCTGGGAGCTGGGTGGGTTGCACTATATTTGCGTTTCCGCTCCAGCGTTCTGGGGTATGGAGAGCTGAACGCTGGTGGATGTGTGGAGGATCGTGGAGGCGACGATGGGGTTTTTGTGCCAGGGTCCTGGGCAGGGGGCTGATAGCAGCTGACACAGGGGGAAGAGCAGTGGTGTGCCGGCGGAGGTGAACGGGCTTGTTGCCACTGAGTGGGGTTCTTAGCATTCATATGCTGCGGCATACTGGTGGTAGGTAAGCTAGTAGTGGTGGAACCCCGCTGAGCCTGGTTTTGGCAAAATGTTGCAACACCACAGTCCGTCGGTCATCCGGTGTTTCCTTAAAGAACCTCCACACTTTGAAGATCTAGCCCTCGCCGCAAGAGCCCTCACACCGGGAGCTTCACTAGTGACAGTGGCGCTGATGCACCGCTCTGGCCTGCCCTCTCCGTTGGCCCCACCCTGCCTCTTCCAACCTGTTCAGGTCGAGGACTCTCTCCGTTCAGAAGCACTGTGTTCACCGGCTCTCAACCCAGCTTGGTCTGTCACCTCATCATCCTCCGATCCTCAGTCTGCTCCCCCCTCCGACTTCCTGCCCTGACAACAACTTCCCCACTGTCTGACAACCGTGTCTCTATCGTCGGACACCTCTTTACACACTTCCAATACGTCAAGAAGTCATCATCACCCACAGACGTGACTGGTGGAAAACCTGGGCATCGGAAAAATGCAGCAGCAACCGGACAAGTGGTTTGGATGTGGAAGGGTCCAGAAAACAGTTCCTCAGAGTAGCCGGTTCAAATGCCAAATTTTCCTGGGAGGGGGCAGAACTGGGGGGGAGGAGGCTGAGGTGCAGGAGCTGGAGGAGTGGCGTGTCGGTGACATGGGTGGACTGCGTGGAGAAGACTGACTGTGGGGACAAATTGCTCGAAGAATTGTCAGCAATCCGAACATAACGTTCGCACTGTTCTGGCCTCAACAGTGCTCTACCACGAGTCCCAGTACTTCAGACATGAACCTAGGGAGTGTAGCTCTGCGGCGTTCCCCGTCCCTCATCAGCAGGTGGGTCTACCCCGCCCGGACACGGCCTCTGACCCCTGCAGTAGTTGGGACGCCACGATCCCCGCCCTCGTTCTCACCCCTAGCCCTCGGGTAAAACCTTTTTAAAATGAGAGTTAAACTTTATTTTTTTTTACTTTTTTTTTTTTTTTTTTGTGTTTTTTTTTTTTTTTTTTTTTTTGTTTTTTTTAGTTTTTAAAACCAAACAATGCTATCCTATTGCTATGGCTATTTCTAGCCAAGTATCAAAGGAAAGCACAGTACTAGCAGATAGAGATGACACTGAGTATGCCTAATAGAAATCCAACCCCCTAATGAATTTTTGCCACTTCGGCTTTGTATTGATATGATGCCGCACTAAGCGCGAACACAGCAGGTCGCAAGTCCCACTACAAATTGTCAGAATTTGGAAGTACATGCACTGCAGAACTACAGCCACCAGCAGATCAACCAGAAATCAAATATATAGAACGCTACTGTAGGCTCAAGATCAGAGCTGTTTGTATTCTCTATGGCTATTTTCTAGCCAAGTATCAAAGGAAGCACAGTACAATGCCATGAATGATGAGATGACAACGAGTTATTTGCCTAATAGAAATCCAAACCCCTACTGAATTTTGCCACTTCGCTCTTTGCTATGGATATGTGCGCCAATAGCGCAGAACACAGCGGTCGCAAGTCCCACTACAAATTGTCAGAATTGCAAGTACATGCAAGCAAGAAACTACAGCCACAGCAGATCAAACCAGAAATCAATATATAGAACGCTACTGTAGGCTCAAGATCAAGAAGCTGTTGTATTCTCCTATGGCTATTTTCTAGCCAAGTATAAGGAAGCACAGTACTATGGGCATGAGATGACACTGAGTTATTGCCTAATAGAATCCAAACCCTACTAATTTTGCCACTTCAGCCTTTGCTATGGATATGTGCGCCACTAAGCGCAGAACACAGCGGTCGCAAGTCTCACTACAAATTGCTCAGAATGGCAAGTCATGCACTGCAGAAACTACAGCCACCAGCAGATCACCAGAAATCAAATATATAAACGCTACTGTAGGCTTCAGAAGCTGTTTGTTTCTCCTATGGCTATTTTCTAGCCAATATCAAAGGAAGCACAGTTACTATGCCAGATGAGATGACACTGATTATTGCCAATAGAAATCCAACCCCTACTGAATTGTGCCACTTCGGCCTTGCTATGGAGATGTGCGCCACTAAGCGCAGAACACAGCGGTTCGCAAGTCCCACTACAAATTGCTCAGAATTGGCAAAGTACATGCACGCAGAAACTAAGCCCACAGCAGATCAACCAGAAATCAAATATATAGAACGCTACTGTAGGCTTAAGATCAAGAAGCTGTTTGTATTCTCCCTATGGCATTTTTCTAGCACGTACAAAGGAAGCACAGTACTATGCCGGAATGAGATGACAACTGAGTTATTGCCTAATAGAAATCCAACCCCTACTGAATTTTGCCACTTCAGCCTTTGCTATGGATATGTGCGCCACTAAGCGAAGAAACACAGCCCGGGTCGCAAGTCTCACTTACAAATTGCTAGAATTGGCAGTACATGCCACTGCAGAAACTACAGCCACCAGCAGATCAACCAGAGAAATCAAATATATAGAACGCTACTGTAGGCTTCAAGAAGTGTGTTTCTCCTATGGCTATTTTTAGCCAAGTATCAACGGAAGCACAGTACTATGCCGGATGAGATGACACTAAGTTTATTGCCTAATAGAATCCAACCCTACTGAATTTGGCCACTTCGGCCTTGCTATGGATATGTGCGCCACTAAGCGCAGAAACACAGACGGTGCAAGTCCCACTACAAATGCTCAGAATTGGCAAGTACATGCACTGCAGAAACTACAGCCAACAGCGATCAACCAGAATCAAATATATAGACGCTACTGTAGGCTTCAGAATCAGAAGTTTGTATTCTCACTTGGTATTTTCTAGCCAAGTATCAAAGGAAGCACAGTACTATGCCGGATGAGATGACACTGAGTTATTGCCTAATAGAAATCCAACCCCTACTGAATTTGCCACTTCAGCCTTTGCTATGGATATGTGCGCCACTAGCGAAGAACACAGCGGGTCGCAGTCTACTACAAATGCTCAGATTGGCAAGTACATTGCACTGACGAAACTACAGCCACAGCAGATCAACCAGAAATCAAATATATAGACGCTACTGTAGGCTTCAAGAAGTGTTTGTTTCCTATGGCTATTTATAGCCAAGTATCAAAGGAAGCACAGTACTATGCCGGATGAGATGATGACTGAGTTATTGCTAATAGAATCCAACCCCTACTGAATTTTGCCCACTTCGGCCTTTGCTATGGATATGTGCGCCCACTAAGCGCAAGAACACAGCGGGTCGCAAGTCCCACTACAAATTGCTCAAATTGGCATAGTAATGCACTGCAGAAAACTACAGCCACGCAGATCCAACCAGAAATCAAAATAGAAGAACGCTACTGTAGGCTTCAAGATCAGAAGCTGTTTGTATTCTCCTATGCTATTTTCTAGCCAAGTATCAAAGGAACACAGTATACTGCCGGATGAGATGACAATGAGTTATTGGCCTAATAGAATCCAACCCTACTGAATTTGCCACTTCAGCCTTTGCTATGGATATGTGCGCACTAAGCGCAGAACACAGCGTCGCAAGCTCCTCACTACAAATTGCTCCAGGAATTGGCAAGTACATTCCTGCGAAGAAAAACTACAGCCACCAGCAGATCAAACCGAAATCAACTATATAGAAACGCCTACTGTGGCTTCCAGAAGACTGGTTTTGTATGCTCCTATGGCCCTTATTTTCTCAGCCAAGAGTATCAAAGAGAAGCACAGTATATGCCAGAATGAGATGACACTGAGTTATTGCCTAATCTGAAAATCCAACCCCTTATGATGTTTTGCCACCTTCCAGCCTGTGCCTATGGATATGTGCGCCACTAGACCGCAGACACCGCGGTACGCAATCCTCACTACAAATGTGCTTCAGAATTGGCAGTACTGCCATGCCAGAAACTCAGCCACCAGCAGGATCAACAACACGAAACAATAATATAGACGCTACTGGAGGCGTTCAAGAAGCTGTTTGATTCTCCCATGGCATTATTTTCTAGCCAAGTATCAAAGTAAGAAGCACAGTACCTATGCCAGAATGAGATGACAGACTGAGTTATTTGCCTAATAAAATCCAACCCCTACTGAATTTTTGGCACTTCAGCCTTTTGCTATGGAATAATGCGCGCCCACTAAGCGCAAGAAACACAGCGGTCGCAAGTCTTCACTACAAATTGTCCAGAATTGGCAAGTACATGCACTGCGAAAACTACAGCCACCCAGCCAGTCAACCAGAAATCAAATATATAGAACGCTACTGTAGGCTTCAGAAGCTGTTTGTATTTCTCCCTATGGCTATTTTCAGCAATAGTATTCAAAGGAAGCACAGTACATTGCCAGAATGAGATGACACTGATTATGCCTATAGAGAAACCACCTACTGAATTTTCCCACTCGGTCCTTTGTAGGGATATGTGTGCCACCTAAGAGCTAAACACAACGGGGTAGCAAGTCCCCCCTGCCCTAATTTCCTCACAAAAATGTTAAAAAATATGGAAATTAAAAATAAAAACAGTAGAACGTTATGTGCCCCTAAGAAGGGCCTGTTGGGTTCTTGAGAATCAACTCTGCCTAACAGTAAGCTATAGAACACCCTAATGATTTCTCCCTGAGCAGCAGCATGCATCTCCCACTAGCGGCATCCAGAGACAGAATGATCCCGCAGCGCGGCCAGGCGGTAGTCATCCAGGGTGCTACCTGTCTGGCCGCCAACCACTTGCTATCGACGTGTTAGGGTACCAGTCCATGCTGGGTGGGGCAAGAGTCTCTGGCTTGTGATTGGCTTTGGTTTTCTGGCCGCAGCCAAAAAAGCAAACGGCGCGGAGCTGCCATTTTTCTCGAGCTGGGAGGGAAGTATTTCCGGTCCGCAACGAAGCAGTTTCCAGTCCTAAGTGCTCGACCCCAGAGCATCAAGCTCGGAGAGCATGTTTCGCTACTCTCTAATCTCTACCTGGCGCTATCCCTTTTGGATGGAGCTCGGCATCGCCGTTGCAATATATACAAAGATAAAAAACTCTTGTTAGTCCAGGCAAGCCACAGTCTTAATCCCAGGCAAGCCGTTGGTCTTTTTTCTTCTCTCGCTTCAACCTGTTAATCTGCTTTTAACCTGTGGAGAAGCATATCAAAGCGGATGCCCTTTCCCATGCCTCCGATGTCACTGGAGAAGAGCCGTTTCCATAGCATATTATTTCTCCAGAACAGTCGGTTGTTTTTGATGCTCCGGTGGATCTTCGACAGCTTCCTCCTGGCGAGACACATATCCGACCTGCTCTGTGGAAGAGGATTTTATCTTGAGGACATTCTTCACTTGTGGCTGGGCACCCTGGGGTGCAATGCTCCGTGGCCCTCATCTCCCGCTACTACTGTTGGCCTGACTTGGTAAAAGATGTTCGGGACCTTCCCGCATGAAACCGTCTGGTCTTTTGCTTCTTTTACCAATGGTCGCCCATGGTCGCATGTGGCTATGGACTTTGTCATGGACCTTTCACCTTCCTCTGGCAATACAGTCATCTAGGTGGTGAGGGACAAGTTTTCTAAGTTGTCCCATTTTGTTCCCCTTCCAGGTCTTCCATCTGCGCCACGTCTTGCCAGCTTGTTCTTTCAGAATATCTTCCGGCTGCATGGTCTTCCTCAACAGGATTGAGGGGTTTAGTTTGTGTCCAAGTTTTCGCGATCCCTGTGGAATTAGTTGCAAGTGACTTTGGACTTCTCTTCTGCCTACCACCCTGAGTCGAATGGTCAAGTGGAGAGGGTGAACCAAACTTTGGGTTGTTATCTCCGCCATTTTATCTCTGCCTGTCAGGGTAATTGGTCCAGTCTGTTGCCATAGGTAGAGTTCTCCTATAACTCTCTGGACTCTGTGGCTGCCAAGGCAGTTCCTTTCTTCATTGTCTATGGACAAATTCCTCGCCCCCCCCCCCCTCTTCCTCTGTCAGTTCCCTATAAACAATAAGGTGTACCAAAAGCTGACAGTATTGGCCTGGGGTGCCATTACATCCCTTTTGACACATAAAGTGCTCAGTGCATGTGCAAATGATGCGATATTAGCATACCCGTAGTTATGTTATGCCTCCCGTCTGCCATGGGAGACCCCCAGACAAAGGCTAGCGCCGAAACGCGCGTCAGGGAATCTACCCATGGCATGGCAATTAGAAGTATGACTGCCCATGAATTACGTGATATGAACTCAGATTATTGAATACTTTGACTCTCCCTGCCGTTTATGTTTTTAATGTTCCTATGTGATATCCTCATTAACCGTTTGTGTCCCCCCCCTGTTGAATTTGTGATTTTACTTGAATTAATTATGTAATAAAGATTTCATGTATTTTTGGCTAAAATTGGCTTAGTGTTTTATTTGTAGGTGTATAGTTCTAAAAAGCCAATCATATGATTACACTGAACAATAGAAAGGGAATATTTCAGCGAGTAAACCATGACTATGGTATAATGTATATTAAACATAACAAACTCATACCCTTTCCTGTATTTGTAGCCCAATTATTTGTGCTCTGTCAGTTCCCTCAGAGGTCGCTGCGGTTGAAGACTTGATGCAGGACCTCAAATCTGTCTGGGAACAGACCTGCCAGTCTCTAATTAAGGCTTCTGCTCTCACCAAGTCCCAGGCTGATAAGGGACATAGGACTCCTCTTGTCTTCTCTCCGGGTGACAAGGTCTGGTTGTCTTCTATATATGTCCGACTGAAGATTTCCAGTTACAAGCTTGGTCCACGGTTTCTTGGTCCTTTTGAGGTGTTAAAGCGCATTAAACTTTTTTTTTTTTTTAAATGGCACTCTATTTTTATCTAGCCATTTTTATGTGCTACTACAGTGAACCTTTAAACCAAAAGGAGAGAGAGTTTCAACAAAAAAAATTGTAGATGTGGGCACTATCAAGGGATCAGTACTAAACTTATTAACTATACATATAATGCTTTTTATTATTACTATATATAAAACAAGGAAAAAAAATGGTTAAGACACAATTTTCTTATATGGGTCACACTCTACAAAATATCACACTCAATAGAATATTACAGAAGATCACTATCGTGGAAAGTCTTAATCATTTGAAAGTCCTCTTTTTGAAGTTAAAATATTTTTCTATAGAATCTTCATACGTTTGAAAAAAAAGATTAAAAAGATAAAAATGATATAAATATTTATATATCATGCATAAAAGAATATCTGAAAAAAGTCAATGGGTAAATTGATATCCAGGAGGCTCTTACTAGCAGGATATAGGGCAGTATGTGTTTTTATAAACGGTTAGTTGTTTTAAAGTTGGAACCACAGCCTTATTCTGTTGTGGCTTACTCAGTGTCTTTTCTGTTGTGCCGGAATTAAGTAAATACGCAGTGTGGAGCATTCGTGGTCTGCTAAGATGGTTCTATACTGGCGTTGTCTTGCATTGTGTAATGGTGTTTGGAAACGCCGTCTGAGAAGCTCGTTATCAACTTTAAGGATTCTCCTCTGTGCAGTCCGGGTTAGGCGGCTGCGATCTCTGTGGTTATTTGGCACATGCGTGTTTTAATGCAATATATGTCCACAAAGAACAGTAAGTGTGTTAAGATGCTTATATTCAGTCTTATTTGCAAATTATGTCTGTGTTCTTCTTACTCAGAAATTGTTTCTCTTTGGGAAGATTTTTTCAAAATGGAAGGGGTTTGCAGTTGCATTTTTTCAGTAAATTGGGTTTGGTATTGCAATATTGCTGTTACAATTCTTTAGCCAAACACATTTCGAAGCAGAATGCTTCTTCTTCAGTAGTTTTTGTAAGCGGCACGAGGGATCCAATCCATAGGGGGAAGACCCTTACACACCGTGGTCATGCTTGACCGTGAAGTGCAAGGGGTTAACACTAGCGAACAGAGCCGGCTTCGATCACGAATTTTAGAGCGCGGTGTCAGCTGTAATATACAGCTGACAGTCGCTGCTTCTGGTGCCGGCTCTGTTTGAGAGCCGGTGCCAGAGGCGGAATAAAGCGTAGGGGTTAAAACATAAAAGTATATTTAAAGGAAGAAGCATAGTAGGAGGGGTTGTTATTACTTATGGAAATTACTGTTACTTATGGTACATTTACACAGCGGGGCATGGCCGCACACACGGGGAGACTCACATACTCTATCTTTTCCCCATGTACAGTGCGGAATGGTGCCACATGTGTGTAGCACCCTACAGGCAACCAGCCCGCAATTGCCGCCTTAGGAGCGTATATGCAGCCGCTTAGAAGGATTTAGAAAGCTTAACAACTGATCCCACAGCAAAATTCCAAAATGATCTACCAAACCTTAGGCCACCTTAATATGTCAGTATTTTGCATCAATTTTTGTAAGCCAAAACAAGGTGTGGTCTCAAAACACTGAAGAGATATACATTATACTTTTCCTCTTTATAGGTTCCACCTTTGGTTTTGGCTTCAAACACTGTTGTAAAATAATAATAGAATACTGACTGTGTGTGGAAGTGGTCTTATTCAAAAGCGTGGCTAGAAAACGAGGATAGCAGATTACAAGCATGTAGATAATGCTATATAATACTATACTACGCTTGTTGTACAAAAAAGTCTCAAAAAGTAGTAGAAGAAACTAGGCAAAGTCCACTGCTGGTATAGGTTCCCCTGGGGAACAGGGCAGCGTGGGTGGATAATTGCCTGTGACCATTGATGAGAACTATGCATAGCTTTCTGGAAGCTACTAAATATTTATAAGTGTTAAAGAAATCTGGAGATACCTGTATGTTGAAGGCCAGGAGGCTTATTAATACCACGTAAGGAGACAAGCCTGAGTTATCTCACCTCACTACTATCAACATAACATAAAGTGCTACTATACATGTGCAAAGGTGCATATTTTACTTATTTATGCCTTTTACCATAATATTTGTACATTCCTTTACGGGTACAACTGCTTGCCTGCCAACATCTGTCCAGTTATATACATTAAGACAGACGCACAACTGTCTTATGATGCCATTAACTCTCCTTCATCCCGGAGAAACATCACTGGAAAATTTCTCAGTAAATAAAGTTGATCATAACATGGATACATAATGGTTTACAAGTATGTTTCATTTCTCAATACGGCAATTAGAGCAGTTTTGATTACACTTGCTTAAGCCATTATGTCCAAAACACACAAGTACTATTAATCATATATGCTCTTAAAGGGAACCTGTCACCAGGAGACCCATTTTTAGCACTCCTCCATGTGACCTTTTCAAATATATGAAAACACCCATCACTGGGCTAATGTGAATAGGTCACATGTTTCCCAAGGGTGGGGGGGGAACTGCTCCTTTCCAGCCCCTCCCTTTTGGCAACTGCCTAGTCACAGAGCACATGCTAATGAAAGGTAATATATAACATATCTTTTTTTCTGTAAAACCTATTTTTTTATACAAAACACTTTGGCAGTGTATGTACTATGCTCTGTGGGGACTGGGGGAGTGCTAAAATTGGGTCTCCTGGTGACAGGTTCCCTTTAAATATATTGGATGAAGATGGCAAAATATACAAACATTTCTGTAACTTTTTTCTATTAATTAGGATTATTGCAAGAAATGTGCTAAAAAACCCACGAATGACGATAGACACACTTTTTGCCAGGAAAAAAGTCTTGCTAAAAAGTGCACTGCCCTGATTGAATGGAGATTGGGTGAAGCGCTGATAAAGCATTTTACCTAATATCCACAAGAGAAGTACCAGTTCACTACTGTTCTCTTTCTGCCGTCCCAACATGCACGAAACAGGACCTGTGATGATGTCATCAGGTCATGTGACAGTCTGATGAGTTGCAGGGGAAGGTGGTGGGGGTATTATTACTGGAGGGCTGCATGGGGTATTTCATTACTAGACTAAGCTGCTGCAGAGCATTTCATTACTGTGGGTTGCATGGGCATTTCATTACTGGCAGAATCTGCATCGGGATTACTGAGGAGGCTGCTGGCCATTAAATTAATGGGGAAGGCTGCATGGGATATTTAATCACTGGGGGAACCTGCATTGGGTATATCATTACTGGGGGAAGCTGCATGGATATTTCATTACTGGGGAACCTGCATGGGGTATTTTATTACTGCAGGAGGCTGCATGGGGCATAGCTTTACGGAGGGAGGACTTCTGTGCATTTCATTACTGGGAAAGACTGCTGGACATTTCATTACTGGGTAGGCTGCTGAGCATTTCATTACTGGCGGAAGCTGCAAGGGGTTATCTAATTACTGGGGGAGGCTGCATAGGGCATATCGTTACTGGGGGAGGGCTGCTGGACATTTCATAACTGGGGAAAACTGTATCTGGTATTTAATTACTGGGGGAGGGCTGCCAGGCACTTATTTACTGGTTAGGCTGCTGGGCATTTCATTACTGAGGGAGGCAGCCACCAATGCATTTCCCACCCTAGGCTTATGCTGGAGTAAATACGTTTTCCCAGTGTTTTGTGGTAAAATTAAAGGCCTTGGCTTATACTTGAGTATATACCTAATTTTCTTCCATTCCACAATTCTTCAGTAAAAAAAAGAATTGAATTAAATAACTTAAAGCATTTTAAATTATGTCAAAAGAGCTGTTTACAAGAATAAATTGTATGGTCAATATTTATACCAAATGAGAGAAGCATGTGCAACACCCTCGCCGATGCAAGGCAGAGGAGTTGTTGCGAATACGTCCCACCATGTAGCTTGCAGCCTGTGAAGGGTCTGATCAGCCCCACAGCATGTCACTACATAACAACTACATAACACAGATTAGCACTGCAGTGGTAGAGCCTGCCTGGTAAGGCAGGAGTTAATTGTTTTCTGTGATGTAATTCCAGCAACCAATCACATGTGTTATACTTTGTTTCTGTGAGCTGAGATGTAATTGGAGGAATAGCCATCACCTGACCAGTGGGAGTAAAAAACCCCTGGTCAGGAAACTTCTAGAGTTCAGAAGAAGAAGTCAGCAGACCAAGGAGTCTGAACAGAGCAGATTAGAGACTCTGAAGAGTCAGTGCAGCCAGCACACCAGACCAGAGCAGGAGAGCTCAGCTCCCTGCCTGAGTGGAGTGAGTTAGCTAGTGAGAGGAAAGGGGTATCATCCTACCTTCAAGGGTGATATCTGAAGCAACCCAGGACAAGCTGAAGCATCCTTCCAGGACACAGCTATCTTCCAGCCTGCCCTTTGCATCCAGGCTGATGATCCATCCTATGGCTCCCTCCAAATGCATCTCCAGCATTCTACCATTCTGATAAGGCACGTTGCTACTGTTCCTGTTGGTTCCAATAAAGAACTGTAAGTTATTTCTGTTCAACGTCTGCCTCCATCTGGTCCCTGCTACTACGGCTGTCACCATCACGGGCACCCTATCCACTACACTGGGACTCATCCTCTAGACACCAAAGAGTTGCCCCAGGGAGCACCGCTATAACAGCCTCTCCCTCATCATTTCTTGCCAACACCACCCTGCTGGAGACCTGCCAGGCTGTAGGACAGCCCTCCGGTTCCCCATACCAAGCACTGTGACACTAGCGTGCCTAGGCCACAACCGCCACACACTCAGGTACTGCGGGCCCCGGCTGTCTCTATTATTTGATTAATGGAGAAGACCTTTGGATTAATGGAGAAGACTCTAGAAATTCCATATTTTGACTAATTAAAATAGTTTGGAAAATTTGTAAATTAACTCTTATTTGGTCCCAAAAATGTTTGTTATATATAAACAGTAAAAAAAATCTTTAGATTTAGTGCCAGTTTTGGAGGAAAGCAGACTGGCTTTACACTTTTACCTAGGAACAGATACAAGTATTGTCATATAAGAAGAATCTCTGATTTATTATTTTCTTCCTACCATCCACATCATATCATTTGTGAACTGATTGTATGTATGTAGGTATACACTAAAAGGATGGGGAGCAGTTTTAGGGAGCTTAGGGTATTTAGGGGGGTTATTCATTATAAGAGGTAAGAGCTAATGAGGGGTGGGGATTGACCAAGTGTACCAGATCTATGTATGCGCATGTAGGGCAACTGTCTCTGTACGTAGGGAGCATTTCATTGATGGGGAAGGCTGCTGCATGGGGCATTTCATTACTGGGGGGTGTTGCATGGGGCAGTTTAATACCTGGGGGCACTGCATGGGACATTTCATTGCTGGGGAAGGCTGCTGCAGAGCATTTCATTCTGGGGGCGGCTGCAATGGGGCATTTCATTACTGGGGGAGGGGCCGGAATTTAATTACTAGGGAAAGCTGATGCAGATTATTTCATTACTTGATAATAATTTGATTAATGACCAGATTGGAGAAGACCTATATTCTGACAAATTTAATTTTTTGACTAATTGAAATAGTTTGAACAATTTGAAATTTACCTCTTATTTCGTCTCATACTGCCAGTTTTGGAGGAAACCTAGGAAAAGATAAAAGTATATAAACATAGAGAAAGATGACGGCACTCACCGGTTCCAAAAACATGAAAAGCGTCCTTTATTGGTGGGGAAGCATGCAGGGGGGTAAACAGATAGGTTCCCTTGCCGGATATCCATATAAAGGACACTTTTCATGTTTTTGGAACCGGTGAGTGCCGTCATCTTTCTCTATGTTTATATATGGATATCCTCTGATACACATTGATTGAGCACCGCTGGGAAGACCTGCCGTGATCACCCCTGCCCCTGGAGAGTCGGGCTACGAGCTGGGCTGTCGGCGGTATCGTTGGGGCTGTGCCTGCCTGAGACTTTTCTCTATTTGATATTGAAAAGATAAAAGCATTGTCATATAAGAAGAAACTCTGATTTAGTATTTTCTTCCTGCCATCCACATCATATAATGTCCAATGTCCCATGTGGTGAGTGACTTATTTTGTGTATATAGATCTACACAACAGAATCTAAACAATTACATACAAGATTAAATATCTAACATGCTCGTAAACCCTTTAACAATCGCCTGCAGAAAATTGTAGGATATTGCATCCTCAGGATTCACTGTATCTTAGTGGGTATAAAAGGAGGGAGCTCTCTTTGCAACCCATCGGGACCCCAAAGCTATGAAATGGACTTGTCAATGATGTCACGTGGAAGATGGGGGTCTTGTGAACTACTGTAGCAATTTTCTGAGGCCATGCCAGAGCCATGGTTTCATAGAATGTTTGTCAGTAGCAGACTGTATAATGCACTGTATTACATGAGTAGTAGGGATGGGGGATGTTAGCAGACAAGTTGTCATGTTGGCAGACAAGAGTTGAGAGATACACTTCCTCGGCTGAATCACACATGCCCTTGGGACTCCTCCAAGTAGACATCATTACCGTACAGTAATACAGTATTTGTGTAAACAGGTTTAAAATGTCAGTGTTCCTACTTTTATAATGTGACCATATACAGTAACCAATTTGTACAGTCAAGTGACCTTATGAATGGTGATTTTATAGTTTTATACAGTGGTGTTGCTAGGGTTGTAAAAGATCCAGGGATGGGCCACAATGCATATGTAACACTCTTACAGTAATACCCCCTCCTATACATAACCCCCTCACATGTGGTTGTGCCAATAACAATTTTACAGATGGTGTATACAGCTACAGAAACCACAGGAAAAATCCCTACTTTTTACCTCCAGTGACTGTGGGTGACGAGTCCTCCATCTTCTCCATTAGGCATCACCACACCTTATGTTTCTCATTGTCCCTAAATCTTGGTTCCCTGGCAGTGTAATCCTGCTGTTTCCCCTAACAAACTCCCCAAATACTGTAAGGCTGCGCTCACACGTTTGTCTTGTATTTAAACAACACCAGGTGCTTGTTACCCATCACATGTGTATTACTGGAAACGCAAATTAGATCAAACCAAGGCCTGTCCTAGTGCCACGTGTGAACACGCTCCAAGAAATATGCCCATTATCCCCAGTAATATCCCCCACACAGCCCCCCAGTAATGTCCCACACAGAGCCCCCCAGTAATGTTCCCCACAGAACCCCAGTAGTGTGCCCACACAGCCCCCCCCAGTAAGTAAATTGCCCACACAGCCTCTCCCCAGTAAGTAATGTGCCCACAAAGCCCTCCAGTAGGTAATGTGCCTCACACAATCCCCCAGTAAGTAATGTGCTCACACAGCCCCCCAGTAAGTAATATGCCTCACACAGCCCCCCAGTAAGTAATGTGCTCACACAACCCCCCAGTACTCCGACAGAATTGGGTTGTTTCATGGCATTCCAAACAAACTTGTTAACTTTGTCGCCACCCTGCGGTGTGGAATCACAAACTATACTGTAGGAAAACTTTGACCATTTAAGGATATTATTTCGCGCGTCTTGCGCATCTGTGTACCTTATCCCCCTCACCCGCCATATCCTAAACTTATAAGAAGTACTACACTTGCTCTTATACAAAAGGGTTCTTAGAAGTGCTGTTTGGGGAAGTAAGACCCTAAGAAGAAAAGTGGGTCTGGATTGACGAAGCTCGACTGGCCGCGTGAGCGCCAGCTCCATGCCAAGAACCACTAAACATAGTTTACCTGCAGCACCTTTAATCTTTTTACTACTAGTTCCCGGCCTCATACATGCCCGCCTTATCAAAAGTGCTGTGGAGGCAGAATTTTGGGTGTTTTCATGGCTTCCAAAAAACAACAATGTTAATTTTGTCGCACCCGGCTGTGTAATCCCACAAAAATATCCTGGTCAAAATTTTATCATGTACCGATATTATTTGAGCCCTTCTGCCTCACCTCCTTGGTTCCTCTCTGCTACCAGTGGTTTGAAGCATTGAGGCCATTATATATGTCGCCATGCACTCTCTAGCATTCGCTGCTGCCGCTTGCCTCGCATTGCCGTAGCCCCTATCGTGTCATGGTCAAAGAGATTAGGATGTTTTGAGGCCTCTAGCTTCATTCTGTACTACTGGTAATGGCCATGCTGTTGTGCCCTAATTTTTGGCATAATGGTGCATTTAAGCAGCCTCAGAGGCATCCATGCATGCTGCCCCTGCTGTTTCCTGTCCATTTCCGTGGTGTTTCCATCCTTTTCTGAGGTTTCCAGGTGTTTGGCCAAGCTTCCCTGTGCAGAGCCTGGGTCCCCTTGAAAAATGCTCGAGTCTCCCATTGACTTCAATGGGGCTCGTTACTCGAAACGAGCACTCGAGCATCGGGAAAAGTTCGTCTCGAATAACGATTACCCGAGCATTTTAGTGCTCGCTCATCTCTACTCGTAAACCCTTTAACAATCGCCTGCAGAAAATTGTAGGATATTGCATCCTCAGGATTCACTTAGTGAAAGGAGGGAGCTCTCTTTGCCACCCATCGGGACCCCAAAGCTATGAAATGGACTTGTCAATGATGTCACGTGGAAGATGGGGGAAGATGGAACTACTGTAGCAATTTTCTGAGGCCATGCCAGAGCCATGGTTTCATAGAATATTTGTCAGTAGCAGACAGTATAATGCACTGTATTACATGAGTAGTAGGGATGGGGAATGTTAGCAGACAAGTTGTCATGTTAGCAGACAAGAGTTGAGAGATACACATCCTCGGCTGAATCACACATGCCCTTGGGACTCCTCCAAGTAGACATCATTACCGTACAGTAATGCAGTATTTGTGTAAACAGGTTTAAAATGTCAGTGTTCCTACTTTTATAATGTGACCATATACAGTAACCAATTTGTACAGTCAAGTGACCTTATGAATGGTGATTTTATAGTTTTATACAGTGGTGTTGCTAGGGTTGTAAAAGATCCAGGGCATGGGCCACAATAAATATGTAACACTCTTACAGTAATACCCCCTCCTGTACATAACCCCCTCACATGTGGTTGTGCCAATAACAATTTTACAGATGGTGTATACAGCTACAGAAACCACAGGAAAAATCCCTACTTTTTACCTCCAGTGACTGTGGGTGACGAGTCCTCTATCTTCTCCATTAGGCATCACCACATCTTATGTTTCTCATTGTCCCTAAATCTTGGTTCCCTGGCAGTGTTATCCTGCTGCTTCCCCTAACAAACTCCCCAAATACTGTAAGGCTGCGCTCACACGTTTGTCTTGTATTTAAACAACACCAGGTGCTTGTTACCCATCCCATGTGTATTACTGGAAACGCAAATTAGATCAAACCAAGGCCTGTCCTAGTCCCACGTGTGAACACGCTCCAAGAAATATGCCCATTATCCCCAGTAATATCCCCCACGCAGCCCCCCAGTAATGTCCCACACAGAGCCCCCCAGAAATGTCCCCCACAGAACCCCAGTAGTGTGCCCACACAGCCCCCCAGTAAGTAAATTGCCCACCCAGCCTCCCCCCAGTAAGTAATGTGCCCACACAGCCCCCCCCCAGTAAATAATGTGCCCACAAAGCCCTCCAGTAGGTAATGTGCCCACACAGCCCTCCCAGTAAGTAATATGCCCACACAGCCCCCCAGTAAGTAATGTGCCTCACACAGCCCCCCAGTAAGCAATGTGCCCACACAGCCCCCCTGTAAGTAATGTACCCACACAGCCCCCCAGTAAGTAATGTCCTCACACAGCCCCCTAGTAAGTAATGTGCCCGCACAGCCACCCAGTAAGTAATGTACCCACACAGCCCCCCAGTAAGTAATGTGCCCACCACAGCCCCCAGTAAGAGTAAATGGCCTACACAGCCCTCCAGAAGTAATGTGCTCCCACAGCCCCCCTAGTAGAATGTGTGCTCACACAGGTCAGTGGTTCCTACTTATAATGTGACCATATACAGTAACCATGACCATGACGTCAAGTGACCTATGAATGGTGATTGTTAGTTTTAGACAATGGTGCGTATAGGGTTGTAAAAAGATCCGGGGCATCGGGCCACATAGACTATGTAACACTCTTACAGTATACCCCCGCTCTGTACATTAACCCCCTCAACTGTGGTTGGGCCAATAACACTTTTACAGATGTGTATTAACAGCTACAGAAACCACAGGAAAAATAGCCCTACTTTTTACGCCAGTGAATGTGGGTGACGAGTCAATTCCTTTTTCCATTAGGCATCAACATCTTGATGTTTCTATTGTCCTAAATCTTGGTTCCCCTGGCGAGTGTTATCTGCTGATCTGCACCTAACAACATCCCAAAATACTGTAGGCTCTCGTCACCGTTTTGTCGTTGTATTTTAAACAACACCAGGTGCTTGTTACCCATCCACATGTGTATTAATGGAAACGCCAAATCATAGATTAAACCCAGAGGCCGTCCATAGTGCCATGTGTGAAACGCTCCAAGAAATAGCAACAAAATCCCCAGTTATCCCCACGCGACGCTCTAGACTAAATTTCCCCCAGCCAAAAATGTCCCCCCAACCGCTTAGGGCCGCCAACCCCATAAGTAAATTGCTGAGTTGCCCACCAGTAACGCGCAGCGCCACACGCCCCCAGCCAGTTAGTCCCACACACTCCAGAGAGGACTGCCCACACGCCCTCCAGAGTATGCCCACACAGCCCCAGTTGCTACAACCCCCCGGTCAGAATGTGCCCCACACAGCTCCCCAGTAAATAGTCCAACACAGCACCCCCCAGTAATAATGTCCTCACAACAGCCCCCAGTAGGTAATGGGCTCGACACAGCCACCAGTAAAGTAATGCTCCCACAGCCCCCCCCCAGTAGAATGTACTTGCACACAGCAAGCCGTCCCCCAGTAAGTAATGTCCCCACGCCGAAATTCACACAGACCCTAAAGTCTAGGTAAGCCCGTAGTAAGTGCCCTACACAAGCCCCCCAGTAAGTAAGTGCCACACAACCAAGTCTCCTGTACGCCGTAAGTAATGTGCCTCACACAGTCCCCCCATAAGTAATGTGATCAAAGCCCGTTAGTCGCACGCCCCCCCCCCCCCCCCCCCCCCCACACCCTGTACCCGAGTAATTTGGCCTACACACAGCCCCCAAGTAAAGGAATGTCCTCACACAAGCCCCCCCCCAAGTAAATGTCCTCACCAAGCCCCCACTAAGGAAAACGTAATGATGAGCCAGAAGGCGACGGATGGCCCCCGGAGCAGAGGGTCAGATATGCATGCCCGAGGAGATCCAGGGCACCGGTCAAAAGATCCGGGGCGCGAACCCCAGATCTTTTGATTTGACCTAGCGACGCCCATTCCTTCAACTTGTATGCTTGAAAAAGGCTAATATTATGATAAATTATATTTTTAAACATAAATTTTTGTGACAAGTGAGTCTTCAATGATTTCTTATGAATTTTTATAAGTTTATATTACTCGAACTTGTTGTAAACATACCTGTACTATGCATGCTAGGCTTTTGTCACAACTGGGCAGATTTAAGCTGTCTGAAAGTCAGGATTATTTCTAGTTGCATGGCAAAAACCAATCGCAGCTCAGCTTTCATTGATTGGTTGCATGGGCAAACTGGAAAATTCTGACTTCCAGACAGCTGATAAATCTGCCCCAGTATTTCAACAATTGAACTGAAATATTTGAATGAAATATTTATCATTGTGTCTGAAGTCCTTGTTTACCCCATGGTTACTTTTTTCGACGTCGGTACAGAAAAGGGAAATAAGGGAAGTTAACGGAACAATGTTTAAAACTGAAAAATTTGTATTCTGCCTTCTTAAAGTCACAGAACAAAAATATCATATCATCATCTTTATTGAAGTCTTTCAACTGACAAAAGTGTTTTTTTTATTTGCAACATAATCAAGAGTTTAGACAGAATCAGACGAAAACCGGTGAAGGCATTATCAAGCAAATGCATTTCTTGGTACTAATAAATGCTCCTCTCTTATGCTAGTAGGAAATGGCATGTCTTGCAACATTTAAACAGGAAATTTGGTTTGTGCAAACACTGACCCATGAGCTTATCATGTCCCTGATGTTTGGTTTGTTTAACCCTTACACGACTCAGCCCTTTTTCGCTTTTGTGTTTTTTACTCTCCTCATTCCAGAAGTGATAACTTTTTTTATTTTTATGTTTACAGAGATGCATATAGACTTGTTATTTATGGGACAAATTGTACTTTTTTTTTAGTAGTGGTGAATCCGACCAAAAAAACCCAAGTCTTGCGGGGTTTTTTGTGGGCATGTTTTCTGTACGACTTTATTACTGCCCCCTCCAAATGAACTCCTTTTATTCTTTGGGTCGCCACAATCACAGGAACACAAAATGTATATAGCTTTTATAAAATTTTAAAAAATTAAAATCTTTTGTACAATCTTTTAGTTATTATATGGAATAGGGGTTACATATATATTTTTACATATTGAAGGACTCTCTAGGGTACTTTGAACTTACAGGGTATGAGACTGTAGGCTGCCATGGCTACCTATCGTCACCCTCCGATTACGTCACGGGGGGGGTCGATCAGCCATCCAAGGTGGTGGCGCCCATCGGAAGGTAAGTTAGGTGCTGCCGTCAGGCTCAACCATGGGCCACTTCCCAGAGGTTAACTGCCAGTGATCAGTGACCCCTCATCCCCCCCTCCCCACCCAAACCCACACCACTCTCCTCCACACCACGACTACTTACAGGCCAGCTAGTTAACAAGTAGATGTATTATGCAGAGCTCACAAGCTCTCTCCATATACCCACTGAAGCACAAGGACTTAATAGTATGTCCTGGTGTGCGTAGGGGTCAATGAATTCATCTTTGTGTTTTATTCATGATCTCCATTCCTGACGCCATTTTGTCTCTTATCACAAATCTGTGCTATGTGTTCCAGCTTACAACCTGTCTGCCCAGACAACTCTCCGTCTGACTTTGAAGGACCTAATTAAAAGTCCCCCATAAGGCAGCAGGTTTTTGTCAGTAACCAAGACAATTTCCTGTCACAACTAGCATTGGAACCAGAAGGGAACAAGAAGGGGGATTCTCCTGGACCTTATCTTAACCAACAGATTTTAGAGAATATCAAAATTACAGTGGGCACTGGGTTATAAGCTGGAATAGTCCACTCTAAACTTTCACAAAGGGCAACCTGAAGATGTAACCATCATTAAATATTATAACGTGATGTTGTAAAGCATACAATTTTAAGCCCTTTTGCAATTGGATTAGTTACCCGAATCTTGCTCCTTCCTCTTATATTCTGCCTACTTCCCCCTGTTATCAGTGACTCATCAGATGGCCGTTGCTAGGCACTTCTCGTCCATGCTTGGCTGCATGAGAATGTACATGTGGCACCCCCCTACCTGTTTTCAGCTGTTTACCTCATACCTCATGGCTGCCTTGTGCTCTCAGTAGCTCTAACTTATGTAGTAACAATTTCCATGTACACTCCCTGTGTCTACCTAACTAATATAGTAAACATCTCTCCTTCTGCAAGTACTCAATCTGTCTCATGTGCTGTGCAGAAGAAGAGTGAAGAAATCAGGTGATACCTTTTTGAGACTAACTGAGTATATTTGATGGTGAGCTTTCGAGAATACTAGTTCTCTTCGTCAGATATGATGTTATGCATGAAACAGAAAATTCACTGCATTTTATACACACTAGGCAGTGATCATCAATGGATATTAAAGAAAACTTTAAAACAACAGATTGATAAATGCAGGGAAATCTTATTTACGGTAGGACAGCAACAAAAACATTAAAATCCTGTGAGGCAACAAGAGAGCGCTGGCTCTTATCTGCTTGTGGCCTCCAGGTCAGAGATAGGAGGTCATGAAGCTGGCATGAATGTGAAGACCACTTTGTAAGGTGTTGAATCTCCTCATTCATTTATGCTCCCATTCTTTCCTTTCCCTCTGTGTCTTAAAATGTCCCATTAAAATAGTAATCTGCAAGTCTTCCATAGTGTGGTCCTCTCTGGAGAAATGTGCAGCCATGGGAGATCTTTCCTTTCATTTTTAATGTCAGATCGGTGCGATTTGATGTGCTGATGGAGTCTCTGACCTGTTTCCCCAACATAAAGGCCCGTGGTTGGACACTGTTGACACATAATAAGGTAGACCACATAAAAAAGACCTGCAGGCAAAGGTCCCCTTGATCTTATGTACCTGCTGTGATTGGGGTACAGGCACCTGGTCACCTGTGCGGATGTGCTGGCACATTTTACACCATATATACATTTACGTGGATGGATAGATGGTTAGATATATTAAAATAAATCCATTTAAAAAGACAACATACACAGACAAAGCCCAACATTGGTCAAATGCCTAAATATACTTGATAAATAGATCACAGTAGGACTGTATATAGGTTTAGAGGTATCGTCCTCAGAACCAGTCAAGGTAGTTTCTTAAAAAGAAGAATTGCACATTACCAAGAGGAATAACAGAGGACAAGGGACACATACACAGGTATATACAGACCACAGGTGGTCACCACTCCACGCGCGTTTCGCCTCCCCTCATCAGGGGTATGTGTGTATGTAGACCTGGGTATGTGTCCCTTATCTTCTGTTATTCCTTAAGGTAATGTGCAATACTTATTTGTAAGCAAATACCATGACTTATTCTGAGTATTATACCATCTATACAGGTTACTGTTATCTATTTATCATATATTTATCATATTTATATATTTATCAAGACAACACCTCTTGTCTTCTTTAATTTATCCAGTCAAGGAGGCGTGAGATAGATGAAAGAAAGCAAGAGGAATAAAAGTTGTTTTTATCTCACAGCAGCATTGCAGATTAACTGAATTAGATGCATTGAGACAACGTTTCATGGTTATATAAATTACTATCTGGGTTTTTTTTAGCAGGTCAAGGTAACAGGTTCCATGGCATAAACTGGGACATTGTTTTTTAAAAACAAAAGCAGGTCCTTCGAAAAAAAAAAACCATACCAAAGTGGTTAACTAGTATGGTAAGGCGAGCAATAAATAAGAAAGATCAGGTGTTTAAATGCCTAAAACACAGAATTATGAAGAGAAAAATAAATTCTGGCAGCAAATATAGAGACTGAAAGAAATATTACCAAGGGAAGAAAAATAATTCCAAATTAATTTTCAAGTATATAGATGATGCAAAACTAAAAACTGAGAGTGTGGGCCCTCTTAGGAATAACCTGGGGGTTATGGTGGAAGGAGATGAGGAAAGGGCCAATCTATTGAATGTCACCTTCTCAGGTGTCTTTACCAAGAAACATCCCATTATGGATGACATGATGAGGAATAATATAAATTTTCTTCTTAACGTCTACAGGAAAACACGCCCCCAAACCACTAAAATAGACAAATCACCAGGCCCATATGGTACACACGTCGTGTACTACATGAATGATGTACTGTGATAAACCATTATTTTTAATATTTAAAGATTTATTAAGGACAGGTTCTATTCCACAGGATTGGCCCATAATAAATGCAGTGCCAATATACAAAAAGGGATCAAAAAGCAATCCTGGAAACTACAGACCTGTGAATTTTTCTTCAGTTATGGGGAAAATATTTGAGGGGTTTATTAGAGATGCTATCTCACTGTATATAACCTTTGATAGAAAACAGAGGGTTAGTTATTGGGCCACAGGGCTGAATACTGCGCACCCCTTTTTAATATTTTTATTAATTACCTCATACTGGGTATATGCAGAAGTGTTTCAATATTTGCAGATGATACTGAGCTCTATAAGTAATTAATGCTAATATTATAGCATTACAGAGGGGTTTGTGGAAACTGGAGGAATGGGCAGAGAAATGGCTGGTGACGTTTAATGTAGATAAATGTAAATCTATGCACTTGGACCATGAAAACAAAAAGCACATTTATGTTCTAAACAGTCAATTACTTGGTAAAACTAGAGCTGAAAAGTACTTGGGGTTATTGGTGGATCGTAAACTTAATTTTAGTGACCAGAGTCAGGCGGCCTCTGCTAAAGCAAATAAAATCGTGGGATGTATGAAGAGAGGAATTGATTCTCATGAAAAGGACATAGTTTTGCCCTTATACAAATCACTGGTCAGAACACACATAGAATATTGTGTACAGTTTTGGGCACCAGTGTATAAAAAGGACATAGTAGAACTGGAACGGCTGCAGAGGAGAACAACCAAGATTATTAGGGGAATGGGGGGGACTAGAATACAATAACATATTACAAAACTAAACTAAAGATGAGGGAAGACCTCGTTACAATAGACAAATACCAGAATGGGAAGTACACGGATCTCTCCAAAGATCTTTTTATACCCACTAGGCATGTGGCCAGGACAAGGGGGCATCCTCTACGCCTACAGGAGAGGCGGCTCTACCATAACTATAGGCAGAGAGTCTTTACTGTAAGAGACGTGAGACTGTGGAACTTTCTGCTGCAGGAGGTTGTTATGGCAGATTATTTGTACATGGATGACTTTCTTGAGAGCAGAAATATCATGGGTTATGGAGAAAATACATATATTTAATTATTATAGGTTGGACTTTTATGTTATATATTTCCGCATCCAAAAATGTGAAAAGTCGAAATACAAAACTGGTTAGCCACTGCGGAGAAAAAAGATCCAAATCTCCTACTTGAGCCTTTTTTTTGCCATTTTGCCACATATAAAAGTTTTAATGAACATACAGCTCTGTAAATGGAAAAAAGACGTATTGGGGCAGATTTACTTACCCGGTCCATTCGCGATCCAGCGTCGCGTTGTCTGCGCTGGATTTGGGTACGGCCAGGATTTATTAAGGCAGTTCCTCCGACGTCCACCAGGTGGCGCTGCTGCGCTGAAGTTCCCTGGAACGCACTGGAATACACCGAGCCGGACTGAGTGAAGGTAAGTGCAAGCTCCGCGACAGATTTTTTTTTTAAATGCGGCGGTTTTTCCGAATCAGTCGGGTTTTCGTTCGGCCACGCCCCGCCAATGCGCCACAATCCGATCGCGTGCGCCAAAATCCCGGGGCAATTCAGGGGAAATCGGCGCAAATCGGAAATATTCGGGTAACACAACGGGAAACCGCGAATCGGGCCCTTAGTAAATGACCCCCATTGCTTTTAGAAGGAGGGGAGTGAAAAACAGAAAAGCAAAAAACAAAAAAGTCTTAAAAACCATGTAAGAAAATTGCACAACTGTGTTCTTTTGTCAGTTGTACTTTATCTGGAATTTCTTTACAGCTTTTCACTGCATTGAAATGATTAAATGGTGCTGATAGGGTAGAATTAATTCAACAGTTCCAAACAAGCTTCATACAGCTCTGTAAACTAATAAACTGTATATAAAAGTTATGGATTTTGGAAAGAGTAAATGAATGTAGCTCTTTCCAGAAATGGAAAGAGCTACATTGTTAAACAGTTAAGAAGGACCTTTCAGGCCTCCTGATAATGTCTATTTTGGTAAATACTTGTGATTTCCACAACATAACATTTTAGCAACATCTCTTCATAAAACTCAGTGTTGTGCTGTTCCTCAATTAAAGGTAACCTGTCATCAGGATAATTAACATTACTGGCTCCACGCATTGTTAACCCCTTACTGACATTTGAAATAATAGTACGGCAGGGGCGGCAGTGACTTGCTGATCTATGCCATGTTATTATGTCCTGCTTCTGAATGGCGCACCTTCCCTTCAAAGCCTTGGCGTTTGCCAGTATAGCAGGTCACCACCATATATGGGGAATTGGCGGGAGAAATTGCCATTAGGTGAAAATATAAAATCCTAATGAAAAGTTACAGAAATGTATTCCAAATCTGGAAAAAAAAATATTGCATCCCTCTTTCCAAAAGGTGTGTGTGTGTCCAGGTATGTGTTTGGGTACTCTCATAAGTATAAAGTAATGGGATGGTTATTTTCAAGGAGCTATATGTTGCAGAGTGTAATATTGAAGCAGTATATTGACAATTGTATTGCAGGATATTGTATAAGAGATCTGAAAACAAGGGTTCAAGTACGCTAGAGGGCCTGAAATAATAGTAAAAAAATAAACGCTTTGCCTAGCACACATATAAGAATAAAAAAACGAAAAAAAAATCATAAACATGTTAGGCTTCCCTAATTGACACATTTCTATACACTTATCAAAATGACATTCATCCTGCCAAAAATGACATCTTAACCAGCACTATAGACTCAAGTATGAAACAGCTGTGGGTGTCAGGATATGACAAGAGATTTATTTTTATTAATGTAAAGTTTTGAGATTTTAAAGGTATTTAAAGGACATAAAAAATATATAAATTTGTCCCGCATATAATAAACCCTCAAACAGCTCTATAAACAGCAACATCAAAAAGATATGGCTTGTGGAACGAGGGGAGTGAAAATCCAAAACAGAAAAACTAGAAAAAAGCCCTTATTTCATAGGGAAGACAAGTACATGTATTAAAACAGATATGTACATTTGCATATTAGCACTTGCTTTACACTACCAGCATATGAAATATCATAATCTAGGAATAAGCAGGAGGAATATGCTGCGTGAAAGACATAAACAAAGGGTTGAATGCAAGGATAGTAAAAAATGACCCAGACACTAATCATTGTGTTTTGTTTCCCTTAATAATGGCTTCTCTAACCCAAAATGGTCCTTCTTTTAAAGGAGTTAAATAGATTTCAAGAGCTCTTTAACCTAAATGATGAGGCATGGAAGAGGGATGTGTGGGATCATTGCCCAGGCAATGGATATGAATAAACTGCTAATGAGCGTCAACAATCTCCAATCAGGAGCATGAAGCTGTCATTGTCCACTTCACTATGCAAAAATAAAGGAAAAACAAGTCATTGCAAGTGAAATCATCTTCAGTAAATGTGAAGGTGATTACCATCTGCAGATGTTTTTCTAATATGCTAAGAATAGTAATTCCGGTATAGAGAGAGGGTTTTGCTCTCCGTTCTTTATATTCCAGGGGAACTGGACTACAGGTCAGTGTGACCAGATGATAGTAGATTTCCATTAATCTAACCTATCAAAATCAAGCGTGATAAGCCAGGGACACTTAATCATAGATCCAGACACTGTTACTGTTGTAATCTTCTTATATTTGTTATCCATGGCCTCCTTCCTTCTAAAAAAAAACTTTTAAAATTATCGTAATGTGCCTGAAGGGCAAAGAGGGGGAGGGTGTTAAAAGAGCCCATCAGTACTGTCTTTTCACTGGTTGTTACAATGAGCAGAACGTTTCACTATCCCCCTGCTCTCTCCCTCCTCTCTCTCCCTGTATAATCTAGCAGCAGCAGGAAGTGCAGGGAAAGCTGAGATCTGCTCTGCTTATTGTAACAGCGAGTGAAAAGAAATCACTAAGGGGCTCTGGAAAGACCCACCAGAGCCCTTCAGGCTTTTTAGCATAATTGTAAATGTTTATTTTAGAAGGAAACAATCCACGTATAAAAAATATACAGTCATTATGCCTGGATCTATGAATAAGTGCCTCTGGTTTATCAGGATGGGTTCTGATGATAGATTTTCTATAAAATCAGTGTGGCATGCATCTTTACAGTAGAGATACAGTAACTGTATAGTTGCAAGCTCACACCTCACTACTTCTGCGCTTGATCCAATCCCATTGCATTTCATCCCCAACCTCAGCACTGTACATATCTCTGCCCATTCTCTCCTGCTGCAGATGGTTTGTTCCCTTGGTATCCTAATACTTCTCCAACCAGATTTGTAGTGTCTATCACTCTCACACCGCCTCTTCACCCCATTCTCTCTCTGAGGGTATCCCACAAGGCTCTGTCCTGGGCCCCCTTCTCTACTCCATCTACAGCTTTGACTTAGGAGCTCATTAAGTCACACATATTTCAATACCACTCCTATGCAGATGACACATAGATCTATATTTCTAGCCCAGACACTTATTACAGAGTGTCTATCATGCGTATCCTCCTTCTCTTCTCATGGACAAAAAGGAACTAATAATCGTTGCACTCGACAATCTCCGTCAACTCCATAGAGATGAATGGAGCAGAATGGACATGGGAGGCTGTTTGCTCCATTCATTTTAGGGAGCAATTAGGGGTCCAACAGAGGTCCCTCTGACCCCATCGGAGCCCCCGTTCTTGCGATCTTTGGGGGTCACATCCTTTGGATAGGGCCTAACTTGTTTGGTGCGAAAACCCCTTTAGTTTCTTTCAATTGTCAGATTGAGTATGGGGAGGAAAGCTCATTTATACACAATGCCAAATGCAAGAAAAGAATGGGAGGGAAATACAGGGCAAAGAAACATTTTTCTGTAATAAAGTATATTACAAGATTTACTATTATTATCTGCCCTATTCCTTTATGTGATGTTTGTGTACTTTAAATGTTTAGTTATGATTTAAATAGCTAAGTTCATTATGTTGTGTCTGTTTCCATTTACAGGTTCCTTTATTGTGTCTATTCCAGTCCCTATTTACAACAAGCTTACAGAAGGCTATTGGTTTGGGCCACAGATATACTGCACTGAATCTTTTCCATCTAATGCATATAAAAAAGCTTTCATTCTGTACAACTTTCTTGTGGTATACCTGCTTCCTCTGCTTACTATTTGTATCTGCTACTCTGCCATGGTCTACCAAATGGGACGACCTTCTGTGGAGCCAGCTGATAACAGCTACCAGGTAAACCAGCTTTAACATTGTAAAATGTTACTCAACTATTAGGCAGCTTGGTAACACAGTTCATTGTGGCCTCCAGTTCAATGGGTGGTAGGTAGAAGAGGGGAGATTGTTTTTTGTTTTCCCTATTGTTGAATAACACTTTATATTACTAGGCAGCCAGTTAGGATGGGAAATGGATTGACTATGATATCCTTGTTGATTGATTGTTTTAATGCTCAATGTAATAGTTTGCATTTTCATTGATATTGATTGTTGGATCTTAACAGTTGCACAGTTAGCCACTGGAGACTTTTATCAAGCCTGTAGTTTCATATTATTGATGCATATATCACAACATAATACTGGTTATTCCTGGTTGCTCTCCGTAGCGGAAAATAGTGGCCAAATTTCCAAAACAACACTTTTTGCCATTTTGCAACCAACACACAAAATGCTGACAATGAACAGATCATCTCATTCTACAAAAAAATTACACCTAAAGAATGACACTCTGAAGGATGAAAAATGTTATTGACTTCATAATATATCAAAATGAATAATTTTTTTTTGTACAAAAGATTAAAATTTTTCAAATCTACTTAAACATAATAAAACCTTTATAAATGTATTATAACCATGATGGTATCAACCCAAAGAATAAAATGGAGGTATCATTTGGAGTGTGAAAGCCATAAAATCAGGACCTGAAAGAAAGGTCAAAGAGGGTGTTAGCTGAGAGATAATGGGGCAGATTTACTTACCTGGTCCATTCGCGATCCAGCAGCGCGTTCTCTGCGCTGGATTTGGGTCTGGCCGGGATTTAATAAGGTAGTTCCTCCGCCGTCCACCAGGTGGCGCAGCTGCACTGAAAAGCATCTGAACGCGCTGGAGTTCACCGGCTTGGGCTGAGTGAAGGTAAGCGCGTCCCGAGCAACACATTTTCCGTTCTTAAATGCGGGGGTTTTTCCCGGGGCATTTCAGGTACAATCGGCGCAAATCGGAAATATTCGGGTAACACGTCGGGAAACCGCGAATCGGGCCCTTAGTAAATGACCCCCAATGGGTCAATTGAGTAAAGACCAAGAGAAGATTAGAGAATGATCAGTAGTTAACAGCAGGGGCATAACTACAGAGGGTAGCAGCCAAAGCACCTGCTACGGGACACGCAGTATCAGGGTTCCCGGCCACTGGCCCTGCCACTTTAAAGAATGGAGGAGGTGCACTGTTATATGAATATTACACTGCTCATTGTACAGCATAATGTTAAGCTATAATGTTGTTAGACAGATAAGCCAGCGCCTCACATAATAAATGGGGAGGGGAGGGCAGGAATATAAAACTAATAATCTCTCATATCTACTTCCTGCCATCTACTTCCCCCATGTGGTCTCAAGCTACTGGGCTGCATGAAATCATATATTGGACTCAAACACCCCCTGGGATAAGAAGATTGTGAGGATATGCATGTGTTTATATGCTGTGTGTTTGTATCTGCTATATGTGTGTATATGTGTATGTGTGAAGATGCTGTATGTGTGTGTATGAGCTGTATATGTGTGTGTATATATAATCTGTATATGTGTATATATGTGTGTATGATGTATATATACTGTATGTATGTGTATATGCTATATGTATGTATAAATGTGTATAATTGTATAAACATGTTTGGAGAAGGGGTGCCCCATACCGAAGTCTACTATGGGGCCCAGCCTGTCTTAGTTATGCCTTTGGTTAACAGCAGTAGATGGGTCCTGGGAGGGTCTTTTTAAATGATGGGGTTGCAACATGTTTGGAAGAGGAGGAAAAGACACAAGAAGAAGAGGTAAAAAATCTTAGAAAGGTGAGAAGTGTTTGCTTGCCAGGGGGACTGTACAAGATTTGTAGAGATGGAGTCACATATGCAGGGTATGTGGGGGTATGCTGGGGGTATGCTGTGTAATAGACATTCTTCCTCCATGACTGGCCCAAAGGAATACTGTGAATTGGGGTTCAAGAGGGAATGAGGCCCAGTCAGATTCAGTCAATTTTGTCTTTTAAATAGGTGGCCAGGTCTTCAGTCCCAAGACGTGTGACAAGTGTTTGGACTTTGGGAGCTAGTAATTAGTAATAACTAACTAATAATAACTAGTAATAGTTTCAAAGAGCCTTTTTTTAGATTGATGAAATAGACCTGTTTGGAGAGATGAAGGGCAGAGTTACAGGTTCTGAGCATAAATTTCTAGTGAAGAAAATCAATATCTTTTCCAGAAAAACTGAAACGAGAATAATACATTTCCTTGTGCATTTTTGAAATATATTAGTGCCTCTAATGACTGACATTACATATTTTTGATTTTCCACTCTTTGTTTTTATTTTCCTTCTAGATACAACTTCTGGCTGAGCGCTCGGAAGTTATGCGCACTAAAATTTCACGAATGGTGGCGGTTATTGTGTTGCTTTTCACTTTCTTTTGGGGTCCGATCCAGCTCTCCATACTTTTTCAAGCCTTCAGTTCTACCTTCAAACATGACTATTACACATATAAAGTAAAGATATGGGCCCATTGTATGTCCTACACTAATTCATCTATAAATCCAATTGTCTATGCCTTTATGGGTGCCAACTTCCGCAAAGCCTTTATCAAGGTGTTTCCATTCCTCTCCAAGCAACGAGTAGGAAGCACCAGGGTAGCTAATGCCAATGCCAACACAGAGATGCATTTTGTCTCCTCTGGCACTTAGGAATCTAATTGAAGAACACATCAAACACATCAGTATGATACTTCTACCAAAATGTTTGGCCATATATGATTTCTCAACAAACCTTTCTAGCAGATAGGACTTAAAAAGTCCTGTAAATTAACTGAATTACTGTTCCTGGAAATCAAGGGTTTATAAGACACTTAAATCAGTCCTGTCTAACATTAAAGATAGGAACTCTCTGGAATGTCCAGAAAACCTTAGTGAAAAATCTACCTTTTGGACTCATAAACTTTTTTTCTACAGCTATTGAACAATGATCTAAAATCAGTCTTATGAAAGTGAGGGTGCAATAATTCTGAAACAGAAATAGCAGCAATGTTTTTGAAAAAGATTATTTCTAGGAATGCCTCAGTGATATTTGAAGCTTTTATGGTGTTAATATACTTTATGTTAATATACTTTATGTTGGTCAGTGTAAATGTAAAATTATTTGAAATCCATCTCAGGTAAAAATCTATTTGCAGTAGAAGTGGAACTTGTTAATTTTATTATGTGTAATGATCCCTGTGTAATATATATGCCCTTAAGAAACAGTGACCACGGAAAATATCACCAGCCCATCAGTGCTTCAAATTCACAGGCCTTTTACAATGAGCAGTACATATCTCACCCAACCCCCAGTTCTCTCCCTCCTCTGCCTGTGTTATCTAGGGCAGACCTGCTCTACTCATTGTAATAGCACTGAGGGGCTCTGGAAACACCCCAAGAGTGTTTAAGGCTTTTAAGCGTAATTATAAAAGTTGATTTTAGAAGGAAGGAGGCCATGAATAAAAAATAGAAAGAAGATTACAACAGTAACAGTGCCTGGATCTATAAGTGTCCCTGGTTTATCATGCTTGATTTTAATGGTAGATTTTCTTTAACATTACTGTATGGGGGATTAGTGGGATTGCTGAATTGATCATATGCTTCATTTTGATGGTAGATTTCCTTTAAGGTGACAATAAAAGTGTCTGGAGCAGATACGTGCTTAACCCCTTCACGCTCCGTGACGGATATATCCGCTGAGCCTTCTTCATACAGAGATGGGCTTTGCTGCATATCGCGGGTGTTAACCTTTTCTTTGCCGCCGGCAAAGTCGCCGGCGGCACTTTAAATTTGGCGGCGCGTGAGCGGCGATCGGTTGCCATGGTAGCCTCAGGTCTTCGTTTGACCCGAGGATACATGGCTTCTGCACATGCATTACAATGAGCCTGTGGCTCATTGTAATGTATAGTGAGCAGAAATGCCATATACTGCGATACAGTAGTATTGCAGTATATGGCAGGAGCGATCAGACCATCTAGGGTTAATTCACCCTAGAGGGTCTAAGAAATAGTGGGAAAAAAAAGAAAATAAAAAAGTTTAAAAAATGTAAAAAAATAATAAAATATTAAAAGTTCAAATCACCCCCTTTCCCTAGAACTGATATAAAATATAATAAATAGTAAAAATCACAGACACATTAGGTATGGCCGCATCCCAAAATGCCCGATCTATCAAAATATAAAAACGGTTATGGCCGGCGGTGACCTCCGGAACGGCAAATGGCGCCCAAATGTCCAAAACGCAACTTTTACACCTTTTTAGATGACATAAAAAATGTAATAAAAAATGATCAAAATGTCGCACAGTCCTCAAAACGGTAGCAATGAGAACGTTGGCTCATTTTGCAAAAAATTACACCTCACCCAGCTCCATGCGCCAAAGTATGAAAAAGTTATTCGCGTCAGAAGATGGCAAAAAAATTTTTTATTTTTTGTACACATTGGTTTAATTTTTGAAAATGTATTAAAACGCAATAAAACCTGTATAAATGTGGTATCACCGCGATCGTACCGAACCAAAGAATAAAGTAGAGTGTGTTATTTGGAATGAAGAGTGAAAGTCGTAAAAACTGAGCCCACAAGAACATGACGCACAGTTTTTTTCAATTTTTCCACATTTGAAATTTTTTTTGCGGCTTCCCACTACATGCCATGGAATAATAAATAACATCATGGGAAAGTAAAATTTGTTTCGCACAAAATAAGCCCTCACACAGGTCTGTACATGGAAAAATGAAAAAGTTATGGATTTTTGAAGATGGAGAGCAAGAAATTAGCGAAAATACCCTGCGTCCTTAAGGGGTTAAAGGGGTATTCTCATCTGGGCATTTACATTTAATTAAATTCATTTTCCATATGTAAACATTTCTTCAATTAGATGTTATTAAAAAAAATGTTCCTGTGTGAAGATAATTTCTCGTAAATGTAGTCATTCTGTCCCTTAGAAACGTCACACTCGGGCAGGAGTGGCCAGACATGCGCTATATTGTCCTGCCGGACCACCAGGATTCAGCAATCATTACCACAGGGTAGCTGTGTGACATGTAGTAACTCCCGGACATTTCATATACCAAAGCCTTTTGTTTCTTTGTTCAATCCCTCCAGCATAGGTGGCCGTATCTGAGGAATCCATCTCGTTTCTAAGGGACAACATGGCTACATTTATGAGAAATTATCTTCACTCAGGAACATTTTTTTTAATAACATCTAATTGAAGAAATGTTTACATATGGCAGATTAATGAAACTGAATGTGAGTGCCCAGACGAGAATACCCCTTTAAAGGACATCTACCACCAGGATCA
Source organism: Engystomops pustulosus (assembly GCA_019512145.1). Lineage (NCBI taxonomy): Eukaryota > Metazoa > Chordata > Amphibia > Anura > Leptodactylidae > Engystomops > Engystomops pustulosus. The sequence continues at coordinate 155,307,815 of CM033641.1, read as the reverse complement.
AGGATTATAAACAAAACACACTGACATACTGATGTATGCTCCCTTTGCAGCATCTGCTCATCTACTTTTGCCTGTTTTTTTTTTAAATGCTTTTATATTGATGCAAATGAGCCTGTGGGCATAGGAAGCTTAAAGAAGAGCAGATCCTGCCAGAGTGGGCACACACCAACCTATACACTCACCGGCCACTTTATTAGGTACACCATGCTAGTAACGGGTTGGACCCCCTTTTGCCTTCAGAACTGCCTCAATTCTTCGTGGCATAGATTCAACCAGGTGCTGGAAGCATTCCTCAGAGATTTTGGTCCATATTGACATGATGGCATCACACAGTTGCCGCAGATTTGTCGGCTGCACATCCATGATGCGAATCTCCCGTTCCACCACATCCCAAAGATGCTCTATTGGATTGAGATCTGGTGACTGTGGAGGCCATTTGAGTACAGTGAACTCATTGTCATATTCAAGAAACCAGTCTGAGATGATTCCAGCTTTATGACATGGCGCATTATCCTGCTGAAAGTAGCCATCAGATGTTGGGTACATTGTGGTCATAAAGGGATGGACATGGTCAGCAACAATACTCAGGTAGGCTGTGGCGTTGCAACGATGCTCAATTGGTACCAAGGGGCCCAAAGAGTGCCAAGAAAATATTCCCCACACCATGACACCACCACCACCAGCCTGAACCGTTGATACAAGGCAGGATGGATCCATGCTTTCATGTTGTTGACGCCAAATTCTGACCCTACCATCCGAATGTCGCAGCAGAAATCGAGACTCATCAGACCAGGCAACGTTTTTCCAATCTTCTACTGTCCAATTTCGATGAGCTTGTGCAAATTGTAGCCTCAGTTTCCTGTTCTTAGCTGAAAGAAGTGGCACCAGGTGTGGTCTTCTGCTGCTGTAGCCCATCTGCCTCAAAGTTCGATGTACTGTGCGTTCAGAGATGCTCTTCTGCCTACCTTGGTTGTAACGGGTGGCGATTTGAGTCACTGTTGCCTTTCTATCAGCTCGAACCAGTCTGCCCATTCTCCTCTGACCTCTGGCATCAACAAGGCATTTCCGCCCACAGAACTGCCGCTCACTGGATGTTTTTTCTTTTTCGGACCATTCTCTGTAAACCCTAGAGATGGTTGTGCGTGAAAATCCCAGTAGATCAGCAGTTTCTGAAATACTCAGACCAGCCCTTCTGGCACCAACAACCATGCCATGTTCAAAGGCACTCAAATCACCTTTCTTCCCCATACTGATGCTCGGTTTGAACTGCAGGAGATTGTCTTGACCATGTCTACATGCCTAAATGCACTGAGTTGCCGCCATGTGATTGGCTGATTAGAAATTAAGTGTTAACGAGCAGTTGGACAGGTGTACCTAATAAAGTGGCCGGTGAGTGTAAGTGTGCTTTGTTTACAATCCTCAACGATGCTGGTAGAGTGCCATTTTGTGTCTTTTCTATGGCATGCCCCATATAGCTGCTCACCCCACCCCAGCTAAAGAAGGAACCGATCAGAAGTAAATTAACATCTACATTCTTTGCAGGATTTCTACAGGATTGCTGCTCCAGGATCATATACCAACTGCTGGGGACTGACAAAGGGATAATAATATTGGTATGACATATTTCTAGGTTTAGTGTTTCAGGAGAACAAAAATGGGTTGGTATATATAAAAATAGTGTACCAGTTGTGAAACAGTTTATTAAAAACCAGCAGTATGTGCAAGAAAAACAACCCTAGTAATGTTGTACTGTATCATGATTTGAATGGATTATGAAAAAAGATCTTTTTTTTTTCCTCTTCTATCGTAACTTCTCAAATTTCTGAAATCTGTATCATCCAATATCACACATTAGTAGCAATGTCAGCTCACCTAGAGGAATGATTCAAACATGTAGCCACCGTTGCTCAGGAGAGGGGGGTAGATGATGATAATCATCGATCCTGCAAAGCCGTGTCAGTGAACGGATAGCAGCAATTGAAGAGAAAATAGAAAAATGTTCTCCAGCACTCCAGTTATAGAAAAATATCTTGAATTTATTGGTCACATTAAAAATGGTCAGGATCTGACCAAGAACTGAAGAAATTTTATATGTTCGAAATGCGTTGTAAAATCTTTTGTACTTATGCTGTTATTAAATTCAAGATATTTTTACTATAACTGGAGTGCCGGAGAACCCTTTTCTACCTTCTCTCCAGTCATTCAGTGTGGCTTGTTATGTGAATATTGTTAGTAAAATATCCAAATACTTTTTTCTTCAGAATCTTATACATGCAGTATTAATGCAATGTGCAGTCTATCTCTGCAGATGAACATATAGACCCAGTCTATCTTTGTTAAATAGGCAAATTTTAGCCACCAAGTAGTTAGAACAAGAGGGGAGGGCTGGTGGTTTGCGTTTCTGGAAGGAATAAAGGAACAATGTTGTTTGAGTCATTTAATGTAGCTTCACAGATAACAACACAGTTGAGTGTTTTTTCTGACTCTCACCATTCATAATCAATCAGTAGCAGTGTTTTTGCACTCAATGGGTCACACTTACTAAGAATGTGAGAAACTGCACTTAAAGTGCTCTGTATGTGTATATTGCTCGGTACGCCAGATTCATTAAGAACGTGGGCCAGAAGTCATGAATCTATCGCTTCCCGGCACTGGCCCTACAGAGTTCACCAACTTTTTTGTGGTGCACCTTTAACATAGGGCTTGTGACACATTTTGCATGTTAAATCAGGGGCATAATCCGAATGAACGCCGGAACGCCCCCTAATTTGTGTTGCATGGTGCCTAGTGCAGCTGGGCCACAAACGGTTGCGTGCAACACAATAGTGGCATGGTCACTTCTACCTGTGCAAGCAGTTTACACCTAACAGAACACACAAAGTCTGTCAGAAAACTGGCGCAAAACCCTTAGTAAATGTGCTCCAATATGTTAATTATAATACCTTATATTAAATGGGCAGTAAATAACAGACAGCTGGCACTGCCCACCGACAGTAGTGAGTCTAATTAGCATATTTGGCACAGGAACTAATTCAAATTGCTCAAAAATGTTGGAATCTAGTATAAAAGTGCCTTGTAAAGGAAAGAGTTATAAACTTGTATCAAAGGTCTTCTTTAGAGGGAGACTCTTTGCAGAAATGCCTATGGGGCCAGGTAAGTCAAGTCCATCAAAAAGACCACTACAACTCTGAACAGAGCATTTTTGGCAACAAAAAAAACTATTATAACTTTATGCTAATGAGGAGCTCCTGTGTTGAAAAGGCACAATACCAAATGGTAGATTTCCCTTAAGACCAGGAGGTAAGTGGTCAGTTAATGTGGTTGTCTGCGGGTTCAAAAAATGACTTTCTTCCAAAAACAGTTCTACTTCTGACCATGGTCTGTGCAATTACTGCAGCTCAGCTGTATAGAAATTAATGGAGCTAGGTTCCAATGCTATGCATTACCCACGGTCAGATGTGTAACTGTTTTTGACCTTCTATCAAGGAGGACTAAAATGCCTTTTTTCCTTTACATATCATGTATCTACCACTGACAGCAATTTTGAAATGTTCCAGCTGCTAACAGACTCTCCTGCAACCTAAAAGGGGGCAAAAAGGAACCTGCTCAATAGTTCCACTATTATTAAGAGTATAGATTAACCTATGGGCAGCATGAAACCCACTTGATGGTAAGCATCATAGGTCATATACACTTACTAATAACAAGTCATGTGCAAATGAAACGCACATGACACACACGCCGGTATTCTCCTATGCTGAACTGGAAGTGACGCACACCGGAAGTGATGAAACATCACTCTAGTAGCGCTATGTCATCCAGTAGTGCACTCCCACAGGGGAGGAACCAGAGCATCACTGGAACCCCGGAGGTAAGTAACCAGGGTAACAATACATGCTACTGATATATAAAAACAGCACAACTATTCACCAATTGAAGTATCACAACATTACAAGCAGGAATTTAAAGAAAACAGGGAATACATTTGTATCTAGCAAAGGAAGGAGGCAGAAACTGAGGTTCCTCCGAAGAAACAGATGACGTTGAGGGGAGTAAGGGCACAAACAGCAAGTATGTAATTTTTTTAGAACATTATTATCAAGTCAAAACGCGGAGCAACTCCAATTATAGCACAACCCTCCCTACCCACCAGTACGTCCCAAACAGTTCATTTATTTTTCTGTGGAGATGTGTCTTTTGAAAAAGGGCTGATCTTTTGTGCCTGTTGAGAAAGCTGATGTCTTTGAAACTGAGAAAGATGTGAACCTTTTTGCCCACAAACTAAAATTGCATAAGTTCCATAAATGAATGAACATAAAAAAAAGAAAAGAACAGGGCAATCCATTGGAGCTATTGGCAGATGTGCGACTTCATTTTTGCCTTGAGGAAGGGTTTGATTGTTCTGAATTCTGAACCTTTCAGTAATCTTATACTAAAGAACACAAAGTTACCACCTTTAGGTGATGCCTCATCTATAGATGTGCTTTTGAATTTGGTCACAGACGGTCTAAGGTGATTGGATGTGTGACAGGACAGAAAATCTCACATATGATAAGAGAGTGGCCCTCCAGTCTTTAAAATTTGACACGTCGATTACTATCAAGTGTGAGAAATGTGTGAGAGTCTTAATCAGAATAATGAATTTTATTCTGTCTAACAATCCATTCCTTCCACAAGATTCCTGAGTGAACTACAGTAGAGGAGCTGCTGGAGGCTAAAAAACTTGAGCTAATAAGCAAATCTGAATAAACATCTGACAATAGTACATTTTAGTGAAAACCGCTTGCACAGGTATTTAAGATTTGTCTGCACCACAAATGTGTAACAAAAATGCCTAGTCGGGGCATGGGCCAGATTTAACATTCAAAGTCTGTCACATGCCCTATGTTAAAGGTGCACCACAAAAAAGTTGGTGAACTCTGTTGGGCTAGTACAGGTTTGCGCCATATTCATGATTTCTGGCACACGTTCTTTTGCACAGGCAGAGCAAAAAAATACAAGATACTCTAGATCTTTTAAAACGGGTTGAAGGGGTGACTTTGGAACCAGGATGGCTCCTTGGGAGCATTAATGTTGAAGCCCTGTGTTTGTCCATGCCCCCATGTATCTGGATTAGAGGCTGTTGCACACTTCTAGAGGTCACCAGTACCGGGCCCACAGTCACTTTCTGTTGAGACTCCTCCGGTTCATCTTAACCCACAATTTCTTCCTGTTTGATTGGAGATTTTACTACCAGCTCAGGGGCACGGCCATGGGGTAGCTGTATGCACCAACGTATTCCAAATTGCTCTTGGACTGGTGTAAGAAGACACAGGTCTTCTGGAGGAAGTTCTCTTAGAGAGGATTGTCACGTGAGCCCGGTAGACAATATCTATAGCACCAGATGGATGTTTGTAGACTTCGTCACAAAGTTAAATGTCAATCCTGTTGGTTTCAAGTTCACATTTGAGATAGATACTGATTGTCTACCATTTATTGATGTATTGAAGTAGGGGCCAGTATGGAGTACTCAAGAGCAATGTGTATAGGAAACCTACAGCCACATATGCCCTTTTACAATGGGACAGCTCTCGCCCATTTATGCTCAAAAGGGACATACAACAGGGCCAAATGTGGTTAAAATGCAACTGTCTGGACCATGGTGAATAAAGGAAACAGGCCAGAGACTTTTATTGTGTTGGCATATTGGAGCACATTTGGTCTATATAGAACATAACAGGGATACTCCGGTAGCAAGACATATCAATACCCATCATCAGGGCAGGAAAAATACCATTGAATTTATGGGTATTGATGTTGTCATTCCCTATGCCTGAGGAGGGTATTGGGACAAAGCTATTTTGCAAAGAGAGACCATTGGATTTTTGAGCTGCAAACATTCAGCCCCATTCAGTCTCAATGAAAGCATCTTCTAGAGTTGTTTTGTAGAAACCTAGCCACGGATGTGGTTAAGCCAAACTGCGCTGACTTCTTATAATTGCTCATGTCTATTTAGACATATCTGCCATAAATCAGTTTAGTCTGTACAATGTGATGTATCATTATGTTAAAATCATGACTTTTTGTACTTTTGTCCTTTTAGGGAAGTGACTGGTAATTTTTACAACAAGATTCCCCTTCTTTTGAATTGTGTACCTAATGTCATTATACTTGACTTGCTGTTCTTATATATCAGTAGTGTCTACTGTTACCCTGGTAGCTTACTTCCAGGGTTCTAGCAATGCTCTGGTTCCTACCCTGTAGGCGTGCACTACTGGATGACGTAGCGCTACCAGAGTTACGTTTTCCACTTCTGGTCATATGACCAGTGTGTCACTTTCGGTTCGGCGAAGGAGAAATACACACATGACTTATTGGTAAGTGTATATGACCTATGACGCTTACCATGGAGTGGGTTTCATCCTGCCCATAGGTTATACTATATGGACTTCATACTCATTATAAGGTCTACTGACAGTGATCTCATTGATAATCTCATAACGTATTATAATAACAAGCCTTTGCCTTTTTTTCACATATGATTGAAACATGACTAGTGTCAATTTCTTAGATTTGACTTTGACCTTTAATAATCAAAAAATCTCTACAAAATCATTTTGGATGTCTACAGCAGGTAATGCTATACTTCATGGAACTTCCTGCCACCCTAAACATACAGGGGCTCATTTACTAAGGGTTCGGGGTCCGCAGTATTATCAGAATACCCGACAATTTCCGTTTTGCGCCGCATTTAGAAAGGGTTTTTGGCACACGCGATCGGATTTTGGTGCATCGGCGCTGGCTTTCACGCAACACAAATTGTGGAGCGGGCCGGTGCATCGGCGCTGGCTTTCACGCAACACAAATTGTGGAGCGGGCCGTCAGACGATCCAACGGATTCGGACGACGCGTGGGATTTAACAAAGCAAATTGTGTGGATTCGGACGACGCGTGGGATTTAACAAAGCAAATTGTGTAGCAAGACAAGCACTTACAAGCACCGGGAAGAAGAAGGTGAACTCTGGCGGGCCTCAGCGGGGAAGCGACACATGCAGGATCTTGGGCGCTTGAGCTATGTAAATGGCGCCGGACTTCATCTTTTTCGGACCGTCTGGATCGGGGAAAGCGACAGGACCGGGTAAGTAAATTTGCCCCACAGTGTTCCAGTAGAAGAAATGCTCTACTGTTTCAAATTACAAAATAGAGAAACTAAATATTGCCACTCGCTTATCCACCTGTGAATATCCTACTTGGACTTGGAGCAGAACTAATCAGTGATGCACGGGATCATAAGGACCTGCTGTGTGACAATAAAAAGAATATATACAACGGGATCATAAGGACCTGCTGTGTGACAATAAAAAGAATATATACATTCATCCTGCCCATAGGTTATACTATTTCCAGAGTTGGCACTAGATGGTGGGGCGGATTAGCTTGTTGACCGTCATTGGACACACTTCTTACTAATCCATATCACTAACTCATAAGTCTCATAAGTAGAATCTGGCGCACTGTCAAGAGTTTGGATCTTGGCTGCATTTGCTACATGTTTTTTTCCAATCCAGTTACCACTGCCACCTATTGTGACTGCCGCCATTGTGGTTTGTTATGACATTGTTTCCCCTAAGTACTGGAGGGTTGTAGTACACTCCAAACAACGCTTTGGGGTGCCAGTATTGTCTTTGTAATAAGGTGACTAGCCTCCTATTAGGGATAGTGCTGGTACTGTCCTTGTAGAGGCGAAAGTCATTGGTATTGTCAGGTGAGAGCATTCAGTTGAGGGTGTAATAGGGTTGAACATCCAGCCATCCATCCTACCACCATATTTTCACTCTGGCTCAGATCCGCTCATCTAACTAAAGAGCGCTGACAAAATCTATTAATTTAAATATTCTGCTGTGATTTTTGCCAGGTCACTATCTTATTAGGTTGACATATTGTAGATCCCAATGGATACGTCACTTGAGGAGTATGGGGTACATATATTTTTACTAATTTTTAAAAGTAAAAGTTTAATAATATTGACATCACATGTTTATTTGATAATGTAATCTAAAAGGCAGCAAAGCTTTATAAAGTATTGTTTAAATAATGTTCAGAATGTTCAGAATGTTTCTATTCTGTAATATGTGACAGTGCTGGTGTTAATATGTCAAAACGTTTTAAAAGAGAAAATTAAATATGTATTTTCAATACTATGCTTCACAAACTTCTGGTCTACTATTTTACTAATTTTTATGTTCACATATTTTACCCCTTTCTAATAATAATCTAGAAAATCATAAAACTGTAGTATACCAGCAATGGACATTAGTAGTTAGACAGTATAAAATTATATGCTTAACCCCTTAACAACCTGGCCTTTTTTTGTTTTTTCATTTCTATTTTTCACTCTCCACCTTCAAAAATCTATAACTTTTTTACTTTTACATGTAAAGAGCTCTGTGATGGCTTGTTTTCTGCGCAACAAATTGCACTTGATAGTGACGGTATTTAATATTCCATGGCAACCAGAAAATGGTAAAAAAACACATTTGGGTCGGTGCGATTACGGGTATACCAAATTTGTATAGGTTTTATGATGTTTTCATACATTTACAAAAATTAAAACCTTCTGTACAAATTTTTTTTTTATTTTGCCATCTTCTGGCGCCAATAACTATTTCATACTTCGGTTTACGGAGCTGTGGGTAATTTAATTGTTTGCTAATTTTGATGGCGTTTTCATAGCTATAATTTTTAGGACTTTACGACCTTTTGATCACTTTTTATTGAATTTTTTTATATTTTTCAAAATGGCATAAAAGTGCATTATTTTACTTTGGGTGCCATTTTCCATTACAAGGTTAAACACAGTGAAAAACCGTTATTATATTTTGATTGATCAGGCATTTACGGACACACTATCTAATTTGTTTATGATGTTTACTGTTTATTTATATTTATATCAGTTCTAGGGAAAGGGGGGTGATTTGAATTTTTAGGGGTTTTTTTATTATAATTTTTTTAAAAATTTTTTTATTTTTACTTTAACCCTAGGTTGTCTGATCGATCCTATCATGTATTGCCATACTACAGTATGGCAGTATTTGGGGATTTTCCTCCTCATTCAATACAATGGGGGTCATTTACTAAGGGCCCGATTCGCGTTTTCCCGACGTGTTACCCGAATATTTCCGATTTGCGCCGATTTTCCCTGTATTGACCTGGGGTTTTGGCGCACGCGATCAGATTGTGGCGCATCGGCACCGGCATGCACTCGATGGATGTGGGGGGGCGTGGCCGAACAAAAACCCGACGTATTCGGAAAAACCGCCGCATTTAAAAAAAAATCCTTCATCCAGGATAGGCCGGTGTATTTCGAGGCATTCCAGCGGACTTCAGCGCAGCAGCACTACCTGGTGGACGGCGGAGGAACTACCATCATAAATCCCGGCCGGACCCGAATTGAGCACAGAGAACGCGCCGCTGGATCGCGAATGGGCCGGGTAAGTAAATCTGCCCCAATGTGTACATTGTAATGATAGGGTTAACACAAGTCGACACATTGCCGAATGCTTGGCTACAACCCTTGGTATCTAGATGCTATGGATATCTAAAAGATATAAAACATGTTTTGTCTTGTCTAGATTAAATAAAAAATCTGTATGGATTACCAGTGATATTGAATCGCTATATACAGGCAGTCCCCGGGTTACATACAAGATAGGGTCCGGAGGTTTGTTCTTAAGTTCTTAAGTCGAAACTGTATATTTTATAATTGAAGTTCTAGACAAAATTTTTCTTTTGCCCCAGTGACAATTGGAGTTTCAAAATTTTTGCTGTAATTGGACCAAGAATTATCAATAAAGCTTCATTACAGACACCTTACAGCTGATCATTACAGCCTGGGACTAAAGTAAAGCTTCCAGAGAGCTTCACCAGAGGTCACAGTGGGCAGAGGGGTCCGTCTGTAACTGTAATGGGTTGTCTGTAAGTCGGGTGTCCTTAAGTAGGGGACCGCCTGTACATGTATTCCACATAGATTAGCAGTTATTGTGACATCCTACCATTCAGATAGATAAACTTAGTACTCTAGTGATATTCTAGTCGTTATATGGACTTCATACTCATTATATGGTCTACTGACAGTGATCTCATTGATAATCTCATAACGTATTATAATAACAAGCCTTTGCCTTTTTTTCACATATGATTGAAACATGACTAGTGTCAATATCTTAGATTTGACTTTGACCTTTAATAATCAAAAAATCTCTACAAAACAATCATTTTGGATGTCTACAGACGGTAATGCTATACTTCATGGATTTCCACACCCTAAACATACAGGGGCTCATTTACTAAGGGTTCGGGGTCCGAGTATTATCAGAATACCCGACAATTTCCGTTTTGCGCAGCATTTAGAAAGGGTTTTTTGGCACAACGCGATCGGTTTGGTTGCATCGGCGTCTGGCTTTCACCAACACAAATTGTGGAGGGGCCTCAGCGATCCAATGGATTCGTACGACGCGTGGGATTACAAAGCAATTGGTGTACAAGACAAGCACTCTCATAGCACCGGGAAGAAGAAGGTGAACTCTGGCCCGGGGGGCCTCAGCGGGGAAGCGACACATGCAGGATCTTGGGCGCTTGAGCTATGTAAATGGCGCCGGACTTCATCTTTGTCGGACCAGTCTGGATGGAAACACGACAGGACCGGTAATAAATTGCCCCACAGTGTTCCAGTTAGAAGAAATGCTCTACTGTTGCAAATTAACAAATAAGAAACTAAATATGCCACTCGCTTATCCACCTGTGAATATCCTACTTGGACTTGGAGCAGAACTAATCAGTGATGCACGGGATCATAAGGACCTGCTGTGTGACAATAAAAAGAATATATACACAATCCCTATACTCTTGTCCTGTTATGGTTACCACCTATAGTTTAGAATTTAGGCCGTTTGCAACAAATCTCAAAAATCTGCCCATATTACACGAAGATGATAAACTAAATAAGAGCATTACCTGGGTTGTAAATTTCTTGTAGAAAAGCTCCTACTCTAGGATCTTTACTTACACCAATTCAGGTTAGAAAAAAACACCAAGCTCAAATAACTGGCTTAATTTAACAGGTTTTTTTTTTTATATATGTTGCCAAAGCAGCATGTACAGTGTGTAAAATGCCAGGAAATTAGAAACATTGCTTCTGTAATTGACAATCGCATTAACATTAGAAATTTTATTAATTAATTCTGTGATCTACGAATGTACTGCAATATTGCCATTTGTTGGTTTGTATGGCACTAAAGTTTAAAACGCATAGGAGAACAAATAAAAGATGTCTCCAATACTAATAAAAAGAATTTTCTGGAGCTTTCTTTCCACTTTCTTCATCCACCACGTAATGTTTTGCATTCTCTGGCATTGAAAGGGTAAACTAACTACTAGTATGTTTAAATGAGTATCATTTGTCACATGGATGTCCTAAATCTTGGCCCAGTGTGTCCCCTCCCTATCCTAACTCTATTCCCAATAAACCTTACATAATAAATAACTAAATAAATTTCAAAATATGAATTAATCCATAAAGTGAGTGCCTAAATGGAAAAAGCCCAAATGAATTCATTGCCGTTTTTTGCCATTTCACCATCAACAGAAATTTTAACAAAAAAAGTATCAAAAGGTTGTACAGTTTTCTAAAGGTACCATGGAAATGAAAGCTAGTTCCACAAAAGACATTTTTAGAGTTTATACCATACCGGAAAATAAAATGTTTATATAATTTAACAATATGACTGCACTATGATTGTTAATTTTTATTTTGTGAATGCAGTAACTTATACGACAAGTGGGGTCATTACTAAGGGCCCCGATTCACGTTTTCCCGACGTGTTACCCGAATATTCCATTGGCCGATTTCCTGAATTGCCCTGCGATTTGGTGCACGCTGATCGGATTGTGGCGCATCGGCCTGGCATGCATGCGACGGAACAGGGGGTGTGGGCGAACAAAACCTGACGGATTCGGAAAAACCCGCATTTAAAAAAAAAAATTGGTCGCACGCGCCTAACTTACATGCACCCAGGAAGAAGATCAGTGAGACTCCGACGCCTTGGCGGACCTCGGCGCAGCAGCAGCGCCCTGGTGGACATCGGGCGCAGGACCTTCATGAATCGCCGGAAGACCACGCTCGCTGAGAAGCCCGCCGCTGAACACAATGGGATTCGGACGACGCGTGGGATTTAACAAAGCAAATTGTGTAGCAAGACAAGCACTTACAAGCACCGGGAAGAAGAAGGTGAACTCTGGCGGGCCTCAGCGGGGAAGCGACACATGCAGGATCTTGGGCGCTTGAGCTATGTAAATGGCGCCGGACTTCATCTTTGTCGGACCGTCTGGAATGGGAAACACGACAGGACCGGGTAAGTAAATTTGCCCCACAGTGTTCCAGTAGAAGAAATGCTCTACTGTTGCAAATTACAAAATAGAGAAACTAAATATTGCCACTCGCTTATCCACCTGTGAATATCCTACTTGGACTTGGAGCAGAACTAATCAGTGATGCACGGGATCATAAGGACCTGCTGTGTGACAATAAAAAGAATATATACAATATGTCACACAGCAGGTCCTTATGATCCCGTGCATCCTGATTAGTTCTGCTCCAAGTCCAAGTAGGATATTCACAGGTGGATAAGCGAGTGGCAATTTTAGTTTCTCATTTGTAATTTGCAACAGTAGAGCATTTCTTCTACTGGAACACTGTGGGCAAATTTACTTACCCGGTCTGTCGTGTTTCCATTCCAGACGGTCCGACAAAGATGAAGTCCGGCGCATTTACATAGCTCAAGCGCCCAAGATCCTGCATGTGTCGCTTCCCCGCTGAGGCCCGCCAGAGTTCACCTTCTTCTTCCCGGTGCTTGTAAGTGCTTGTCTTGCTACACAATTTGCTTTGTTAAATCCCACGCGTCGTCCGAATCCATTGGATCGTCTGATGGCCCGCTCCACAATTTGTGTTGCGTGAAAGCCAGCGCCGATGCACCAAAATCCGATCGCGTGTGCCAAAAACCCTTTCTAAATGCGGCGCAAAACGGAAATTGTCGGGTATTCTGATAATACTGCGGACCCCGAACCCTTAGTAAATGAGCCCCTGTATGTTTAGGGTTGTAGGAAATTCCATGAAGTATAGCATTACCTCTGTAGACATCCAAAATGATTTGTAGAGATTTTTTGATTTTAAAGGTCAAAGTCAAATCATAGATTTGACACTAGTCATGTTTCAATCATATGTGAAAAAAAGGGCAAAGGCTTGTTATTATAATACGTTATGAGATTATCATGAGATCACTGTCAGTAGACCATATAATGAGTATGAAGTCCATATAACGACTAGAATATCACTAGAGTACTAAGTTTATCTATCTGAATGGTATGATGTCACAAAACTGCTAATCTATGTGGAATACATGTACAGGCGGTCCCTACTAAGGAACACCCGACTTACAGACAACCCTTACAGTTACAGACGGACCCCTCTGCCCACTGTGACCTCTGTGAAGCTCTCTGGAAGCTTTACTTTATCCCAGGCTGTAATGATCAGCTGTAAGGTGTCTGTAATGAAGCTTTATTGATAATTCTTGTCCAATTACAGCAAAATTTGAACTCCAATTGTCACTGGGGCAAAAGAAAAATTTTTCTAGAACTTCAATTATATAATATCAGTTTCGACTTAGAACTTAAGAACAAACCTCCGGACCCTATCTTGTATGTAACCCGGGGACTGCCTGTATATAGCGATTCAATACACTGGTAATCCATACAGGTTTTATTTAATCTAGACAAGACAAAACATGTTTTATATCTTTAGATATCCATAGCATCTAGATACCAAGGGTTGTAGCCAAGCATTCGGCAATGTGTCACTTGTGTTAACCCTATCATTACAATTACACATTGGGGCAGATTACTTACCCGGCCCATTCCGATCCAGCGGCGGTTCTCTGTGTCTCAATTCGGGTCCGGCCGGGATTTATGATGGTAGTTCCTCCGCCGTCCACCAGGTAGTGCTGCTGCGCTGAAGTCCGCTGGAATGCCTCGAAATACACCGGCCTATCCTGGATGAAGGATTTTTTTTTAATGGCGCGGTTTTTCCGAATACGTCGGGTTTTTGTTCGGCACGCCCCCCACTCCATCGAGTGCATGCCGTGCCGATGCGCCACAATCTGATCGCGTGCGCCAAAACCCCAGGTCATACAGGGAAAATCGGCGCAAATCGGAAATATTCGGGTAACACTCGGGAAAACGCGAACTCGGGCCCTTAGTAAATGACCCCCATTGTATTGAATGAGGAGGAAATCCCCAAATACTGCCATACTGTAGTATGGCATACATATAGATCGATCAGACAACCTAGGGTTAAAGTAAAAATAAAAAAAATTTTTAAAAAAATTATAATAAAAAAACCCCTAAAAATTCAATCACCCCCTTCCTAGAACTGATATAAAATAAAATAAACAGTAAACATCATAATAAACAAATTAGATAGTGTGTCCTAAATGCCTGATCAATCAAAATTATAATAACGGTTTTTCACATGTGTTTAACCTTGAATGGAAAATGGCACCCAAAGTAAAATAATGCACTTTATGCCATTTTGAAAAATATAAAAAAATTCAATAAAAAGTGATCAAAGGTCGTAAAGTCCTAAAAATTATAGCTATGAAAACGCCATAAAATTAGCAAACAATTAAATTACCCACACTCCGTAAACCGAAGTATGAAATAGTTATTGGCGCCAGAAGATGGCAAAATAAAAAAAAAATTTGTACAGAAGGTTTTAATTTTTTAATGTATGAAAAACATCATAAAACCTATACAAATTTGGTATACCCGTAATCGCACCGACCAAATGTGTTTTTTTACCCATTTTCTGGTTGCCATGGAATATTAAATACCGTCACTATCATGCATTTGTTGCGCAGAAAACAAGCCATCACAGAGCTCTTTACATGTAAAAGTAAAAAGTTTAGATTTTTGAAGGTGGAGAGTGAAAAAAAAATGAAAAAACAAAAAAGGCCAGGTTGTTAAGGGTTAGCTTAAATTTTATACTGTCTAACTACTAATGTCCATTGCTGGTATACTACAATTTTATGATTTTCTAGATTATTATTAGAAAGGGGAAAATATGTGAACATAAAAATTAGTAAAATAGTAGACCAGAATTTGGAAGCATAGTATGAAAATACATATTTTATTTTCTATTTTAAAACGTTTGACATATTAACACCACACTGTCACATATTACAGATAGAAACATTCTGAACATTCTGAACATTATTTAAACAATACTTTATAAAGCTTTGCTGCCTTTAGATTACATTATCAAATAAACATGTGATGTCATATTATTAAACTTTACTTTTAAAAATTAGTAAAAATATGTACCCCATACTCCTCAAGTGACGTACCATTGGATCTACATATGTCCCAATAAGATGTGACCTGCAAAAATCACAGCAGAAATTTAAATTAATAAGATTTTGTCAGCGCTCTTTAGTTAGATGAGCGGATCTGAGCCAGATGAAAATATGGTGGTAGGATGGATGGCTGATGTTCAAACCTATACACCTCAACTGAATGCTCTCACCTGACAATACCAATGACTTTCGCCTCTACAAGGACAGTACCAGCACTATCCCTAATAGGAGCTAGTCACCTTATTACAAAGACAATACTGGCACCCCAAGCGTTTTTTGGAGTGTACTACAACCCTCCAGTACTTAGGGGAAACAATGTCATAACAAACCACAATGGCGGCAGTCACAATAGGTGGCAGTGGTAACTGGATTGGAAAAAAACATGTAGCAAATGCAGCCAAGATCCAAACTCTTGAACAGTGCACCAGATTCTACTTATGGACTTAGGAGTTAAGTGATATGGATAAGTAAGAAGTGTGTCCAATGACGGTCAACAAGCTAATCCGCCCCACCATCTAGTGCCACTCTGGAAATAGTATAACCTATGGGCAGGATGAATGTATAATTTCTTTTTATTGTCACACAGCAGTCCTTATGATCCCGTGCATCACTGATTAGTTGTGCTCCAAGTCCAAGTATGATATTCACAGGTGGATAAGCGAGTGGCAATATTTAGTTTCTCTATTTTGTAATTTGCAACAAGTAGGCATTTCTTCTACTGAAACACTGTGGGGCAAATTTACTTACCCGTCCTGTCGTGTTTCCCGATCCAGACGGTCACAAAGATGAAGTCCGGCGCCATTTACATAGCTCAAGCGCCCAAGATCCTGCATGTGTCGCTCCCCGCTGGGGCCCGCCAGAGTTCACCTTCTTCTTCCCTGGTGCTTGTAAATGCTTGTCTTGCTACACAATTTGCTTTGTTAAATCCACCCGCGTCGCATCCGTTGGATAGCCGACGGCCCGCTCCACAATTTGTGTGCGTGAAAGCCAGCGCCGATGCAAACAAACCGATCGCGTGTGCCAAAAACCCTTTCTAAATGCGGCGCAAAACGGAAATTGGCGGGTATTCTGATAATACTGTGGACCCCGAACCCTTAGTAAATGAGCCCCTGTATGTTTAGGGTGGCAGGAAGTTCCATGAAGTATAGCATTACCTGCTTAGACACCAAAATGATTTGTAGAGATTTTTGATTATTAAAGGTCAAAGTCAATCTAAGAAATTGACACTAGTCATGTTTCAATCATATGTGAAAAAAAGGCAAAGGCTTGTTATTATAAACGTTATGAGATTATCAATGAGATCACTGTCAGTAGACCATATAAGAGTATGAAGTCCATATAGTATAACCTATGGGCAGGATGGAACCCACTCCATGGTAAGCGTCATAGGTCATATACACTTACAATAAGTCATGTTGTGTATTCTCCTTCGCCGACCGAAAGTGACACACGGTCATATGACCAAAAGTGGAAAACGCACTCTGGTAGCGTACGTTCTCCAGTAGTGCACGCCTACAGGGTAGGACCAGAGCATTGCTAGAACCCTGGAAGTAAGCTACAGGGTAACTAGACACTTACTGATATATAAGAACGCAAGTCAAGTATAATGACATTAGGTACACAATTCAAAGAAGGGAACCTTGTTGTAAAATTAACCAGTCACTTCCCTAAAAGGACAAAGTACAAAAAGTCATGATTTTAACATAATGATACATCACATTGTACAGACTAACTGATTAATGCAGATATGTCTAAATAGACATGAGCAATTATAAGAAGTCAGCGCAGTTGGCTTAACCACATCCGTGGCTAGGTTTCTCAAAAACAACTCTAGAAGATGCGTTCATTGAGACTGAATGGGCTGAATGTTTCAGCTCAAAAATCCAATGGTCTCCCTTTGCAAAATAGCTTTGTCCCAATACCCTCCTCAGGCATAGGGAATGACAACATCAATACCCATAATTCAATGGTTTTCCGGCCTGATGATGGGTATTGATATGTCTTGCTACCGGGTATCCCTGTTTATTCTATATAGCCAAATGTGCTCCAATATGCCAACCAATAAAAGTCTCTGGCCGTTTCCTTTATTCACCATGGTCCAGACAGTTGCATTTTAACCGCATTTGGCCCTGTTGTATGTCCCTTTTGAGCAAAATGGGCGAGAGCTGTCCATTGTAAAAGGGCATATGTGGCTGTAGGTTTCCTATACACATTGCCTCGAGTACTCCATACTGGCCCCTACTTCAATACATCAATAAATGGTAGACAATCAGTTATCTCCTTCATGTGAACTTGAAACCAACAGGATTGACTTTAACTTTGTGACGAAGTCTGCAAACTCCATCTGGTGCTATAGATATTGTCTATTACCGGGCTCACGTTACAATCCTCTCTAAGAGAACTTCCTCCAGGAGACCTGTGTTCTTCTTACACCATCCAAGAGCAATTTGGAATACGTTGTGCTACAGCTACCCCATGGCCGTGCCCCTGAGCTGGTAGTAAAATCCTCCATAACAGAAGAAATTGTGGTTAAGAGAACCGGAGGAGTCTCAACCAAATGACTGTGGGCCCGGTACTGGTGACCTCTAGAATGTGGCAACAGCCTCTAATCCGATACATGGGGCATGGACAAACACAGGGCTTCACATTAATGTCCCAGGAGCCATCCTGGTTCCAAAGTCACCCCTTCAACCCTAGGGTTGAAGGGTGACTTTGGAACCAGGATGGCTCCTGGGACATTAATGTGAAGCCCTGTGTTTGTCCATGCCCCATGTATCGGATTAGAGGCTGTGCACATTCTAGAGGTCACCAGTACCGGCCCCACAGTCATTCTGTTGAGACTCCTCCGGTTTTCTTAAACCCACAATTTCTTCTGTTATGGAGGATTTTACACCAGCTCAGGGGCACGGCCATGGGGGTAGCTGTATGCACAACGTATTCCAAATTGCTCTTGGGATGGTGTAGAAGAACACAGGTCTCTGGAGGAAGTTCTCTTAGAGAGGATTGTAGTGAGCCCGGTAATAGACAATCTATATGCACCAGATGGAGTGTTGCAGACTTCGTCACAAATGTTAAATGTAATCCTGTTGGTTTCAAGTTCAATGAAAGGAGATATTACTGATTGTCTACCATTTATTGATGTATGAAGTAGGGGCCAGTATGGAGTACTCAGAGCAATGTGTATAGGAACTACAGCCACATATGCCCTTTTACAATGGAACAGCTCTCGCCCATTTTGCTCAAAAGGACATACAACAGGGCCAAATGCGGTTAAAATGCAACTGTCTGGACCATGGTGAATAAAGGAAACGGCCAGAAGACTTTATGTGTTGGCTATTGGAGCACATTTGGCTATATAGAATAAACAGGGATACCCGGTAGCAGACATATCAATACCCATCATCAGGCCGGAAATACCATTGAAATTATGGGTATTGATGTTGTCATTCCCTATGCCGAGGTAGGGTATTGGGACAAAGCTATTTTGCAAAGGGCAGACCATTGGATTTTTGAGCTGAAACATTCAGCCCCATTCAGTCTCATGAACGCATATCTTCTAGAGTGTTTTTGAGAAACCTAGCCCGGATGTGGTTAAGCCAACTGCGCTGACTTCTTATAATGCTCTGTCTATTTAGACATATCCTGCATTAATCAGTTTAGTTGTACAATGTGATGTATCATTATGTTAAAATCATGACTTTTTGTACTTTGTCCTTTTAGGGAAGTGACTGGTTAATTTTACAACAAGGTTCCCTTCTTTGAATTGTGTACCTAATGTCATTATACTTGACTTGCGTTCTATATATCAGTAAGTGTCTAGTTACCACTGTAGCTTACTTCCAGGGTTTCTAGCAATGCTCTGGTCCTACCTGTAGGCGTGCACTACTGGAGAAGTATAGCGCTACCCAGAGTTACGTTTTCCACTTTTGGTCATATGGACCGGTGTGTCACTTTCGTCGGGCGAAGGAGAAATACACAACATGACTTATTGTAAGTGAATGACCTATGACGCTTACCATGGAGTGGGTTCCATCCTGCCCATAGGTTATACTATATGGACTTCATACTCATTATAGGTCTACTGACAGTGATCTCATGATAATCTCATAACGTGTTATAATAACAAGCCTTTGCCTTTTTCACATATGATTGAAACATGACTAGTGTCAATTTCTTGATTTGACTTTGACCTTTAATAATCAAAAATCTCTACAAATCATTTTGGTGTCTAAGCAGGTAATGCTATACTTCATGGAACTTCCTGCCACCCTAAACATACAGGGGCCATTTACTAAGGGTTCGGGGTCCCAGTATTATCAGATACCCGCAATTTCCGTTTGCGCCGCATTAGAAAGGGTTTTTGGCACACGCGATCGGTTTGGGTTTGCATCGGCGCTGGCTTTCACGCAACACAAATTGTGGAGCGGGCCGTCGGCATCCAACGGATGGGCGACGCGGTGGATTTAACAAAGCAAATTGGTGTAGCAAGACAAGCATTACAAGCACCGGGAAGAAGAAGGTGAACTCTGGCGGGCCCAGCGGGAGAGCGACACATGCAGGATCTTGGGCGCTTGAGCTAGGTAAATGGCGCCGGACTTCATCTTTGGTGACCGTCTGGATCGGGAAACACGACAGGACGGGTAAGTAAATTTGCCCCACAGTGTTCAGTAGAAGAAATGCCTACTTGTTGCAAATTACAAAATAGAGAAACTAAATATTGCCACTCGCTTATCCACCTGTGAATATCTACTTGGACTTGGAGCAAACTAATCAGTGATGCACGGGATCATAAGGACCTGCTGTGTGACAATAAAAAGAAATTATACATTCCATACCTGCCCATAGGTTATACTATTTCCAGAGTGGCACTAGATGGTGGGGCGGATTAGCTTGTTGACCGTCATTGGACCACTTCTTACTTATCCATATCACTTAACTCCTAAGTCCATAAGTAGAATCTGGTGCACTGTTAAGAGTTTGGATCTTGGCTGCATTTGCTAATGTTTTTTTCCAATCCATTACCACTGCCACCTATTGTGACTGCCGCCATTGTGGTTTGTTTGACATTGTTTCCCCTAAGTACTGGAGGGTTGTAGTACACTCCAAACAAACGCTTGGGGGTGCCCAGTATTGTCTTTGTAATAAGGTGACTAGCTCCTATTGGGATAGTGCTGGTACTGTCCTTGTAGAGGCGAAAGTCATGTGGTATTGTCAGGTGAGAGCATTCAGTTGAGGGTGTATAGGGTGTGAACATCAGCCATCCACTCTACCACCTATTTTCATCTGGCTCAGATCCGCTCATCTAACTAAAGAGCGTGACAAAATCTTATTAATTTAAATATTCTGCTGTGATTTTTGCAGGTCACATCTTATTGGGACATATGTAGATCCAATGGTACGTCACTTGAGGAGTATGGGGTACATATTTTTACTAATTTTTAAAAGTTAAAGTTTAATAATATGACATCACATGTTTATTTGATAATGCTAATCTAAACGGCAGCAAAGCTTTATAAAGTATTGTTTAAATAATGTTCAGAATGTTCAGAATGTTTCTATCTGTAATATGTGACAGTGTGGTGTTAATATGTCAAAACGTTTTAAAATAGAAAATAAAATATGTATTTTCATACTATGCTTCCAAAATTCTGGTCTACTATTTTACTAATTTTTATGTTCACATATTTTCCCTTTCTAATAATAATCTAGAAAATCATAAAATTGTAGTATACCAGCAATGGACATTAGTAGTTAGACAGTATAAAATTTAAGCGTAACCCCTTAACAACCTGGCCTTTTTTGTTTTTTCATTTTTTTTTCACTCTCCACCTTCAAAAATCTAAAACTTTTTACTTTTACATGTAAAGAGCTCTGTGATGGCTTGTTTTCTGCGCAACAAATGGCAACTGATAGTGACGGTATTTAATATTCCATGGCAACCGAAAATGGATGTAAAAAAACACATTTGGTCGGTGCGATTAACGGGTATACCAAATTTGTATAGGTTTTATATGTTTTCATACATTAAAAAATTAAAACCTTCTGTACAAATTTTTTTTTATTTTGCCATCTTCTGGCGCCAATAAACTATTTCCTACTTCGGTTTACGGAGTGTGGGTAATTTAATTGTTTGCTAATTTTATGGCGTTTTCATAGCTATATTTTTAGGGACTTTACGACCTTTGATCACTTTTTATTGAATTTTTTAATATTTTTCAAAATGGCATAAAGTGCATTATTTTACTTTGGGTGCCATTTTCCATTCAAGGTTAAACACATTGAAAAACCGTATTATAATTTGATTGATCAGGCATTTAGGACACACTATCTAATTTGTTTTTATGATGTTTACTGTTTATTTTATATTTATATCAGTTCTAGGAAGGGGGGTGATTGAATTTTTGGGGTTTTTTATTATAATTTTTTAAAAATTTTTTTTATTTTTACTTTAACCTAGGTTGTCTGATCGATCTTAATGTATTGCCATACTACAGTATGGCAGTATTTGGGGATTTCCTCCTCATTCAATACAATGGGGGTCATTTACTAAGGGCCCGAGTTCGCGTTTTCCCGAGTGTTACCCGAATATATTCCGATTTGCGCCGATTTTCCCTGTATTGACCTGGGGTTTTGGCGCAGCGATCAGATTGTGGCGCATCGGCACTGGCATGCACTCGATGGAGTGGGGGGCGTGCGAACAAAAACCCGACGTATTCGGAAAAACCGCGCCATTAAAAAAAAAATCCTCATCCAGGATAGCCGGTGTATTTCGAGGCATTCCAGCGGACTTCAGCGCAGCAGCACTACCTGGTGGACGGCGGAGGAACTACCATCATAAATCCCGGCCGGACCCGAATTGAGCACACAGAGAACCGCCGCTGGATCGCGAATGGGCCGGGTAAGTAATCTGCCCCATGTGTAATTGTATGATAGGGTTAACACAAGTCAGACACATTGCCGAATGCTTGCTACAACCCTTGGTATCTAGATGCTTGGATATCTAAAGATATAAAACATGTTTTGCTGTCTAGATTAAATAAAACGCTGTATGGATTACCAGTGTATTGAATCGCTATATACAGGCAGTCCCCGGGTTACATACAAGATAGGGTCCGGAGGTTGTTCTAAGTTCTTAAGTCGAAAACTGATATTTATATAATTAAGTTCTAGACAAATTTTTCTTTTGCCCCCAGTGACAATTGGAGTTCCAAATTTTGCTGTAATTGGACCAAGAATTATCAATAAAGTTCATTACAGACACCTTACAGACTGATCATTCAGCCTGGGATAAAGTAAAGCTTCCAGAGAGCTTCACAGAGGTCACATGGGCAGAGGGGTCCGTCTGTAACTGTAAGGGTTGTCTGTAAGTCGGGTGTCCTTAAGTAGGGAGCCATGTACATGTATTCCACATAGATTAGCAAGTTTTGTGACATCATACCATTCAGATAGATAAACTTATAGTACTCTAGTGATATTCTAGTCGTTATATGGACTTCATACTCATTTATGGGTCTACTGACAGTGATCTCATGATAATCTCATAACGTATTATAATAACAACCTTTGCCCTTTTTTTCACATATGATATGAAACTGACTAGTGTCAAATCTATGATTTGACTTTGACCTTTAAAATCAAAAAATCTCTACAAAATCATTTGGATGTCTTACAGAGGTAATGCTATACTTCATGGAATTTCCTACAACCCTAAACATACAGGGGCTCATTTACTAAGGGTTCGGGGTCCGCAGTATTATCAGAATACCCGACAATTTCCGTTTTGCGCCGCATTTAGAAAGGGTTTTTGGCACACGCGATCGGATTTTGGTGCATCGGCGCTGGCTTTCACGCAAACACAAATTGTGGAGCGGCCATCAGAACGATCCAATGGATTCGGACGAGCTGTGGATTTAACAAAGCAAATGGTGTGTAGCAAGACAAGCACCTTACAAGCACCGGGAAGAAGAAGGTGAACTCTGGCGGCCTCAGCGGGGAAGCGACACATGCAGGATCTTGGGCGCTTGAGCTATGTAAATGCGCACGGACTTCATCTTTGTCGGACCGTCGAATGGAAACACGACAGGACCGGGTAAGTAAATTGCCCACAAGTGTTCCAGTAGAGAAATGCTCTACTGTTGCAATTAACAAATCGAGAAACTAAAATGTGCCACTCGCTTATCCACCTGTGAATATCCTACTTGGACTTGGAGCAGAACTAATCATGATGCACGTGGATCATAAGGACCTGCTGTGTGACAATAAAAAGAATATATACAACAATCCCTTATACTCTTGTCCTGTTATGGTTACCACCTATAGTTTAGAATTTTAGTCCGTTTGCAACATAATCTCAAAATATCTGCCCATATTACAAGAAGATGATAAACTAAATAAGAGCATTACCTTGGGTTGCAAATTTTCTTGTAGAAAAGCTCCTACTCTAGGATCTTTACTTACACCAATTCAGGTTAGAAAAAACACAAGCTCAAATAACTGGCTTAATTTAACAGGTTTTTTTTTATATATGTTGCCAAAGCAGATGTACAGTGTGTAACAATGCCAAGGAAATTAGAAACATTGTATCTTGTATTGACAATAGCATTAACATTAGAAATTTTATTAATTAATTCTGTGATCTACAGAATTGACTGCAATATCTGCCATTTGTTGGTTGTATGGCACTAAAGTTCAAAAAACGCATAGGAGAACAAATAAAAGATGTCTCCAATACTAATAAAAAGAATATTTCTGGAGCTTCTTTCCACTTTCATTCCATCCACCAACGTAATGTTTTTGCATTCTCTGGCATTGAAAGGGTAAACTACTACTATAGTATGTTTAAATGAGTATCATTTTGTACATGGATGCCTAAATCTTGGCCCAGGTTGTCCCCTCCCTATCCCTAACTCTATTCCCAATAAACTTACATAATAATAAATAACTAAATAAATTTCAAAATATGAATTATCCCATAAAGTGAGTGCCTTAATGGAAAAAGCCCAAATGAATTAATTGCCGTTTTTTGCCATTTCACCATCAACAGAAATTTTAACAAAAAAAGTATCAAAAGGTTGTACAGTTTCTAAAAGGTACCAATGGAAATGAAAGCTAGTTCCACAAAAAGACATTTTTAGAGTTATAATACCATAACGGAAAAATAAAAATGTTTATATAATTTAACAATATGACTGCACTATGATTGTTAATTTTATTTTGTGAATGCAGTAACTTTATACGACAATGGGGGTCATTTACTAAGGGCCCGATTCACGTTTTCCCGACGTGTTACCCGAATATTTCCATTTGTGCCGATTTTCCCTGAATTGCCCTGCGATTTTGGTGCACGCGATCGGATTGTGGCGCATCGGCGCTGGCATGCATGCGACGGAAATCAGGGGGTGTGGGCGAACGAAAACCTGACGGATTCGGAAAAAACGCCGCATTTAAAAAAAAAAATTGGTCGCACGCGCCATACTTACATGCACCAGGAAGAGATCAGTGAACTCCGACGCAACTTGGCGGACCTCGGCGCAGCAGCGACACCTGGTGGACATCGGGCGCAGGACCTTCATGAATCGCCGGAAGACCCGAACGCTCGTCTGAGAAGCCGCCGCTGGAACACAAATGGACCGGGTAAGTAAATGTGCCCCAGTGTGCTCAACCCCTAAACCAATCTGCATTAATGACTATCACAGAGCTATGAACCACTGGTTGACCCACCAGACCAACCACTTGCTCTTGTAAGATACAGGTCACTTTATCATTGATCCTGTAGAGGAATTATTGTATTTAAGTAACCCTATTAGTTTGCCTGTACCATGCCACCAAAAGACTAAATTGGGTTTCAGAGGCTGTGTGAACACAAAGGTTAGTGGCAGTTTCTTTTTATACATTTTGGGCACAAATGAAGCATTTTAACGAGGTAAAGCACAAAACACCTCATTACCTTATGGGGGCACTGAAAAAATACTTAAAGGTGTTTTCCAAGAACACAAAAACAGCAGTAAGAGGCTAAATAACAGTAGGTGAAAGTATAATTCTGCCAACCACCTAAAGAGGCCTAGTACTATCAATTTTAAATACAAATATCAGCAATAATTAAAAAAAAGAATAAAATATAACTTTTACTAAATGACAATAATAAAACCAATTCCCACACATATTACAAAGTACACTTACAACATATGAGTTATTTACAAACCAAAAACAGCTAAACAAAACAGAATATACATAGGCCTACAAAACAACAGTACGCGAGTTGTGAAAGCAAGGCATAAGGGTGTGAAGGAACACAGGGGCAAATTTACTTACCCAGTCCACAAATTTCAATGTTAAATCCCCCGCTTAGTCCAAATCTGTCGGCCTGCCCCTCCATTTCTGTTGAATGAAAGCCGGCGCTAATGCGCCAAAATCCGATCATGTGCAACACAGTCCCACGATGTGGGACATATTAGTGAATAAGTCCCACAGTGTTAGCTTCACATGCATTCCTAGAATTAGCTATCACTGGAATAAAGTTGTAGTCTGGTTGACAGTAAGGAGTGAGAGAAAACAGGAATCTAAGTCAATGGGGCAGATTTACTTACCCGGTCCATTCGTGATCCAGCGGTGCTTTCTCTACGGTGGATTCGGGTCTTCCTCCGATGTCCACCAGATGTCGCTGCTGCGCTGAAGTCCGCTGAGGTCCGCCGGAGTGCACAATCCTATACTTGGTGAAGGTAAGTGCGTGTCCCGTGACCCTTTTTTTTTTTTAAATGCGGCGGTTTCTCCGAATCCGTCGGGTTTTCATTTGGCCACGCCCCTGATTTCCGTCGCATTCATGGCGGTACCGATGCGCCACAATCCGATCGCGTGCACCAAAAACCTGGGGCAATACAGGGAAAATCGACGCAAATCGGAAATATTCGGGTAACACGTTGGGAAAAACGTGAATCGGGCCCTTAGTAAATGACCCCCATTGTTTCACATATCAGAATCAAAAAACTTCAGAACAAACTCACTGGTATAGAGTGCAATATATATAACTCACTTTTCACATACTTAATGAAGAATACATCTTAATCCCTTTATATGCACTCTCTAATCCAAATTACTGGAATTTTTCTGAAATTTGGGAGTATGCCGTAATTAGCGCAGCCAGTGCACTTCATCCATTAATGGCTGGCTTTTGTCTGCCAGCATTGACACTGTCTTAATGAGGCAAGCGAAAGTTGCCATTATATCCGATCTTGTTGGGAGATTAAGGAACCAATATCTAGTCTCCATAGGTCTCAGGAATCCCATTTTCTCATCAAGAATAATTAAAGTACTCAATCTGAATTATTAATGGAAGATAGATTTAATCTTAGGAAATATACTGGTGATATTACCTCCTCAGAATGGGATAATTTACAGAAAACAGAGGGGAGGCAGATGCAGAGACAATTATCAGATGAACAGATGGCAAAGTCAGTAGCTGGGTCTTAATCATAGATCGTCAATTATTTTTCCCACAAAGTACCCCGATGATCCAAGAAAAGAACAACAAAACAAAAACTTAGTATCCAAAAGAGTGTACTCCTTAACCCCACCTTACCACACACTGAACCTTACCCAATTGAAGATTATCAATTTGTCTAAAAGGGAGAGTGAGAATTATCTTCTAGGGTTTGTTCAAGGCTCATAGGGTGGTTTCTTAGATCGAGTGTCTGCTGCTGCACTGTCTAGCCAGGGAACAGTTTTGGAGCAAGAGGATGAGGAGGAGTTGGGTGACAACCAGTACACAGGTGTCTCTGAGACATACCTGGGGAGATGCAAAGGAGAAGGAGGAGACATCTCCCACTTAGGACAACGTGTCATTGACTCTGTGCAGCCTGGGCCTATGCTTCATTGCCTCAGTTTTCCGGATACTCAACAGTGCTGAATACTGGGTGCCCACCCAGCTGGATCCACGCTACTCATTTCAATACTAGAGAGTGAGAATATAATAAGGGAGTACAAACACACTTTGTTGCAGGCCCTACTGGCAAAGTTCCCATTCAACATTGAGAGCACATTGGCAGCACAAGGAGGAGGAAGAGAAGGAAATCACCAACGCACATGGAAGACCACCATGGCCACAATGTAAAACACAATGTTGACTTCTGCTCTAACTCCACCACCATCAGATGGGGCACTTAGTAATAGGAGGCAAAATGTGACTATGGTGCAGGATTATCTGTCCAGACATCTCCTGGTACTGAAGGATTTCTTGGTGGGAAGATTGGCCACATTGCCAGAATTTTCCCTCTATGCCATGTAGGTGCTGTCCTGCCCAGCGGCTAGTGAGCTGTGTGCATGTGTTCAGCACTACCAGTGGTATCACCACCAACAAGATGAACAAAGCTTGATCTCACGCATCTTGGTTTTGCCAGTGTCATGGCAGGTTCACGTGAATGCCCTGAGTGCTATTGGCATCATTGCCCATAGCTGATATCTCAACCAGGTAGTCCCACCCACTTCAGGAAAAGCGGAGAGGATTTTATAGATAGATAGATTCTATTAGCCTTATATCTCAGGAAAGGAAGAAACCAGAAGTATGATACACGTATAGTTGGAATTGTTATCATATCTCTCCAGCTGTGCTAAAACTATTTTTTATCAAGTAACTTTGCATTTCACATTTTTCAATTCCACATTCCTGGAACTTTAATTTAAAATTATTCAACTATTCATTCACAAAATTGAATAACTGAGCCTGAACACCCAAAGCACCTTTCACCAAAGTGAAAGGAAGGGTATGTGGTATTACCATTGCTTCTTTTACTGCAGAGAGAATAACTTGGACTGAACACCATGAGTGCCTAGTGATAGTTTTGCTTAAGTATAGTTAATTAGTAATTTGTTATTATCTTACATTTTTTTATGTTATTATTTTCCCTAAGTACTTTCCCTTGTCCATAGTGGGCAGGCAACTGCCATGTCACTCGCTCCAGTTTTCATCCCTATAGTCCTTACTATATCTATTCATTTTTCTATCCCTATGCATTTTTCTGTTAAAATGTGGGCCTCTATTGACTTCAATGGGGTTCGTGTTCTGGTTTAAGTTTGGGCCCAAGTCCAGGTCACTTTCAGTGGTCATAACTTTGGAACGCTTTAATATGTCTAGTTTATTTTGAGACTAATTAAAGCAATTTGTTCAGTACTTATTTATGAAATAAATGGAAATTCAGGGAAAATTTGGGGACTGTATTCCAAATTAAAAATTTTCTACTTTTTGGAAAGTTAGTCATATCTCCAAAATAACTTGATAACTAACATTTCCCATATGTCTGCTTTAACTTGGCATCATTTTTAAAACATTCTTTCCTTTTTTAGGATGTTAGGAGGCTTATAATTTTAGGTGTGATGTTTTTTCCGATTTTCACAAAAATCATCAAAACCTACTTTTGGAGGGCTAATTTAGTGACTTACATTACAGAAAACCCCCAAATGACATCATTTTGGAAACTGCACCCCTCAAAATATTCAAAAAAACCCTTAGGAAGTTTGTTAACCCAATGAGCGTTTCATGAAGGTGAAAAATAAATACTGTAAAAGGGAAATTACAGAAATGTAATTTTATCGTACAATATATTCATTGAACACTAAAATTTGCAACTTCACAATGGGTTAAAAAGGAAAATGCATTTTACAATGTTTAGTCCAATTCCTCCTGAGTATGCCAACACCATTTTGCCACTGTACCCAGAGTGACAACTCCAGAGTGACAAAATTTTAGTTGGTTCCGTGGTATATTCCGCTTCCATATACGCAACACATTCACAATTCACGTCCAACCTGTTGTGAATTCATTTCAGTAAAAGGAATTATTATAACAACTGTTGGGTCAAATTGATCACCATACCCCTCGATTATTTCATTGCAGGATGTAGATTGCAAACTAGGGGCACTTGTAAGTTTTATGTTTTTTATTTAGGTTTTCTATTTCCCATCCAAGCCTCTGAATTTGTTAGCAGATCCTTTATATATCTCCAAGTTCTTTCTTTCTTTATTATTATTTATTTATATTCCAAGTGCTTTATAATTGCAGAGCCCTGCTGTATTTTCTGGCAAGCGTTTAGGATCACATGTAGGGTAATTTTTTCTGAAGAATCCGCTTTCCGATTGTTTGGAACATATGGAAAACAGCTTGTTTGGTGAAGACAAGGTGAGCGATACCACCAGTCTTTTCTCATGCCAACTGAAAGCATCCTGCAACCATTCATGTGTGGGGTAGCTTCTCAGCCAAGAGAATCGTCTCTCTCACAGTCTTGCCTAAAAACACATCCATGAATAAAGAATGGTACCAGAATGTCCTCCAAGAGCAACTTCTCCCAACCGTCCAAGAGCAGTTTGGTGATCAACAATGCCTTTTCCAGCATGATGGAGAACCTTGCCATAAAGCAAAGGTGATAACCTTAATTTAGTGTCTCAGGGATCAAAACATAGAGATTTTGGGTCCATGGCCTGGAAATTCCCCAGATCTTAATCCCATTGAGAACTTGTGAGTCAGTTGGACAAACAAAAACAACGAATTGTGACAAAATGCAAGCATTGATTGTGCAAGAATGGACTGCTATCAGTCAGGATTTGGTCCAGAAGTTGATTGAGAGCTGCCAGGGAGAATTGCAGAGGTTCTGAGGAAGAAGGGTCAACACTGCAAATATTGAGTTGCTGCATTAACTCCTTCCAACTGTCCATAAAAGCTTTTGTTACTCATAATATGATTTCACTTGTATTTCTATTTGTGATAAAAAACATCTGACAAACACACATAAAAACCAAAGGGCAACCGATCATGTGAAAATATAATATGTGTGTCATTCTCAAAACTTTTGGCCATGACTGTAGTACACTCGGGTCCTGCCAGGAGGCAGGGACCCGATTCCCGGGACAGATCGCGCAGCCCCGTCAAAAGACCCCATGTTTGACCGCAACGTGTAAGGGGTTAACACCCGCGTTCAGAGGTCGCGGGGGATACAGACGGGTGTCGGCTGCAATATGCAACTGACACACGTTCTGTATGGTGTCGGCTCTGAACGTGAGCCGGCACCTGTCGCAAACCGTAATAGTACGGAGCGCGTTGTTAAGTCATTTCCGTCGTGCCATACTATTACGACGCTCGTTGGGAAAGGATTAATAACAACTTCCGATAATAAAAAATAATTTTTATAGGACAACCATGTAAAGTAATAAGTTATCATGTTGGTTAAATAAACAGTGAGTGACACTTGTATAAGCCATTCCATTTGCACTCTACAATAAAATGCATCACTGCATCTGCAAGGTAGGAATGATTGGAATAAAAATGCTGTAATTTCCTTGTATGTTTTAGAGCCATATTCTATGCATGACTCACACAAACTAATGACAACTATTCAGCATTCTCATTTCTTCATTAAAGTTTACAAACAAGAGGTGGTAGTTACAAATACATAAACATTGTTATAGTCCCATGCTTTATATTTCATTTTACAGGATTAAGATATTTATAACAATCTTGGTTAAGTGATATTTACATGGGAAGACAGCCATGTGGAGTATTTTTTTTTAATGGACAGCACATTGCTATACCAAATGCAATACTTTATAATGTAACAATTCACAGAGCCCATTTTTTAATCGACCATGTGTTTGTTCTATTAAACAGTAGAGTATGTCCTAGTCAGAACCATTTATCACTGATAACACCAAGACAAAATTTTGAGGATCTGTGAAAAACTATTTCTAAAAGGATATAACATGAAAAAAAAATCAAAACAGTTTTCAGCAGACAAGTATTGGCTTGGACAGATGAATATTGCTTAACAGCCATCAGTATAGAACCCAACTGTGTCCATTGCAACCAATCAGAGCTCATCTTTCATTTATAAACAGCTGTGGGAAATGTAAAAGTTAGCTCTGAATGGCCGCACTAGAAAATTTCTGCTCTCAGAAAATCTGATTGTGTGATTTTTAAACCATTCATTTGCATTGTATGACTACCAACCAGCAAGAATGCTGTCACTCTCAGTGCTGTTAGGTTTTCTGCAGCAAAGACTTAACGGCTATGGAGAGGACTCGAGGAGCCGACACGTGACATGCTATTACGTCACAGGTCGTGAAAGGGTTAAAACATGGAATATACAGTACTGGACATGTGTCAAACACAAGGCCCGTAGCCCAAATCTAGCCCATGGCCCTATGTTATCCAGCCTGACTCTGGCTCCCTACCCCTAGCTCCCTAGCCAGGAGTGTAGGATAGGGGCAGGGAAACGTCCCTTTCCTTGTTTGCCCAAAGCAGCGACAGCAGTCTTCTTCTTTGCTGCAGTGTGCACCAGCTGTTCGTGCCGGCTGTGAAGCCAGCACACTTGATGTGTTCACATCATCACGTGTGCCGCCTTCAGAGCTGGCGCTCGCAGTGGGAGCAGACTGGAGCACAGAGGAAGATTTCTGGCACTTGTTCTGGGGAGCGACGAAAGGTGAGTAAATGTTTGGTTTTTTCCCACAGTGGGACAGGGGAGGAGCAAGGGCTACTGGGGAGTATAGTGTGATTGCTGGGGAGGGCCAGTGTGGCTGCTTGGTGGGGCATTCTGGTAACTAGGCGAGGGCAAAATGGCGCCTGAGGGGGGGTACTTTGGCTTCTGGGAGAACTGGCAGTACTGTGGCTGCTGATGGGCCCTGTGGCTGTTGGGGGCAATGTGGCTGCTATGAAAAGGGCACTGTGGGGCCAGTGTATCTGCTGGCAGGGCACTGTGGCCACTTGGTGGGCACTGTGGCTGCTTGGGAGGCACTGTAGCTGCTGGGGTAGAGGGCATGGTGGCTGCTGTGGGGGCACTGTGGCTTCTGGGGTAAGGCACTCTGACTATTGGTTGCTGTGGGAGCACACACATGCCCTGTGTCTCAGGTTGTTGTTATTTAACAATATGTTCAGCTTTGTGGTTGCCCTTAATAGTAATGCTGTATAAATGTAACTACTGAAAAACCTTAAGTAGATACATTCATACTGTAATAACATGATATTCAGCCCCTTTAAGGTAACCATAATGTTGATGTGGACCCCTGGTTACATTTTTTGATACCCCAGCATAAATATGACTGTGGGAACCTGTCCAATGCTAAAAAAGGCCATCTAGTGGTAGGTTCCCTTCAACCTTGAGAATTTTATCTGTTACTGACTTTTGGCTTGATCTGAGTTACTTCTACCTTGCTCTAAATGGCTGCTATGGTAGATCACTGTGGCCGCTTGGGGGGCACTGTGCCTTCTGGGGTGAGGGACTCTGGCTATTGGTTGCTGAGGGGGCAGATTCTTGACGGATGTCTCAGGCTGTTGTTAATTAACAAAAGCTCAGTTTTGTGGTTTCCCTTAATAGTAATGCTAATAGTATAAATGCTTAATAGTATAAATGTAACTACTAAACAGCTAGAATATATACAATTATACAGTAATACAATGACATCCAGCCCCTTTAAGGTAACCTGGATGCTGATGTGGCCCCCTGTTAAAATGAGTCTGACACTCTTGCAATACTGTCATTGTGTGAACATGTCCACTGTTAAAAATGGCTGCCTGGTGATAAGTTCCCTTTAACTTTAAAGAGAACCCGTCATGCAAAATAACCCCCCTAAACTAAATATATTTTCATAAACTGCCATTAGAGAGCATTGCCTCTATCCCTTCATTGTCCCTCTACATGCCTGTAAACCTAAGCAATGAGGTCCTAAAGCTGTATGCAAATGACCTGTGAAATGTCCAATGAAGCATTAGCATATTCAAGCTGTCCACTCTATTCATGAGTGGGAGGCACAGCCACACCCCCAGTGCTTGACTGACAGCCTGTATAATGATGTGAGGCTGTATAATGATGTGCTTCCTGGTGCTGGTGGCCACACCCCCTGCAGCCTGTGTGTGCATGTGTGTGTGTGTGTATAGGGAGAGATACAGCAGCTCCAGGCTGCAGCCATGTTACAGCAGAACATGTCAGGTACTTGTGTAGCTGATGTCTGTGTCTCTCACCTGTATATTAGGAGGATGCAGCATGTCAGCAGCACACACACTAGATATGCTTTACTATACATTACACACAGACATGAGCAGGGGGAGGAGAGGGGAGGGGTAACAGGGGTGACATCACTGCTTCTGACCATGTGACCAGCCTCATTTACATGATAAAGAATAGATGATTTTACAATGAATAATGTATGAAATAACCAGATAAAGGCTGGGATGGGATCCTTGTGAGCTGCTCCAACAGGTAGTAGTGACAGGACTAGTGACAAAGACCTGATGACAGGTGTCCTTTAAGAATAGTATCTGTCACTGACTTTTGTCTTGCTCTGAAAGCACTGGAGTTTATAAATGAGAAAGGTTGAACTCAGTGGGTTATTCCCATGTCTATGAATGGTAACAAGTAAAACTAGATTGAAATCTGCCAAAAGCAAACATGGAAAAACATGTTATTGTCTGATGAGAACATGGTTGAACTTTTTGGCCACAATTGCAAAAGTATATTTGGGCAAAGCTAAAACTGCACCTCACCAAAAGAACACTACACCAACAATGAGGCATGGTGGAACCAGCATTATGCTTCAGCAGCTTAGACATTTACTAAAAATGGAGGGAATTCTGAACCGTTTAAAATATCAGTCAGTTTTCACTTAAAACCTTTAGGCCTCTGCAAAACATTACAGATGCAACAACCCTGCCAATGCATAGAGTGAGTAGCTGTTGCAAATAGCGCCCTGTGCAACTCATTCAGAAGCTACTGCTCTGGTAAAATTAGTAATTGCAGCTGGAACCACTGCCGTGGAGGACAAGAGTTAACATATCAATTGTCTGTAACTAGAGATGGGCGAATAAATTCTAACAAATTGGAATTCGTTCCGAATTTCAGGAAAACTTTGATTCGGCACAAATCCGAAGTTTACGGTGATTTGTGGGATTTAATTTTTTTTCCTCTCTATAAGCAAATGGCCGTGAGCACAACGTGTTACATGGGGCAGAGAACTCTGGGAATAAGAAAGGAACACCCTCAATCACATGTGCATGATGTAAACCAATCAGTGACCGGCAGGCTTATGTGATGTCAGAGCCCTATAAAAACAGATGGCCATTTTCAATTCAGTCATTTCACACTGCATGCGCCGTCTCTAGCTTCCAGCTGCTTGTACTCAGTAGCTGATGAAGTGATTTTTGCTCAAATTTCAATACTTTTTGTTGCTAAAGTTGATAGCAAGAAATCCGTCTCAAATCCACATAGTTTCTGAAGTGATTTTTGTTCAAAGTCCAGGGTGTAAGTCTTGGGGGATCTGTATACCGCAAATTTCAATTGTTTTTTGTTGCTTAAGTTGACAGCAAGAAATCCGTGTCAAATCCACTTAGTTGCTGGAGTGATTTTTGTTCAAAGTCCAGGGTGTACATTTTGGGGGATCTGTATACCGCAAATTTCAATAGTTTTTTGTTGCTTAAGTTGACAGCAAGAAATCCGTGTCAAATCTACTTAGTTGATTAACCAATATGTCAGACAGAAAGGTGGCAGTTGAAGCAGACGAAGTAAGGGGACGTCGCAGCAGGGGTGACTCTGTGATGCAAGAACTGTCGGTGTCATCTAGCGCCAGTGTTCTCAAAGGTTCTCGATTGATTGACTAGTTCAGTGATGGCGAACCTTTTAGAGACCGAGTGTCCAAACTACAACCAAGATCCACTTATTTATCGATGAGTGGCAACACAGAAATGTAATTAGTGATTTATGCTCCCTGCTCTGTCACAGCTTTCATTCATACCAGCCTCCTGAGGACACCAATAAAGCAGAAAATAGAAGAAATTTGGATGATCATTGTAGCTTCTAGAGATGAGCGAACACTAAAATGCTCGGGTACTCGTTATTCGAGACGAACTTTTCCCGATGCTCGAGTGCTCGTCTCGAATAACGAACCCCATTGAAGTCAATGGGAGACTCGAGCATTTTTCAAGGGGACCAAGGCTCTGCACAGGGAAGCTTGGCCAAACACCTGGGAACCTCAGAAAAGGATGGAAACACCACGGAAATGGACAGGAAACAGCAGGGGCAGCATGCATGGATGCCTCTGAGGCTGCTTAATCGCACCATTATGCCGAAATTATGGGCAACAGCATGGCCATGACAGAGTGACAGAATGAAGCTAGATAGCATGTAAAACATCCAATAATTGACCCTGACACTATAGGGGACGGCATGCAGAGGCAGAGGCAGCGGCAGCAGGCTAGAGAGTGGCATGGCGACATACCCTAATTGGACTCAGGCTTCAAACCAATGGGTGTCAGAGAGGAACCAAAGGAGGTGAGCAAGAAGCGCTCAAATAATATCGGTACATGATAAAAGTTTGCCAGTATATTTTGTGGATTACACAGCAGGGTGGCGACAAAGTTAACATGGAAGCCATGAAAACAACCCAAAATTCTGCCTGACACAGCTCGTTTGATAAGGGGACCATGTATGCTTACAGTTCATGCCAGTCGCTGCACTGGCTGCCAGTCTCCTTTCGAATACAGTTTAAAATAATAATAACCCTCATCCATAAAGCTCTGTATAATGCTGCACCCCCCTACCTCTCCTCTCTTATCTCAGTCTATCGCCCAACCCGTGCTCTTAGATCCGCCAGTGATCTTAGATTAACCTCTACCCTAGTGCGGACCTCCCACTCGCGTCTCCAAGACTTCTCTAGAGCTGCACCAATTCTATGGAATGCTCTGCCCCGGACTATCAGACTAATACCTAACCTCCAAAGTTTCAAACGTGCTCTTAAAACCCATTTCTTTAGGCAAGCCTATAACACTCATTAACTGCATGAAGTTTTAACTCTTCTACTAACCCGTCCTGTGTCGTCCTCCCATCTGTTATCCAGCAACCAACAGGCACCAGACTTCTCTGCAGTCCCATTCACCCTGGACCTGGTATATAAGATGACGGCTGAGTGGTTCAAGCGACAGCAATTCCATTTATTATATTTTTTTCTATTCCCTAAGAAGAATGGCTTGACCATTAAATATTCTTTTACCTCGTGTTACCCCATCATCTTCATAAACCGTAAGCTCTGGCGAGCAGGGACCTCACTCCTGTTGTTCCATACAAATGTTGTGCTCTGTTACATTACATTTGTATTTGTTTCCTATGATTTGTAAAGCGCTACAGAATATGATGACGCTATATAAATAAAGATTATTATTATTATTATTATGGAGGCAGTGAACTAGTAGTAGATTAAAGGTGCTGCACATCTATGGAATCATCTGATGTCAGTGTAAAAAGAGTGCACTCTGTGATGTTATAGTGGGATCTTGGCCCTTAGCTCAGTCTTTCGGAGCTGGCACAGACATTACCTTGTCAGGCTGCGTTCCCGCTTCACTTATTTGGTGAAGTTGGCCCCTGGAAGTGCACATGGAATTGAAGAGTGAAGCGATTCTAAGAGCGGCGGCTGTCATGTGCGTGTCATACTAAAACACAGCATTGTTTGAAGACCAAACCACGCTCCCTATGCATCTTTGAGCATGGCACAACGTTCTACAACACCCTACAGGCTCTCTGCAGCCAGGAAATACCTGTTTTTAATATGATTCGTCATGATTCGATTAAGGTCAAATCGAATTTCATCAGAAAATCTGGATAGTATCAGTGCCGTGATCCCTGCCGCTCCAATGGTTTTGTTTAATACAGATCTCTAACTAAATCACGGAATAGGAAGCTGGGGCCTAGGCTGAATGTGAAGAGCGGCCTAAATAGCTGTACACTCAAATCCTGACTGATACCTTCTCCTCAGCATCTAGTCACAACTGGCTCCTCCCTCTAGTTCACAGGTTTGACTTGGGAGACTCCTCCCTCAGAAGATTCTAGAGGCTTCCCCAGGAAGCCTGGCTGAGGAAAGGTCATGTGACCACAACTCTCACACCTATACAATTATGCCAGTAGGTGGCAGCATAGATCACACTGAATCACATAATACATTTGGCAAATCATCAACCACGTGACAACTACATTACCCAGTAGCTGGGATGAGGTTCTGGGACACTACACGCGGAGGCTATTAGTATTCAGGCTATTAGAGAAGGAAGGTCCAGAAGGTCCGCAATGCATATTGTCTTTATATAATGCATCACATAATCCAGATTATAGACTACGTAAGACATTCTCTTCTCTGTATCCACCTGAAAGGAGAGACAAACTTCCTTGTTCAGTGGTTGCCTGTCCAGGTGACTAGACCTGCGTCATGAGGAAGGGACCAGGGAAGGAAATAGAGAACCTTACTAAAGAATTGTGAGAAAATTCACAAGGATTTATACTGACTATAAGAACTATTCCTCCAGCTACTTTAGTAACCGAATGGGAACCAGGACTGATATTTGGTAGCTGAGGCCTAGGTGTCCCCCTGGATGCAGGGGAGCTGTAGAACCCAGGAAAATGGAGAAGTTTTATATCGACTCCATCGATCTCTCTGGCGACCAGTGGTTGTCGTGTTGATGATTTGTGGACTTTGCTCCATTACTTGCAGGACGAATAAAACATTTTCTGCATTCTGAACATGAAAATGGCTTCTGATGCCATCATGTCAATATGGACCAAAATCTCTGAGGAATGCTTCCAGCACCTTGTTGAATCTATCCCAAAAAGAATTGAAGCAGTTCTGAAGGCAAAAGGGGGTCCAACCCGTTACTAGCATGGTGTACCTAATAAAGTGGCCGGTGAGTGTAGACCGGATGATGAGCTCCTTCTAATACGATAACACCATTCCTCTAAAGCTAGCTTTATGTTCAGAAGTTCCTGTTTACCTACAGAATAATTCCTCTCTGGGACTGAGAAGGTCTTAGAGAAGAAGCCGCAGGTGAGGATTCGACCTGGCGTGTACCTCTAGCAGGAACGGTTTCTCAGAATCAGGCCGGGTGAGAAGAGAAGATGAGGGAAAAACAGACTACAGCTTAAACAAAGCTTCTTCAGCCGCCGGAGGAGAAAATGGAGGAAACCATCCTTCTTGGTCACAAAGAAGAATCCAGCAGCAGCAGGAGAAGAAGACTTGTGGATGAATCGGGTCTGCAAATTCTCCTTGATGTAGGTCAGTTTCAGGCACAGACAATGGGCACACCTGACCTCATGAAGGAGACGTGCCCAGCAGCAACTCAATGGGGCAGTCGTAGGGACGGTGCAGTGGTAGAATCTCCGCTTGCTTCTCTGAGAAGACATCGGCATAGTAAACATAAGCTTGGAGGAACCAGCAGAAGACAAGGCAAACACCGGATGGAGACCCATGAGACAGCGAGAGTGGCACTCCGGTCCCCAACCAAGAATCTCCCCAGTCTGCCAGTCGAGCACTGGGGCATGTTTCTGCAACCATGGGAGGCCCAAAAGCATGGAGGACATAGGGAAGCACATAAAATGACAGCCTCTCCTTGTACAATGCCCCAATTTTCAGAGATAGAGGCTCAGTGCGGTACTGTACGGGTCATAGAGAATCTGTCCACTGAGGGAGGAGATAACCAGTGGCTACTCAAGTCGGACCACAGAAAAAAAATGCAAACAAAACGCAACATATGAGAGCGGCCTGATGCTGACAGTAGGGTGTGCAGTGTCCAGCCAGGACCAGAAAAGCAGATACCTGGCAGGAGATATAAAATGAGATAAACTCCCTTAACCCCTTGGGGCCGTGGGTGCCGGGAATGTAGTGGCCACTATGTTCAGTGCCTGCATCAGTGTGAACACTGCTCTCAAGTGCTCTGTTGGGGATTCTGCTCTCAATTTGTTTTTCATTTTGGACATAATTTTTCGTGTTACCTGTGAGTAAACGCCCAAGAATTCAGTGTTCCACATGGGGGCACCATTTACAAGTGGTCTGTGCCAGTTTTTCTGTCGGACTTTTGCACTATCTTTTATGTGGCAAACTTCTTGCACACGTGTATTGAAAATGCTAACGGACCAAAGTGTTGCCTCGACACTTTTTGTCTCACAGCTGCACAAATCTTTGCGCACCCACAAAAAAAAAACTTTTTTCGACCCCTTTCTTCACTGAAAGGGCCGTTCAGGACATAAAGTGACAGTACAGTTGAATGCCTACTGGGTCAATCTGGTGCTGGCAGCCTGCAACATCTGCCATGGTTTTAGAACGTGTTTATACATATGATCAATGATGTTGTCAAATGGAATCTCAATTATTAGCCGATTACAAAGGGGGTGGCCCCTGGGAGTGGAACCGGCCTGCATCCGCGATAAAGGCTGAACAGCCCTGTGCACCTACATGGCTTGCTTCAGTTATTTCTAAAGCAGCTCCTACCCTCTCCATTCTAAAGCTACGAGAAACTAGGCTGGTGTAGTCATCCTTTACTCAACAGTTAGCCAGCCAGCTACTCGGCCGTGGAACGATTGGACTGTTTCCACTTGCCTTTGTTGAGTTTGTTTCTGGGAAGAAGGAACTGTAAGGGTTGATGTGTTTACTCTCTGTCTAACATGTAATCCTGATCCTTAGCCAGTGAGAACTATTAAATATACTGCGGCTTCTTTTTCCCTCCGTCACACATCCTCGGGGGATGAGGCCTGTTGATTTGGACCAGCTAGCTGTATCGATATGAACCGTAGGGGCCATGCTCAAGCCAAGCCTCTCAGTTTACTCGCTGCCCCCAAGGCACATAGGTCAGTCCCCTGTGGGGCTGATGTTGCACATGTGTTATTGTTTGAGTTTGATGATTTGTAAGTGCAGCCTCAAAATACTACAAATGCTGTTTTTTTGAAGCCAAAAACAGTCAGGGAACACATTAATAACCTGTGTAATAAATGGATTCATCTGGTTTTAGTTGATTCTTCACCAGTTTTATTAAACGCTGCAACCGAAACTCCACCTCAAAAAACTGGATCGATACAGTTGAAAGCAGTTTTAACTGCAATGGGGGGTGGGTACCCATCACCCGGGGGCATTTTCTTGCAATACTTTTAATGCGCGATCGCATGCGTTTGAAGAAAGATGGATGTCAATGGGAATCCTATCAATGATTATTGGAAATGTTAAGCATTGTATTTAAAAATTTTAACATTGCTAACCACTGTGAGGAAAATGCTTTAAATCCCCAACACGTGGTTACAGGCATTTCTAATGCAGTGTGTTTCTGTCGCAATTCCATAACATGCTTGCAACTATGCCTGTGTTGATGACCTTTACAGGGTTCATGAGCCAGCTGCGGGTGGATTGGATTCAGGAGGTTACATGGCAGCTAAGGTGTGATGGTATATATATCCACGAAAGATGAGGTGTGGATATGAGGGCTCTTCCGCAAGTGATGTCTATATTTTGAGGATTCACTTTTAAATTTCCTCTTGTTTACCACGGCAGAGGGACACCCGGCTGGTTATCGATCGCATGCTTCCATGAATCAAGTTTTTTGCGTTTCACACACCTGCAGTTAAAACGCAATATAAGCAGTTTTGATGTGGTTCAGGGTAAAAACTTTTCCCTGGTGACCGGTTCCATATCCCGCAAGATGAAAAGGCGGATAACGTACATTACCAAGCCATGTGC
Organism: Engystomops pustulosus; assembly: GCA_019512145.1. Lineage (NCBI taxonomy): Eukaryota > Metazoa > Chordata > Amphibia > Anura > Leptodactylidae > Engystomops > Engystomops pustulosus. The sequence goes on along the minus strand of CM033641.1, from coordinate 155,266,863 downwards.
AACACCCCCTGCCAAACGCAGTGGCCAAGACGTTGGTGGTTGCAAACGTCAAACATTCCCTTCCATTCAATTGGGATTTTCTATCCGCTAATCAACTAGGGGAAGCCTCTCAAGTGTCTCGAAATGGATAAGTGCAGCTGTATAAAATCTGTCTGCGAAGGATATTACATGTGTGACCTGTGCAATCAGTATCTATGTTGTCATTACCATGTAAAGCGGCAGAACTTGCTGGTGTGATTTAAAACTTCCACGCCTAAGGGTAGTTGTGGCTGGTAAATGTTCAGTCTTCTTTTGAAGAGGAGAAGGTCTTTTTCTAGGCTATCGACAAGCCACTGTGTCTGTGGCAAACATTGCCCTAAACACTTAGCCTGCGTGAGCCACCAAAGACTCAAACAAACCCTTCACCTAAAGATTCGGCATCATCCTGTGCAAAAGCACCAATATCCATCTGCAAGACACACCTCGCCGATGCCAAATGGCGAGGGTAGTGCTTGCGAATACGTCCCACTTGTAGTAACACACATTACCCTACATGGTCCTTTATAGGACATAGCGGTAATTGCAGTGGTGATCCTGCCCTGGGCAAATGCAGGAGTTTAAGTATTTTGTATAATAATGCCAGATGCTGTTCTCCAATGATATTGGGTACCTCCTGTGTTCGTAAGCTGAGATGTGATTGAGCGGACACCACCACCTTAACCAAAGGGAGGTAATAAAACCTTTGGCCAGGAATTGTCTGTAGGATGATTCTATTGTGGAATCCTAGGGAATCAGTGAGTGAGTGAGAATCCTCTGTCTAGCCCATACCAGAGGACAGGAAAGACCCTAGCCGTGCCTCGGAGAGTGGAGCACATTAGACTACAGTTAGTTTAGTGAGGAAAAGGGGTATCATCTTACCTTTAAAGGTTGATACCTGAAAGCCCTACAGGACAAGCTGAAGCGTCCTACCAGGACACAGCTGCCTCCCCGCCTGCTCCCTACGTCCAGGCTGGTGAACTATCTCCTGAGGCCTCCCTCCACCTCACATCTCTGCACTACTCTACTACCCCCTACCTGTTAAAAAAGCAACGTTTGTCTGCGGTTTCTGCTGTTCAATTAAAGAACCTGTAAGTTGTTTTTTTCTTCCCTTTCCTTCAACTTCTGTCTCCGTCTGTCCCTGCTAATAATGGCTGCCTTCATCACACCCACCGGCAACCTCTATGCAACACCCTCGCCGATGCAATGGCGAGTGGGTGCTTGCGAATAAGCCCCATAACATGTCACCACATCACAAAGGGGAAATTGCAGTGGTTAATCCTGCCTGGCAAGGCAGATGTTAATCTGTGATGTAATAATGTCAATCAATATCTGTGTTACATCCTGTCTCTGTGAACTGAGAGGTAATTGGAGGAGCAGCCATCACCTGACTAAAGGGAGGTAATAAAACCCCCTGGCCAGGAATGTTCTAGAGAACACTCCGAGAGAAGCCTCTCTCAGGAGAGAGAGGAGAGCAGTCTCTCCCAGAAGGGAGAAGAGACCGGTCCTAGTCAGGCCCTCTGGGTCTGCAGGACGCAAGCAGAGAGTAATCTCAGTCTAGCCCATACCAGAGCAGGAAGAGCCTAGCCCCTGCCTCTGAAGAGTGGAGCATTAGACTAGAGTTAGTGTAGTGAGGAAAGGGGTATCATCTTACCTTTAAAGGTGATACCTGAAGCCCTACAGGACAAGCTGAAGCTTCCTACCAGGACACAGCTGCCTCCCAGCCTGCCCTCTACATCCAGGCTGGTGAACTATCTCCTGAGGCTCCCTCCAACTCACATCTCGGCACCCTACCTACCTGTTAAAGGCACGTTTGCTGCGGTTCCTGTGGTTCAAATAAAGAACTGTAAGTTGTTTTCTTCAACTTCTGTCTCCGTCTGGTCCCTGCTAATACGGCTGCCTTCATCACCGGCACCCTGTCCATCACCCAGAGACTCACCCTCGGGACATTAAGGGGTTGCCCCAGGGAGATCCGCTATAGCAGCCTCTCCCTCATCATTTCTTGCCAACACCACCCTGCTGGAGACCTGCCAGGCTGTAGGACAGCCCTCCGGTTCCCCCGTACCAAGCACCGTGACAATAGCGTGCTTAGGCCGCAACAGCCAGCCACTCCGGTACTGCGGGCCCCGGCTGACTCCAGGCCTCACCTCAAGGGCTAGGCCCCGGTGGGGGATGTTGCAGCATCCTTTACCAGACATTAGCCAGCCAGCTACCTTGGGCGTGGACAGATTGGACTGTTACATTGCCTTTGTTGAGTTTGTTTCTGGAATAAAGGAACTGTAAGTTGATGTTTTACATCTCTTGTCTACATGTAATCCCTGGATCCCTTAGCCCCAGGGAGAACTATTAACATCATACTGCGGCTTCTCCCTGTCGAACACCTACTCGGTGTGGATGAGGCCTGTTGCATTTGGACCAAGCAGCTGTAATCTATATTGGACCGTAGGCCATGCTCAAGCCAGCCTCTCAGGTACTCAGCTGCCCCCAAGCCAATAGGTCAGTCCCCTGTGGGGGATGTTGCACATGTGTTCATGTGTTGAGTCTATGGATTATGAATGCAGCCTCAAATCTACAAATGCTGTTTTTGAAGCCAAAAACAGGCAGGGAACACATTATTTAACCTGGTCAATAAATTGGATTCATCTGTTTAGTTAATTTCTTTCACCAGTTTAATTAAGAAGCTGCACCGAAATCCACATCAAAACTGATTACGATACAGTTGAAATGCAGTTTTAACTGCAATGGGGGTACCATCACACGGGGCATTTGCAATGCATCTTTAATTGCAGAATCGCATGCGTTTTAAAATGGAATGATCAATGGAATAAATCCAATGATTATTGGAAATGTAAGCAATTGTATTTAACATTTTAACATCTGCTTACACAATGAAGAAAAATGCTTTAAAATCAGCCAAACACGTGGTTACATGATTTATAATGCATGTGTTTCTGCAATTCATTAAAAAATGCATTGCAAATGCCATGTGTGACTGCACCTTTACAAGGTTTCATGGCAGCTGCGGTGTGGATTATGAGGTTACATGGCAGCTAAGGTGTGGATTATGATATTCCACGACAGATGAGGTGTGGATTATGAGGGTCTTCAGCAGCTGATGTATATATTATGAGGATTCAATTTAAATTTCATTGTTTAAACGCAAGACACCGGTGCTGGTTATCGATCGCATGCGTTTCCATGGAATCAGATTTGTATGCGTTTCACACATCGCAGTTAAAACTGCATCATAAACAGTTTTGATGTGGTTCTAGGTAAAACTTTTTCACTGGTGACAGGTTCCAATAAAGACTGAACAGTACGTACATAGCAAGCATGTGCAACACCCCTGCCAACGCAGTGCAAACTTAGTGTTGCAAAGTCAACATTCCCTTCCATTCAATAGGGATTTTCTATCCCTGATCAACCTAGGGAGACCTCAAGTGTCTCGAAATGGTAATGCAGCTGGTAAAAATCTGTCTGCGAAGGAAGTTGTAATTGTGTGACCAATCAGATATATTGTTGTCATTACAATGTAAAGAGAATGCTAGTTGGATTATAAACTTGCCACCTCACAAGGGGAGTTGTGGCTGGTAAGTTTCAGGTCTTCTTTTGCAGAGAGAGACGGTCTTTTTCTACTGAGCTTCATAGAAGCACATGTGTCTGTCGGCATCATCCTGCTGCAAAAGCAGCCAACTATCCATCTCTAACCTGGAGTTGCCTATAACAGGTTGTAGGCATCTCCTGTGAAACATTACCCATCCAGGCATCTCAGCCCAGTTGATGTTACTGCTGTTTTGGCCAAATAAACAAACTGTATGTTGAAGGCTTGACATTCCCAGTTTCCAAATGAGCCCTGTGTAAGACAGTTACCACCAAGGGCGCCCCATGTACCACCACCAGGGGTCCCAATCTCTGCATTGGTGTTGCCCCAGGGAGAAACATGTGATTCCTTCAGCCTCTCCCTCCCTTGTTATGCTTCCACCTGCCAGAGACCTGTCAGGCTGTAGACGAGGCCTCTGTCCCCTGGTACCAAGCACCCCGACCACAGACGAGCACTAGGCACCCCTCCGCCAGCCACTCAGATACCTAGGGATTCGGCTTCCCACAAGCCAGAAAAAGGCTAGGTTCTGGAGGGGGATGTTGCACATGTTTTTAACTGTTCTCTATATTACTTTGTAATGCAATGTTAAACTTTACCTGGTTCCCTGCCAGCTCATGCTCCCAAGTCCCGGGGTTGCACTTTTCAAATGGTAATGGACGTTTCTCGTGGAAACGGCATGCCCCCCCCAAATTATGTTGCGCGGAAGCCAGCGGAGCTGCACCAAAAAAGGATTGCATGCGCCAAAATCCCAGCACAGACACCTGTTAAATACCTGTCCAAGCCGTGCAATCCCCGAAAAAGGTGCACAGGCCAACAAAAGTGAGCAGGGCGACCTGAGACCCCAATGTGTTTTCTATATATACTATATACAAATATATTATTTACAAAGTAGAAGCATGACCCATATGGCAAAATTAAATGAGGAAACATTAAAATATAAGAGCAATGAAATCCGCCATGTGTGGATGTGTCCCTATACTAAACAGACATAAATTTCAGGCCAAAGCCTCAAATAATAATTCTGGGCAAGTGAGGTCCAGCTATATACTCTTTATTAAAACCAATCATTTTCACAACTATTTTGTTGCATTAAAAGCAAAGTTCACATAAACCCAATCTTGGTTTAATAAAAAGGAAAACAGTTTTGTGGTTCCATTTTAAACTGCTGAACCCCTGATTGCTGTAATGTTGCTCTACAGCAGCGGTTCTCAACCTGTGGGTCGGGACCCCAGCGGGGGTCGAACCACCAAAACCGGGGGTCACCTAAAGCCATTGTAGCCGCAATTTTATTGTGTTTTTACTGCGAATTGCATGGTTTGGGGTCACCACAACATGAGGAACTCTATTGCGGGGTCACAGCATTAGAAAGGTTTGAGAACCACTGCTCTACAGAATTTTGACTCTTGAAAAAAAAGAAATGTTAGTACATTATAACCTAGTAATCAAAAATAAATATATAATTAAATAGCAATTTGAGTGCTTTTTTCTGCTTAAAAATTGACTTCACTGCATGTAAATATACAAACGCCTTATAACCTTCACTGTGTGGGTGGCTACATGCTGCATATCTGAAAAGAGTCATGGAGACACACTGTGCAATTTACATAAATTATGCAGAGAACAAATGTTTGCCACCATGACCCACTTTTGCACCGTGATGATATCTAAGTGCTATTTTGTCTATCAGTCTCCATTTGCAAGAACATACAGCACATGCTTACAGTGAATTAAGTATCAAGACAACATTGCTATCGGTGCTATATTTCCACTTAGCAACAATAGGTGAAGCCTCCAATGTGGTAGGTAATACATGTTTTGAAAGCAGACTTAATGGAGTTTGTGGGAATATTGCAGTGGGTTATATTTGAGTGAATAAAACCATGGCTTTAAGCCATTGTGTTATTAATTATTGTAGTAGATAACGTTGAAAAATATAGGTCAAATCGAGTCCACTCTTGAACTCTCACTGGTCTTACAGTAATTAATCACGGTCTGTGATGAGGATGAAACTGTTGAGTTCCGCCCCTGTTGACACAACCTCAGGTTCTCTAATTGTTAATAAAATCCACTGAGTGAGCTCAAAAACATCACACCAAGACAGAAGTATGGTATAAGTTCTCAATCTCTGTGGAGATCTGATATGCAAGGCTAGGCAGATCCCAAAGATGCTCTATTGGATTGAGATCTGGTGACTGTGGAGGCCATTTGAGTACAGTGAACTCATTGTCATATTCAAGAAACCAGTCTGAGATGATTCCAGCTTTATGACATGGCGCATTATCCTGCTGAAAGTAGCCATCAGATGTTGGGTACATTGTGGTCATAAAGGGATGGACATGGTCAGCAACAATACTCAGGTAGGCTGTGGCGTTGCAACGATGCTCAATTGGTACCAAGCGGCCCAAAGAGTGCCAAGAAAATATTCCCCACACCATGACACCACCACCACCAGCCTGAACCGTTGATACAAGGCAGGATGGATCCATGCTTTCATGTTGTTGACGCCAAATTCTGACCCTACCATCCGAATGTCGCAGCAGAAATCGAGACTCATCAGACCAGGCAACGTTTTTCCAATCTTCTACTGTCCAATTTCGATGAGCTTGTGCAAATTGTAGCCTCAGTTTCCTGTTCTTAGCTGAAAGGAGTGGCACCCGGTGTGGTCTTCTGCTGCTGTAGCCCATCTGCCTCAAAGTTCGATGTACTGTGCGTTCAGAGATGCTCTTCTGCCTACCTTGGTTGTAAGGGGTGGCGATTTGAGTCACTGTTGCCTTTCTATCAGCTCGAACCAGTCTGCCCATTCTCCTCTGACCTCTGGCATCAACAAGGCATTTCCGCCCACAGAACTGCCGCTCACTGGATGTTTTTTCTTTTTCAGACCATTCTCTATAAACCCTAGAGATGGTTGTGCGTGAAAATCCCAATAGATCAGCAGTTTCTGAAATACTCAGACCAGCCCTTCTGGCACCAACAACCATGCCACGTTCAAAGGCACTCAAATCACCGTTCTTCCCCATACTGATGCTCGGTTTGAACTGCAGGAGATTGTCTTCACCATGTCTACATGCCTAAATGCACTGAGTTGCTGCCATGTGATTGGCTGATTAGAAATTAAGTGTTAACGAGCAGTTGGACAGGTGTACCTAATAAAGTGGCCGGTGAGTGTATATCTACACTGACCACAAGAATCTCCTGTATCTCCAGACTGTTCAACATCTCAATCCTCGACAGACTCGCGTGTCCCTCTTCTTTCCCGGTTCAACTTCCTGATTCATGTTCGTCCAGCCGAGAAGATGTTGTTGGGGAAAGACCAATTCAGCCTTCTGCCAGCTAGCCATCATTCGCTAGCCCACACATGCTCATATGGATGAAAAACATCAAGTATATATGGATTCATACGCCACAGAAATACAGGACCGGAGAAATCATACGTTTGTGTCTTTGCAACATCCCCCACCGGGCCTAGCCTTTCTCTGGTGGCTGTAGCCAGCCAGGGCCCAGAATACCAGAGTAGCTTAGGTTTGCCCTGGTCACACTATGGTGGTTTTGGGACAGGAGGATGGGTCTACAGCCTGGCAGGTCTCCAGCAGGTGGTGTGTGCAAGAAAAATGGATGGATAGGCTGATGAAAGAGGTTTCTCTCTGGGGTGTATATAAGAATCGCTGGGTGATGGAGGATGGGGAGCCTGTGATAGTGAAGCAGCATAATCAAGGGATCACACAGAGGCACGTTGTACAAATCAACTCACGGTTCTTCATTTACCCTCGAACAGGAGGCAACGGTCTAATACCAACAGCAGCAGGTTCAGCAGGCTGGAAAGCTGGTAGGAGATACCTGGTCCGCAGGAAGGGTTGCTCATGGTCTGGTAATAACTTCTGGATGGGATGGGTAAGATGGAGCTGAGTCCGGACAGTGGATATCTGCCCTGGGGCTTAGTCAGCTGGCCTGAGACATCTCTGCTTCCGGGTAGTGCTGGTAGTACTGGTAAAGTACTGAGCTGAGGGCCAAGATCCCACTATAACATCAAAGAGTGCATTTCCGCCCACAGAACTGCCGCTCACTGGATGTTTTTTCTTTTTCGGACCATTCTCTGTAAACCCTAGAGATGGTTGTGCGTGAAAATCCCAGTAGATCAGCAGTTTCTGAAATACTCAGACCAGCCCTTCTGGCACCAACAACCATGCCACGTTCAAAGGCACTCAAATCACCTTTCTTCCCCATACTGATGCTCGGTTTGAACTGCAGGAGATTGTCTTGACCATGTCTACATGCCTAAATGCACTGAGTTGCCACCATATGATTGGCTGATTAGAAATTAAGTGTTAACGAGCAGTTGGACAGGTGTACCTAATAAAGAGGCCGGTGAGTGTATGTATCACTGCAGTCAGTTTTTTGAGCTCTGCTTTGAAAATGTCATTAATGCGGCTTTAAAGGCCCTGCTCTCCCCCCTATGTGTAACTGTCTGTGTGTGTGCTATCTAGAGTGCTTCCACGCCATTTGATGCCACCTTTTGGAGGAGACTGATCTCGGAATGCCAAGTCCATGTTGGCCAACTGCAAGATCGTAGTGTAGTGGGCCGTTCCCCGTTTCCCCGCTGGTCAGCCTCAGTCTGGCCCAATCGTGTCCCAAGGTGCCGTGCAGGCGCCGTGCATTTTCGAGCTAGGCGAAGTAGCGTGGGAGCAACTCCTTCTGTCTCTGCAGTGAGGGGAACTAAATGCATTGTATGGCCACGGTGGAGGGATTCTCGGGAGAAGGCATACTCTATATAACTTGGCTGCAAGTAAAGATTTCAGTCCTGGGAGAAGAGCGGTGATCCGGTCGGCTTGCCCCGGCATGGAAGACGGGGATCCACTACTTACGATGTTGCTGACTTTTGAATAGCTATGCAGCTAAGTATACTCCTCTATTATACGCCAAATGTTGAAGCTTAATCTTTCCTTTCCTGCGTTTTGATTAAATTTTTCTAACAATTCTAATGAGACCGATATAATCTGTTTGAGACTGACTTAAACATCAGTGCTAGCTTCCCCGACTACTGTCATAGTGTGGTGGGACTGTGGAACAAAGCTCTACCACAAAATCTTCTAATCTAACCATTTCTTGGTGCATCATTGCTACTCTCCTGATTGGGTATAAGAATTTGGTCATGTCTTAATCCTCTTTGCTTAACGATACTAACAAGGCCTATATAACCAGTTCGAGACATTAGCTTCAGCTTTTTTTTGTTTATTCTGATAGTATGGTAGGACTGTGCAACAAAGCTATACAACAAAATCTTATAAACTAACTCTTCTAAGCGCTTCATCCTGCCTAACTAGAGGGCGTCCTCACCTGTCAATATACTTACCTCAGATACCCAGAGTCATCCAATTGCTATCCAATTATGTGAATTGTCTTTTTCGTTGCTTAGTAACCAGACGGTTTTAGTAATTAAAAGTTCAGGTGAGGTCGCCGTCTAGTTAGGCCGGATGAAGCGCTTGCGAAGCGCGAAATGGACCGTTGCCTTACTGTAGCCTTCCCTCCCGCAGCTATGTTTTAATCTACTTCTGGAATAAAGAATAGATTTTATTGTTAAGTGCCAGCTCGTTTTCCTTTTTTTGATATGTGTTGTATTTGACCTTGTCTAGCATCACCTTTCTGCTATAGTCTGTCTATTGGAAACTCACCTCATTGCGGATACGATCAAATGTGTGAAGAGAAAATGAGCCACTACTGAGTTTCATGCAACTTTCCTGACTTACTCCCAAGGGGTCAGTGTATTTATTCATAATTCATTTTCTCTATTTAATTTAAACTTTACCCTAAGGGAAGATATGTTTTTTTACATGGTAAATTATATGGTGTAGTTTGTGTATTGGCCTTTCTCTATATCCCTCCATCCTTTTCCCTACATGTCTTGAAAATACTATCAGCATTGTGGAACACAAAAATAACTGCCCGGTATGGACCTTCAAAGATTACAATTGTGTTATAAACCTGTAATTAGACAGGATTACTAGGGTCGATGGTAGGGTAGTAACACAAAGATATAATACTTCACTCTCTAAATTTTGTCTGAAAATTGGGCTTTTTGACATGTGCAGAAAAAAAAGTATGTTTTTCAAGCTCAACCAGGATTATGTCTCGAATAGATATCATACTGGCTACAGTAAATGCACTGTCCTATATCAAAACTATGAAGTATGAAATGACCAGCATGTCTGACCATTCGGTGACTGTTCTGAGTCTAGACATGGAAATTAAAGGTCTGAAAAGATCCTCCAAACTAAATCCGCATTGGCTAACTATACATAGCAAAGATTAACAAAAAATAGAGATTTTAAGATTTTGGCAGGAGAATATTGATTCTACTCAAATAGAATTTGCATGGGACGCATTAAAAACACATATGCGAGCATGGTGGTGGAGGAAAATAAACTACTGTAAGAAGGATTTTATGAAAAGGGAGCTGGAACTTAAAAATCTTATGTCCTGTGCACAGGAAGAGTACACTAGATTCCCTAAAGATGGTAACTTAGAAAGCTTGCTAAAGGGGACTATAATGAGTTTATGAAAAATGCTACTGTCGGTGTTCAACAGTGGCTTACATATGGGGATCTTAAGTAGCTCAATGAGGGAGGCTTGGATATCATTAATCCAGGAAAAAGATTGTGCGCCCCATATCCTGCACGTGTTGTTCCCCTCACAGGTACAACAGAGTTCACCTTCTTCATGGTGCATGTAAGTGCTTGATCTTGCAACACAATTTGAAAGTTCACGCGCTCTGTCCGAATCTGTCGGATCGTCCGACGGCCCGCCCCCTAATTTCTGTTGCGTGAAAGTCAGCACAGCTGTGCCAAAATCCGATCGCGTGCTACACAATCCCCTGTTAAATACCCGTCCAACTAATGTGTGTCTGCGGACCCTAAGTAAATAACTTTTTGCTCAAAAGTGCATGAAATATGACTAGTTAAATATATGTTAAACCACAAAAGTTGAAACACAAAACACATTCAAAACCAGCAGGTTCCAAGATGTATGGGTAATGCCTAAAAAGGGCCACTAGATGGCGGTCATGAAATATATGAGACCATAGTGAAGGTGCTAGTTTTTGGTTAGTTAGTAATGCTTACCCATAATGTGGCAGTAAGATTTCTCCTCAGGACTGATGGCCCCAACATGTTTTTGGCAGCACACCAGCCTTTGTGTAGCCTAGAATTTAAAATACATATTTGGCTAACTAAAAATAAAACTGTAAACATACCTACCTGCACAGACTATTTAGTTATAGATCTATATGCTCTCATATGTAAACAAATACAGCCCCTTTAATAACAGTACCAATACAGTACCAGAACCAAACTCAGACATAAAAACAGAACAAGAACCAAGTTCAGTACCAAAACCCAGCATAGTACATAAATACCGTACCAGCAGGGCCAGCCCTGGGTGACAGAGCCCTAGTGGGCCCCTTTATGGTCCGCCCTCCAGTAGTCACACTGCCCACCATCCCCCTGTAAGCACACTGCCCCCCTCCCCCTGTATACACACTGCCCCCCCTCCCCCTGTGTATAGACACAATGCCCCCCCTCACCTGTACTACACTCAGCAGTTACATACACAGACCGGTGTCAGCAGGGCCGGCTCAAGGTTTAGTGGGCCCGGGCAACAGAGCCTAGTGGGGCCCCCTTATGGTATGGCCCTCCAGTAGCCTCACACTGCCCCTCCCCATCCCGTTGTACACATTTCCGTCCCTCCCCTCCGGTATACAAATGCCCCGCTCCCTCCGTATACAATACTGCAATCGCCCCACTGCACTGTATGCACACTGCCCCACTCCCCTGATATACACACTGCCCCCCTCCTCCTGATACACACTGCCCCCCTGCTCTCCCTGGTATACACACTGCCCCACGCTCCCCATGGATACACACTGCCCACCCCTCCCCGTATGCACAATGCCGCCCCCGGTATGCACAATCCCCACACCCCCCTGTATACACACTGCCCCCCCTCCTCCTCCTGTATACACACAGCCCCCCAGTAAGTAATTTCCTCCAGACAGCCCTCCCATGTTCTCCCCCTTCCTTGGCCCCTGTCATGTCTCCCACCTCACAGATGCAGCTCTCTCCGTGTGTTCACTGCTTTCCCTGGCAGGTCATGTGACCATTACATCATCAAAAGTCCTTCAGCCTCCGAGGTTGCAGCTCCAGCTGGGGAAAGCAGTGAGTGCAAATGTTCCTGAGGACACAGACTAGCAGCTACCCAGACTAGAAATAGCACCTTTCTTAGATGCCCCCTCTTAACATGAGAGATTTCAATAGAAATTGAAACACTGAATTTTTGGGGCTCTGAGTTTGGAGAGTTATAAGGATGATAGAGAAGTTGTTGGTTTATTGTTCATGGAAAAAAGTAGGACATCCCCTAAAAATAAGACCTAGTGTTCTTCTAGGAGAAAAAAATTAATATAAGGCAGTGTCTTATTTTTGGGGAAACACAGTACCAATCAGCACCTACAGTAACTCCGGCAATGAACACATGATGTCTTTCATTTTCTTTTTAAAGGCTGGGATGGAATGCTTGTGAGCTGCTCCAACAGGAAATGGTGCCCCCAAACTGTTGGCACTAAAGTCACACAGCCCTGCACAGTAGCTAATATAGTCCCAGTGCATCACACTGTAGCCAAAATAGTAACAGTGCCCCAAATAGTAGCATATATAGTAACAGTGGCCATCTACTGCAGTCAACATGGTAACGGTAAACCAAAAGTAGTCAATATAGTCACCTAGCTCCCACACAGTAGCCAATTTAGTCACAGTGCTCCCACACAGTACCTAATATAGCCACAGTGCCCCATATAGTAGCCAAATTAGTCACAGTGCCCCCACTTCAACATAATTTCCTTCTTATTAAAAAGATAAAAAGATTAATATGTTCCCCTAGAGATCACTATTATGTCTCCACAGTCTTTTGTGCTTTCTGGAATTACTTGGCTTGAACAGGTATTTAACAGATATCTGTGCTGGGATTTTGGCACACGCAATCCTTTTTTCCCTGTAAAATAAAAGCAAAACACTACATACCTCCGGCACAGAATTAGTTATACGATCTAGTATTTTGCTCTATATGTAAACAAAATACAGTCCTGAATAACGTACCATAATACAGTACCGAATCAAAACTCAGCACAATAAAAAAGAACAAGAACCAAGTTTCAGACAAAACCCAGCATAGTACATAAAACCACGTACCAGCAGCGGCCCAGCCTACTGGGTGATCGAGCCCTAGTGGGCCCTTTATGGTCCGCCCTCATAGTCACACTGCCCACATCCCCCTGTATGCACTGCCCCCCCCTCCCCTGGAAGCCCCACCATGCCCCCTCCCCCCCCCTGGTATACAACACAACTGCCCCCCCTCCCCCTGTCCACCAATGCCCCCTTTACCCCGTGTATAGACATGCCCCCCCTCATCCTGTCTACACTCAAGCAGTACATACACCGTGTCAGCAGGGCCGGGCTCAGGTTTAGTGGGCCCGGGCAACAGAGCCCTAGTGGGGCCCCTTATGGTATGCCCTCCAGTAGCCCCACACTGCCCGCCCCTATCCACGTTGTACACATTTCTTCGCCCCCCCTCCCGGTATACAAACTGCCCCGCTCCCTCGTATACAAATCGATGCCCCCCTGCCTGTATGCACACTGCCCCCATCCACCTCTGATATACACACTGCCCTCCCTCCTCTCTGATATACACACTGCCCCCTGCTCTCCCTGGTATACACACTGCCCACGCTCCCCCTGGATACACACTGCCCACCCCTCCCCTGTGATGCACACTGCCCCCCCCCTGTATACACACTCCCCCCCCCCTGTATACACACTGCCCCCCTCCTCCTCTGTATAACACAGCCCCCCAGTAAGTATGTATTCAGGACAGCCCTCCCATGGTATCCCCCTTCCTTGACCCCTGTCATGTTTCCCCACCTCACAGATGCAGCCTCTCGTGCTGTTTCACTGCTTCACTGGAAGGTCATGTGACATTACATCATCAAAAGTCCTTCAGCCTCGAGGTTGCAGCTCCAGCTGCGGGAAAGCATGAGTGCAAATGTTCCTGAGGACAGACTAGCAGCTACCAGACTAGAAATAGCACCTTCTAGATGCCCCTCTAACATGAGAGATTTCATAGAAATGAAAACACTGAATTTTTGGGGCTCTGAGTTTGGAGAGTTATAAGGATGGCATAGAGAAGTTGTGGTTTATTGTCATGGAAAAAAGTAGGACATCCCCTAAAAATAAGACCTAGTGTCTTCTAGGAGACAAAAAAATTAATAAGGCAGTTGTCTATTTTTGGGGAAACACAGTACCAATCAAGCACCTACAGTAACTCCGGCAATGAACACATGATGTCTTTCATTTCTTTGAAAGGCTGGGATGGAATGCTTGTGAGCGCTCCAAGGAAATGGTGCCCCAAACTGTTGCACTAAAGTCACACAGCCCTGCACAGTAGCTAATATGTCCCAGTGCATCACACTGTAGCCAAAATAGTAACAGTGCCCCAAATCGTAGCATATATAGTAACAGTGGCCATCTACTGCAGTCCAACATGGAACGCGTAAACCAAAAGTAGTCAATATAGTCACCTAGCTCCCACACAGTTACCAATATAGCCACAGTGCCCCAATATGTAGCCCAAATAGTCACAGTGCCCCCACTAACATAATTTCCTTCTTATTAAAAGATTAAAAGATTAATATGTTCCCTAGAGATCACTATTATGTCTCCACAGTCTTGTGCTTCTGGAATACTTGGGCTGAAAGGTATTTAAACAGATATCTGTTGTGGGATGTGGACAAGCAATCCTTTTTGGGCGCATCCTGGGCTGGTTCCATGCAACACGATTAGGGCGATGCCGTCAGATGGAACCGACTAGAACAAATAATAAAGTCTCCTTCAGTTAGCCAACATATAGTAAAAAGTAGCCATAATTACAGTAGTCAATATCAGGAAGTACACAAAGATTCAATATAGAAACAATGCCCCCTCACACAGAAGTAATGTGCCCCACACAGTAGTTATACCACAGTGCCTGACACATTAAGGCCAATAGTTAATGTTCCCCTACACCTGTGGCGAACTATGCGCACAGCGAATGCCAGAGGTGGCACTGGAGCCCTCTCTGTGGGCAACCAGGCCATCACCGTCGACGCATGAAGTTCACCAGACAGGACTCAAAGATCTTGCCCTGACAGAATCTTCATTAAAATGAGAGGCGAAATTTTCCCTCCACCTTTAACGCCATTGGTGTTTGTAGGGAGCTGATTAAAACGATTGAAAGTTGTCAAAAGAACAGGGAGAAATAAATTACTCTTCAGTTGCGTGTTGCTGGGCACTTTGCAATAAGATAAGTGGCCTTTTGGTGCTAAAGTTTTTGGGCCACTACTGCCCTACACAGTAGCTAACATAGTCAAGTGCTACACCACACAGTAGCCACATATAGTAATAAGTGCCCACACAGTAGCAAAGTGGTCACCGTTGCCAAATCAACGTGCCCCCCCACCATAGCCATCACTCAGTAACAGATTGCCATTACTGCACATCCAATAAATCCGTGTAAGTAGACAGTATAGTCGCAGTGCCCCCATTCTACACCACTTTCTCCACCTTCTTTTACAAACCTGTCCTATTTTTCCCCTATAGATCACTATGATTTCTCACAGACAAAATAGTAATAGTGGCCACTTTCAGTAGTCAATAGCAGATAAAAGTATACAAAAAAAAGTCGTCAATATAGTCATAGAGTGTCCTCACAGTGAGCAAACACGTTGACCAAAATAGTCACAGTGCCCCACACAGTAATCAATATAGCAACAGTTCCCCACGGTAGCTAATATAGTCACCACCGCACCCCCACACAGTAGCAAAATATAGACACAGTGCCCCCAGTAGCCATTTAAAGCAAGAGTTCCCCACCATACCCAATATATATTCAGTGGCTACAAACTATACACACAATAGTCATATCTAGTCACAGTTCTCCAGAGTAGTCAATATGGTTACAGTGCCCCACAGTACCAATTCTAGTGTCAATCAGTATGCATATATGTACTATAGTAACTGTGTGCTCAAAGAAATCAGGTGTAATCACAGTGTCCCCACACAGTAACCAGTACAATCCACAATATCCCCCAGTAGCCCAATATAAATAAGTGACACACGACGGCAGTATGTCATAACTATCTGGAATGTTCTGGTGCAGTCTTTTTGCGTCTGGGATATCACGGATTGAACAGGTATTTACAAGATATCTGCGCTGTGGGATGTTGGCACAGCGCAATCTTTTATGGCCGCCGCTGTGCTGGCTTCCAGCACACGATATAGGGGCGTGCAGTCAAGACGATCAGATTTTTCTGATTCAAGACTGAGAGGGTATTTTTTAACTTTCAAAAATTGGTTTGCAAGCCCAAGCATGGCGGAACTCTGAGCGCAATCTTTTTGAATCACAGCATTAGTGCATTATCATCGGACAATGGACTTCGCTAAAGTTACAGCGGATGGCTAAGAAAATGTGCCCCAGTATATCACATACGTGGTCCTAAGATTAGTCAGGACTAGTCACAGTTGCCCCCTCACCATAGTAGCCATTAGTTCAAAGTTCCCCCACACAGTAGACAATGTCTACGGATCCGTACCCGTGGGTTCCTTCGTTCGCGGATCGCGGGCACACCCGTGCCCCTCAGTTTGACGTGGCGCCCCCCGGCCCGGACGACTCACCTCTACATGAGACTGCTTCCCGATCAACTAGGCCGCACGCTACCCTCCTAGGGCCTGCATGCACTGGCTCTCCTAGCCTTAAAGGGCCAGCATCCTCCTGATTGGCACTTGCAAATCCGCACCTCCCTTCCTGCTTCACCGGATCTTCTCCTAGGACAGTGGTGGCGAACCTAGGCACTGGATGCCAGAGGCAGCATAGGAAGAGCCCTTTCTGTGGGCACCCAGGCCATCACCCACAGATGAAGTTCACCAGGACAGGAACTCGAAGAATTGACTCTGCAAATCTTCCTTAATGATAGAGAATTTGCCCTATCGCATTTCAACGTGGTTGGTTGTGCTTGGGAGGCTGAAGGTTGAACAGTTGTTACGACACAAGGAGAAAAAAAAATTACTGCTTAAAATTGTCTGTGCGTGGCACTTTGTAATAATAAGTGGCTTTTGGTGGAAAGTTGGGCACTGGCTCTAAAAGGTCGCCATCACTGTCCTAGGGATATTCAGGGTTTCCAGACTGCTTCCTAAAGCTGCACCTAGAGAAGAGAAAGCCCATTAGGGTTACAGCACCGCTTTCATGTGTTCCAGCGTTTCAAGGCATCCTGTGTACAGTATGCTCAGCGTTACCAGACCGCACTCTGGGGCTCCTTGTGTTCAGCATTCCCAGAAATCTCCAGCACTAGCTACTTTCCTCCATGGACTGTTGTTACTGTCTGCATGGGTCGTGTTCAGCTGCCCCGCTTGATGGCCAGTGAGTGTCCAGATATCCTTCCAAGCCGTATCTAGCTGTACATCCCAGGCTGACTGTATCCAAACCCACTGTTCCTCGGATGCCACAGTGGGGCCATAGTAGCACCCATGAAAGCACCTAGGTGGCACCGCTGCTGCGCACAAGACCATCCTTTGGAAAATTCCCAGCCTTCCACCGTCAGAACAAGCTACAAAGCCAGGAATAACTCTAAAAGTATCCCTAAAAGTAGATCTCTGGCAAACCAGCCCTCACATACCACTGAAGAGTTACAAACCAGAGACATGCACTGGGAGAGAGGAACTCTAGAAGAAACAGGGTGGCTTATCTGGATCTGTGGGTTTGCATCAGCTGTGGCTTGAGGGATAGGGCCGTGCTTAATGCTTAACCAGTTGAGCGCTTGGGGGACAGTATCCAGGAACCCTTTTATAAAAAGCAGCGATTCTGTAATGAAAATGTGCAAAGTATATGTCTCTGATGCACCTTGTTTGTCCTTCTCCTTACTTTTTTTCCATTTTGTCCCTTGTGTTCATTACTCATCTGTCATGAGCAATTTGTAGCGACTTGCCGGAGGTGGGTTAAGGTGAGTAGTTTAAGGCCTGCCAACCCGTTCTCTAAATGTGACACAGACTGTCCATAATTAATTAGTGTAGGATACAAAAATAGGATTATTATTGAGAATTTTGGGTTATCCTATACTGTAACGAAGAGCTGAATGTAAGAGCATTTAAAGGGGTTTGGTCAGAATTATACGGGACCTCCATTGACATTGTCAAACGGGGTTGCCCCGAATATGTTGGGTGCTTACCTATTAGTATTATATGCCAATTTGAAAATCGATTTTCTCAAACAAAGTCTTTGCTGTGCACTCTAATATTCCAGAGTATTTAATAGTTTATTTAACATTATTCTCGGCTCCTGCAGCCAGTGTATGGGTGCTCTGAGTGGGAGGGAAAGGGTGGCAATCAATGGCACACCATCAATCTTATCCTCAAGTGTCTCTCCACCCTACTATAATTATTGTCCTATCCCCTCTAGCATACTCCCACATTGTCAGCTCACCGCCCGCAAACAATATCGTCGATTGAACTAACCCCCCAGCTCCGGTGGACTCATCAATAAACTGCTGCAGAGAGCCAGTAAGTATAAAGAAATAATAAGAAGCAAGATGGAATATGTCGATGGGACTACAAGGGCATTTCTAAAATCAACATGCCAGAGGCTATTGCGAACATGTCATCAGAAACCAAGACCATTCTGACAGATTCCTTCATCTGGCACAGTTAACACTATAAAACAATAAAAACAGTGTTAGACAAGCGAGCTTATGTACGTATTTACTTTCACTTATCACCATCAAATTAAAATTACGCAGGTCATGTATACGTATGGGGGACAGGAAAAGAAAACCATAAAAGAAACTTAGTTTAGCAGTGTTTTCCAATCATCAGCGACCACCACCATAAAAATAATTCTTTGAGTTAACGATCTAAACATTTGGCATGGACAATTTGTGTCTTAACAGGTGGCGTTTCAGGATATCATCGAATGTTATTCTAAAGTGATTAAGTCCACTTAAGTCATTGAAATGGTCATTCACCGAATCAATAGTTTTGCTGAAAATAAATATTTTCTAAGTAAAATGGGGTTGCTGGATCCAGATTTTATTAACGACCATCCTTTCCATTGTTTCAAAGCACTTACCATAATTTTTTATAGGAATGAGGGGGCAAAATCTAATTTCTAGTGCCTCGGTATACCAACAGGCAAGAAAGAATCAGACAGTTCATCCAAATCAACAAAGTCAAACATTTATTGTGGTAAACTAGGCCGCCGATTCTGCTCAATGTCTTATTACAACTAGGCTTCCACCTCATGCATATCCTCCCACTGGTCTTAGGATGGCCCAGGAGCCAAACGGTACGTAGTTTCCTTGATATTGGCCACATTAAATTACACAGGTATTGCCGCAGTTGTTCTGGTGGACAATGCATGGTTCTTCTCAGTGCAAACTGACTTGCACAGGGAGGTTAAAGGAGCGTTGCTTGAGACACAATTTCAGGAGCAATTTAAGAACACAATTGTGGTGCACCGCCAACACAAAACTTGTGGAGCATAAAAAAGAAATAGAAAATTTTTCCGCTACACCAGACTCAACTCCAATAGCTGTGCAGCTGCTGTGCTCTTGGGACCTAAGAGGGCTTGACTGGAACAGGAGGAGAAAGGAAATCGCATTCTCCTTGCGGCCTTTCTGGGTAAGTTGGTTTTCATGGTTCACTGTGGATACAATGATCAGCAGTGGACACACAATTTACATAGGTTATTATGTAAGATACATTTTAGAAAAAATAAAATCCTTTGGTAAGAAAAAACATTTTATTGCTTTGCAATCTTGCTGACGCACTTACATACAAGGTACAGAGTTGAGTAAGGTGATAAATTGTTGCATACATCTGAGTTTTCATTACTACCTTGTGTGGGAAGTAATGACTGTATTCACTTTTTATACATTTTTTTCTGGGTTTTCTTTCTGTGGCAATAAGGTAAAAAAAGTATCATTCTGATGGTTTGGGTGTATTTTCTGTTACAGGTCAACTCAGATCTACACAGTTATTATATTTTAAAGATAGGGAGTTTTTGGGATTCGGGGATACTAATGGTGTTAATATACAGTATTTTGTTAATTTTTATCAGTTCTAGTCAAGATTAGATTTATTTTATGTTTTGTTAAGGGCCAGCTAACTCCAGATGGTCTTCATGCAGCAAGGGTTTAGGGTTTCAACCTTGTTATTAACCCTTAAGGACGCAGGGTTTTTCGGCCGATTTTCGACTCTCCAACTTCAAAAATCATAACTTTTCATTTTCCGGGATGTACAGATGTGATGTACCTGTGAGGGGCTTATTTTGTGCGCTTAACAAATTTTACTTTCCCGCTGATGTAATTATTTTTTAACATGCCGTGTTTGTGTACTGCGTAGCTGAAAAAAATTCCAAATGTGGAAAAAATTTGAACAAAAACGTCACGTGCGTACGAAGTCTTGGGCTCAGTTTTTACGACTTCACGTCTTTGCCTCCAAATAACATGCCTACTTATTCTTTTCGGGTTGTGCGACGCGGCAGATGATACCAAATTAGAATAGGTTTTATTGGTTTTAATGACATTTCAAAAATTAACGAATGGTGCAAAAAAAGAAAAAAATGTTTTGCATCTTTGACGCTAATAACTTTTCCATACTTGGCGCAAGGGAGATGTGTGAGGTGTAATTGTTGTTGCGCAAATGACGGCGACATTTCATTGCTTCCATTAGTGAGGTCTGTGCGATATTTTGGGATCATTTTATTTCATTTTATGTATGTAAAAAGTAGGTTTGTAAAAGTCGCACTTCGGGACATGTGGGCCATTCCCGCCCCGGAGGTCACCGCGGCCGTAACGTTTTTATATTTTGATGAGATCGGGCCTTTGCGGACGCCGGTGATACCTAATATGTTTGTGAGTTTTTACTGTTATTATGTTTTCTATCCGGCTTCTAGTGGAAAGGGGGGGGTGATTTGAACTTTTAATATTGTATTAATTTTTTTATTTTTAAACCTTTTTTTTTATTGTTTTTTCACTATCTTTTAGACCATCTGGGTACTAACCCTACGATGGTAGATGAGTGCTACCATATACTTGCAATGAACTTCTGTATTGCAAATATAGGCATCTTTGCACGCACATCATTACAAGGAGCCACTGGCTCATATTGTACACGAATTGCAGCGCCAGATAGCCTCGTGTCAAAAGAAGGACACGAGGCACCATGGAAACGATCGCGACCCCAACGATGACGTTCGGGGGCTTGGGCGATCGAAAAAAAAGATGGAGGACGCCCGCGCGCCGCCGTTTTAAATGCACGCCGGCGACTTTGCCGGCGGCACAGGGCGCGGGGTTAATAGCCGCGATCGGTGCTAGCACCACCGCGGTTTAGTTAGCGGTGGGGGTTTTATGCATTTTGCAAAAACCCTACCGTTGTATGAAGAGGGACTCAGCCCGGAGCGTGAGCCCTCTTCAACATCCCTTATACCTCTGCGCGTAGCGTACGGCGCAGCGCGTTAAGGGCGAATAAATCTATATAGCTGAGTGTACAGTAAGGGAAGCATAGGAAGTCCATAGTGAAGCAGCTTGGAGAGTCCCAGGATCCAGTTACTTATTCAATAATAAAAAATTATAAAAAATAATTATAGTGTACACATACGTGAAATATGGGGAATGATGGTGGGGTGGCCACCTTGGCCAGCCAGAAGCCAAACTCAGCAGAGCTTTCGTGCCTCTCTACAAAAACAGGGACACCGCCCCAGAGGACGGCAGCATGGGACACCGGGATGAATCTGAGGAGGTAAGTAATCTTTATTATCTTTGTGCAGTCCCTACCGGTCACAAAATTTTTTCTACTAACGTCGTTCAGAACATCCACTCTTTAGCAGACAACTCTATTCCAACATTGCATTTCGATACCTTTAAGAAGCAATTAAACACCAAATGGGGAGGATTCTTGACTCCACAAATGGCATTTCCATCTGAAACACATGCGATCGGCACAAATGCATACAGGATGTTTTGCGCATGATAACACACAAAAACATGGTGCATGTTCCCGATCGCATGCAGTTTAAATTGCAAAATATAAATGCAATTAGGCCAGACTCCTCTTCCTCGTGTGTCCAATAATGCACAATTGGAATGCAAGGTGAACACAGACAAGACAGCAACAAGACATGCAACCACCAAACCGAGAAGGAACACTGGAAGCTAAGGGGTCCCCCAAACCTTTATTAAACAGGCCACAAACCCCTACAAGCAGCTAGGTAACACAGGCTGGCTGTATTGGAGTGCTATATCGTGCTTATAACCTTGGCAGCAGGAACCTCACGTTGGAAGCGGTCAAGCTTTGCTGCAAGTATCCCCAATGAACTTCATCGGCCTCGTTGTATCAACAGCAATCCAAACATGCCAATTTGTATTCACAAAAATGGTGGTATCTCCGGCGCAGCCCCGGCATAGTTTGGGACTCCGGGCAGAGAAGCCGGATCCAGCACCTGTATCTGCTCTACCTATACCGGGGCATACTACAACGGCCCAAAGAGCTCGGAAGGAGTTCATCCACCTCGAACAGGCGCTATGCGCTTGTTCCAGTCAGAGCATTGACAACCCATGCTCACAAAAAGCGCGGCAGGGTCAGCCGGCGGCCTCAAGTCCAAATTAACCCCTGAAATTTTGCGAGATTCTCCACTCTATAGTCGCTTACAAGATAGACGTGCCCGCCATGCAAACGCGGGAAAAAATGTTACAGGTAATCAATACCGAAGCTATGATGGGAACTAGTAAGACGACTCGGCCCTCTCTCACAGAAGGGGGTTGTTGCACCACAGCTGATGGGGGCCTCCCATTGATATTATAATACACTGGTATTGCCCTAGGCTGGGGGGATGGGGCAGAGCCCACGGCGGATGCTTGTGCTGCCGCTTCTTAGGAGCTGCGTGCTTTTACCGGCCCTGGCCGGACTATCCAGTGTTTTGTTCTCCATGACATGCCGCACCATAGCCCTGCCACTCATCGTCTTCAGGATCATCGGATACCCTCTGATGAGTCAGGTGCATCTCGAGGAAGCAATATGGTAATGGAAAACCCCTGACACTTATTTGCAGGTCAATCTTGTAAGTACTGGACGCCTCGGGCAAGTCCTGGACCAAGACAAGTTACCAGCAGGGTTGGTTTTGTTCCCAGCTGAAAAAGACCTGGGTGCAGAAGGCCACCGACACCAGGGGGGTTCTATCCAAGAGTCCAGCAGGAAGAAAGGATGAACCTGTGGACAAGTGACAGGTACTCCACCTAGATTAGCCCCCAGTTCGAGGATCTTGGATTCACTCTCATAATAAGATGCCAAGCCCATATGCTGCGTGAAGGGTCCCGGTGGAAGGCCTTCAGGATGAAACTCAGAGAACAATAGTTTTGAGTACTCCGTCCTGGAGATCCTGTCTCGGGGATTCATAAGATTGCGGCTGGTCATCATATAAAATGCGTTCAGAAATCTCATATAGGTTAATAGAGAAGGGACAAGAATGAAAAAGACAAGTGAGGCTATCGACACCACAATGGACAGTGACTCAGATGAAGGACGCAGTCCCCGCCCCAATTATGGACAGCAAGCCCTACAGGACCACCTGCTGCCCACCCACTACTATCCCCAGCCGTATTAACCCCAATGAAGCTCTCAGCCAAGGCACCGCAACACAATCAGGACAGTTTGGACCCAACAAGCCAGAGGGCCCCCACCCACCTACCTGCTGGAATTGGGAAGGACAAGGGCCATATAAAGAGAGGACTGCAGATCCAGTGTGCCCAGAGGATCAACGCCGGCCACGCTGGATGACATAACAAAACAGTCAACCAGGACCCCAGACCAGACGGAGATAGCAGGGACCATAGATCGGACACAACCACACCAGGAACCAAATCGGTACCACAGATCGAGACAACAAAGACTCCAATGGATCTCCCCGGTCATACAATAAGAAGGTCAGGCGCCAAAACCGGTGCCCCTCTTTGCACAAACGCTTCTAAGTCTATCCCAAAACAGCGTGTGGAATCATATCTCCCGTGACGGGACACCCCACAATATTCCTAGTGGACCAGGGGCGGCCACGCTACCTGCAGTCATTTCTTCACTAACCTGCCGAAACACCGTGGAATTGTCTGGATGACTATTTGTCTCGATTGGCATTACTGGCACCACTGCAGAGTCTACCCTCACTGTTCTGTACCTATTGGCCACATTCCCTGAGTCATGGCTCGGCTTGGTGTCAGAACCACCTGCCCCATCAGCCTCCTAGGGGCACAGACCTTCTTCCAAAGTCTCAGAGCTCTATCAAACTTACCCCAAGGTCTTCAGCATTGAGGTTACGAGGACCCCCCAGGTCAGAAGAAGGAACTATCGGACAGATGTTTCTTAGAGAAAATCTCCCTATATGCTTCAACATAATGTCCCAACCTGAATCCCTCTAGTGGAGTCCCCGGGGGGGGGGGGGGGAACGGGTGTCTAGCCCAATCCCCTCACTCACTTATTCGTATGGGCCTGAGACGTATGGCTGATTCTACAGTCCCTCTCAGTGATGGTGGTACCTGAAAGAAGGGGCTAGCGTCCCAAAGGATACCTCAGTATCTCTGAGAGATCGCTCAAGATCAGAGCCTCTTCACCCAGATCAGGCCCTTGGTAAGCAAGGTGTCTTGGCACGTGTACTCTCCCGCAACACCCATTATTTACAAGTCCAGAAGAAAACCCCCAAAGGGTCTGACCCGCCCAAAACAGGTTAGTCGGACTCGGAGCAGTCAACGCAGCTATTTATATGGAAACTCAGTGGTACCAACCCCAAACTCTGCTGGCCAGTATCTGCAAGGCTTTCACAGTCATGTGATCTTGCCAATGCCTTTCAGGTACCTCTACACAAAGATGCTGCTATATGTTGGTCTTTTAACTCTATGTGGAACCCGTGCACCTGACAAGGTGCCCAACCGGTGCCATAGGGACCATCCGTTAACCAATTCACCCAGGCAATGAAACGCGTTTGCTCCTCCGATGCTGAGCATTCACAAGTACTCTTCATACAGTATGGGGAATGATCTTCGTCTCTGTGGAACTCAAGCAAATGCTGGAACAAGAGTAATTTGGGGGTCATTTACTAAGGGGCGCCGATTGCAAGTTTCCGAATATTTCGATTTGCGCCCGAGTTCCCTGAAGTGCCCCGGGATGCCAACAACCAGGGGCGTGCGTTTTGAACAACCCGCAGAATTCGGACAAGACCCCCCAGAATTTAAAAAAAACCGAATTGTGTGCAAGACGGCACTCAGAACACCGGGCTGAAGAGGAGGAAGTCAGGCAATTTCTTTTGCTAGGATCCGACTTGGTGAGAATTGCTTTGAAGCAATGAAGCCCCAGTTAAAGGTGATAGGTCTGCAGGTATAGGCATCCCCTCCCTAAGCCAGTAAAGGGATAGGTTGCAGGGTTATGGCTCTCTGCTAAGCCCACTACAACGGAAGGTTGACAGCTATTGCCTCCTCAAGCACTCATTAAAAGGGATGGGTCACTGCATGCTCATGTTCCACCTCCTCATTAGACCCCACTAAAGGATCTGTGTTAGTCTGCCAGTCTATGTTTACCCTCCTCAAGTCATCACTTAAGCTGGCGATGGGTCTGCAGCTAGGTTCCATCTCTATTAGCCCCACTCAAGGGATTTTGAGGTCTCTGCCATATGATCAGTTGCCTCATATCACAAGCCCAAAGCTTTAATTATCCCCGGGAAATTTTGGTCTTGCAGTTTTCGTATGTGTTTCTATCCACCCCCAAGCCCCACTTAAAGGGAAGGCTCCTCTGTCAGGCCAGGATTGATCTTTCCTCAGCCCCAGTTAAAGCGGATCTAGTTCGCAGTATGCTCCTCTCCTAAAAGCAACAAGTTTAAAGTGATAGTTATGCAGTATCCCGCTCTCTCCTCACACAGCCCACTCAGTTCGCCTTTAAAGTGATAGCGTCTTTTGCATTGGTTTTATGCTCATCTCTTTAATTAGCACCCAACCTTACCTCCAAGGGTATAGGTCTCCCCCTGCGCTCTATTGGTCAACCCCCTCTCTAAATGCCACTTAAAGGGACCTGGGTCCTGCAGCATGGTTCCATCTCACTCCCAATTGCTCCCAATCTTAACAGGCATTAGCGTACTTTTTTGCACTTGCTATGTGCATCTTACATCAAGCTCCCACTCCATATTTCGCGTAAGGGCATTCTGGGTCTTGCACGCCTAGCTGTTCCTCTCATCAAGCTTCCCCACCCCCCACACTTCCACATAGGTTTGTACTAGGTTATGCAAGATCATCCTGGTTGCCCCTCCTACCCTCAAGACACCATCCCCCATTCTTCAAAGGGATAGTCTGCAGCTCTGTTTCCTCTACAAGCACCTCAAACTTAAAGGCGATACGGCCCACCGAGGTATTTGCCTCTACTTACGCATTAGCACAGTTAGTTGAAATGGATCCAGGCCACTGACAGGTATGATATCTCCTTTTCCAAAGCGCCCCCCCAACATTCTAAAGCCGCAGATACCCGGTCTGCAATATATTCCCGTTCCCTCCTTCAAGCACCACTTAAAGGGATAGGTTGCAGCTATGTTCATCCTCACGCCCCACTTAAATGGGATACCTGTGTCTGAATGAACTGTTTCCTTACCCCTCAAGACCCACTTAAACCGGATATTGGTAATGAAGGTCATGCTCTGTTCCCCCCCTTCTTTTCCTCTTTTTCTCTCCTTAGACCTCACGGTCCCTACATCCTATTTTATTCAAGGGTTTACTAGGCTCTGTAAGGTATGCTCCTTCTCTTGTAAAGTCCCACTCTAATTAGGATTTTAGTCTGCAGATTACTGTTCCCTCCTCAAGCTCTCACTCTTCACTCGAAGCCTGGATGCGGGTCGTACAGTTAAGCGTTCTTCCATCCCCTCAAGCCCATTCTAACGGGCTTCCTCTCGTCCTCCATGCCTATTCTATGTTCCTCCTACACGCACCCACTCTTTTAAAGGGATAGTAGTGTATGCGATACTTCTGACTCACTCCATCCAAAGCCACCCTTTCCATTAAAGCGTTGTGCATAGGTTCTTGCTAGCGTTTTATACCCGCCTCCCTCTCCCACCTCAATGACCCAGAAGGGATGCTCTCTCCTCAAGCTCTCCGACTTAGGGGATTTCTGTGTCTGCCACGATGTTATTGTTCCCTTCCTAAGCCCCACCTCTACCTTAAAGGGATTATGGTCCCTGCCCCATCGCCTCACGTGTTTCATTACGCAAGCCAAAATTAAATTGGGATAGGTCCTGTCTCATGTCCTCTCCATGTTTCATCTCCTAAGAGACCCCACGTAATCGGGCCCCACTATGGTCAGCAGGTCTGTGCTCACTCTTCTCCTCAAGTATCTCCACTTAAAGGTTCGATAATCGGTCTGCAGGTTTCCTCTTTTCAGTGCTCCTCACTCTCCGCCTCTAGTCCCACTTGTAACAGGTTCGATTATTAGGTTACATTGATATGCTTCATCGCTATCCTCCTTCAAGCCTTACTTATTTATAGGGTATGGTGTCACTGCACCCCGCCTAACTTTTTTTCCCCCCGGTTTTTTCAATCACCCCACCAAGCCACTACACTTTCCCAACTCCAAACGTCGACCATCGTCATGTGAGCCCCCCGCTCTGCACCGGTTATGCTTCTCTCTCATGGCAAGTTGTATAAGAGGGGGTAGTGGGTTGTGTCGTACGTCTGTGTATTCACCCTGCTCCATCTCATGATGAGTGATACAAGTGATTGTCAAAAGTGAATAAGGACTGCAAAACAAAGCTTTGATTAACATAGGCATCCTTGCCTCCGATGAGCACATAAGAATTAATAACTCCTTCTAGGCCCTCACCCTTCCTTACTCATGAAGTGTCCTCCCTGTCCCCAATGGGGCCCAACTAAAAACACCTCGCTAACCGTATCCCTCCCTCTCTCCAGTGTTTTTCTGTCCAGCGTTGGTTGTAAATGTAACACAAACCTGTTTGTCCCGTATGGATTTTTATGATGGTATTTGATTACCACACCCACCACTTGCAGTATACATGTGAGGAGACTTTAAGGGACAAAACTCTGTGCGGAGGTTGACCTGCGATGTCACTTGATTCACCCTCCCTCGAGTTTCCTCTCCCCCGTGGTCTGATCGTCGTCACCTCCAACGGCTTTTCGTGCAAGCTGAATGCATAACTCAATGAGCCCCATGTCCACCAGTACTTACATTGCTCTTGTGGAGGCATAACACTGTAGTGGATACAGAGGATGATTGTAGTTGCGTAACGCTTACGGAATTTAGATTGATCCCCCTGCCCCACACTAACAATGTTAATAAACTTATTTGTACCACTTTGAATTAGCTGTTTAGTCCGTTGGATTTAACGTTTAGCTCATCAGATGGAGCACCTAATTGTAACGGCCCGACGCCGTGCCTCAACACCATGTATTCTGCCCAATGTATACATCAAAGGGTAATCCATATCTTACACGTGCGTCATCTTTTTCCGCTGGACGATATAACCGCCTCCTTCCGTATGCCCACTCAGCATCCCCAAAGTAATCTCTGGCGTGTGAACCCAGCAAACTAATTACCACCCACTTTAACAGATATCTGTGCTGGGATTTTGGCACACGCAATCCTTTTTTGACGCATCTGTGCTGGCTTCCATGCAACACGATATAGGGGCGTGCTGTCAGACGAACCGACTAGCAAATATATTAAAAGTCTCCTTTCAGTAGCCAACATAGTAAAAGTAGCCATCTACAGTAGTCAATATAGTGAAGGTACACTCAAAGTATTCAATATAGAAACAATGCCCCTCCACAGAAGCTAATGGTGCCCCCACACAGTAGCTAATATAGCCACAGTGCCTGACAATATTTGAGTGAATAAAACAATGCGCTTTACGCATTGTGTTATAATTATTGTAGAAGATAACGTTGAAAAAATATAGGTCAAAATCGAGTCCACTCTGAACTCCTTCACTGGTCTCTTCCTTACCAGTAATTAATCTAAGGTTTCTGGGGATGACGGATGAAACTGTTGAGTTCAGCCCCTGTGACACAACCTCAGGTTCCTCTAATTGTTAATTAAAATCCAATGACGCAGTGAAGCCATAAAAACATCACACCAAGACGATAAGTATGGTCCTATAGATGTCTCAATCTCTGTGGAAGATCTGATATATGCAGGCTGGCGATCCCAAAGGCTTTTATTGGATTGAGATATGGTGGACTGGCGATCGGAAGCCATTTTGAGCTACAGTGTGAAACTCATTGTCATATTCAAAGAAACAGTTTCTGATATTCGATTTTCAGCTTTAGGCCTCATGGCGCTATTATCATTGACTGAAAGTAGGAACATCAGATGTGGGTAAATTTGTGGGTTACATTGTGGTCATAAAGGGCTGTTGGACATGGTCGCAGCACATACTAAGGCGTAGGCTGTGTGTGGGTTGCAACGATTGCTCCATTGGTACCAAGCGGCCCAAAGGTGCAAGAGAAAAGATTTAAAATATTCCCACACATGACACAACACCACCAGGCATGTAAAAGTTGATACAAGGCAGGATGGATCCA
This sequence comes from Engystomops pustulosus, assembly GCA_019512145.1. Classification (NCBI taxonomy): domain Eukaryota; kingdom Metazoa; phylum Chordata; class Amphibia; order Anura; family Leptodactylidae; genus Engystomops; species Engystomops pustulosus. The sequence continues at coordinate 155,237,572 of CM033641.1, read as the reverse complement.
TGCTTGTCATGTTGTTGACGCCACACATTTCTGACCCATACCATCCGAATGTCGCAAGCAGAAATCGAGTGGACTCATCGAAACAGCAACGTTTTTTCCAATCTTCTAAACGTCCAATTTCGATGTGAGCGGTGCAAATGGAAACCCTGGCATTCAACAAGGCATTTCCGCACACAGAACTGCCGCTCAATGGATGTTTTTCTTTCGGACCATCTCCTGTAAACCTAGAGATGGTTGTGCGTTGACCTGAAATCCCATAGCCCTCAGCAGTCCAGCTTTCTGAAATGAAATACTCAGACACCAGACCTTCTGCACCAACAACCATTGCCACTTCAAGGCATCACTCAACATCTTCCCAATTACTTGAGGCTCGGTTTGAACTCTGCAGGAGATTGTCTTGACCATGTTCTACATCCTAAATGCACGGCGTTGCCACCAATTATGATTGGCCTCTCTCTGATCAGGGAAATTAAGTTTGTTAACGAGCAGCGGACAGGTTGTACCTAAAAAGAGGCCGGTGTGAGTGTATGTATACTGAAGTCAAGTTTATGAGGTCTGCCTTTTCCCTTCTTTTCCTTTCGAAAATGGTCATTATGCGGCTTTTGGTAAAGGGCATGCTTCTCCACCATCTGTTGTATAACTGTCTGTGTGTGTGGATTTCTGAGAGTGCTTCCACAGCGCAATTGATGCCGCTTTCATTTGGAGGAGGAGAGAGTTGATCTCGGATGCCGATCCCTGTGGCCAACTGCAAGATTGTAGTGTGTAGTGGGCGTTCCCCGGTTCCCGAATGGTTCAGCACAGTCTTCGGGCTCCATCGTGGTCCCAATGGCTGCCGTGCACTGCAGGCGGGGTAAGTTGCATTTTCGAGCTAGGCAAGAACCAGTAGCGGGCGGGAAAGAAACTCCTTCTGTCTCTGCAGTTGAGGGGAAACTAAATGCAATGTTTTGGCCCGGTTGGAGGCGATTTCGCCGTGAGAAGGCATCATACTTATATAACTTCGCCTGCAAGCAAAGATGTCAGTCTGGGAGAAGAAGCGGGGTGATTACGGGGGCTTGTGACCTGCATTGAGACGGGGACCACCACCGAGGATGTTGGCTGACTCTGAAATAGTATATGCGTTTTAAGTTACTCTTCCATTCCTCAATCCTTTACTTCCTGCGTTTTGATTAAATTTTTCTACAAGTTTATTAATAATGTGAGACCGATAAATCTGTTTGAGATTAGTAAACATCAGTGCCTTCGCTTCCCGATATGTCATAGTGTGGTGGGAATGTGTGTGGAACAAAAGCTCTACCACCAAAATCTTCTAATCTAACATTCTTGGTGCATTCATGGCTTTACTTCCTGATTGGGTATAAGAATTGGTCATGTCTAATCCTATTTGCTGAACGATAATAACAACGGCCTATATAAACAGTGAGAGACACACTCTAAACAATTTTTTTGCTTTATTCTGATAGTATGGTAGGACTGTTTGAGCAACAAACAGCTATACAAACCCAAATCTTACTTATTATAAAATAACTCTTCTAAGCGCTTATGCTGCCTAACTAGAGGGCGTCCTCACCTGAAAATTTTAATGGAGTTGTAAAACGTCAATATACTTACTCAGATACCCAGAGTCAGCATTGCTATCCAGAGTAGGTGAATTGTCTTTTTCGTTGCTTAGTAACAGACACGGTTGGTTTTGTAATTAAAGTTATGGTGAGGGTCGCCGTTACCGTTTAGTTAGGCGGATGAGAGAGGAGATTGCGAAGAGCGAAATTGGACAGTTTTCTTGCATTACTGTAGCTTCCATCCAGCAGCTAGTTTTAATTCTACTTCTGGAATAAAGAATAGATTTCTATTCGTGAAGTTGCAGCTCCAAGTTTCTTTTTGTGAGTATGTGTCCGGTAGATTGCCCTTGTCTGCGTCACCTTTCTGCCTAGTCTTGTCTATTGGAGGAAATCACCTCACTGCGGATACGATCTAAAGGTGTGATCAGTTAGAAAAATGAGCCACACAACTACCCCCGAGTTTATGCCAACTTTTCCTGACTTTCAAGGGGTCAATGGTTGTATTCATAATTAATTATCCTATTTAATTTAAACTTTACCCCCTAAGGGTAATCGAAATGCATTTTTTACATGGGTAAATACTATGGTGTAGTTGCGTATATGGCCTTTCTCATATTCCCTCCTCCTGTCCCTACATGTCTTGAAAATTACTATCTAGATTGTTGGTGGTTGGAACACAAAAATAAGTTGGGAAAGGTTATGGGACATTCAAAGTCATACAATTGTGTTAGAAACTGTAATTAGACAGGATTAATAGGGTTCGATATGTGGTAGGGTCAGTAACACAAAGCATATTAATACTCCCCTCGCTAAATTTCTTGTCTGTGAAAAATGGGGATGAAACTGAAAATTGGGCTTTTGACATGTGCAGAAAAAAAAAGTATGATTTTAAAGTAACCCAGGATTATTGTCTCGAATAGATATCATACGTGGATACCTAGTACAAACTGCATGTCCTATACAAAAGAGGAAAGTATGAATTTGACAACGCAGTCTTGACCATTCGGTGACGTTCTGAGTCTAGACATGGCACAATTAAAGGTCTGAAAGATCCTCCAAAAACTAAATCCGCTTGGTAACTATAAATAGCAAGATTAACAAAAAATAGAGATTTAAGAATCTTGGAAAGCGAGAATATGATTCTACGCAACTAGAATTTGACGGGGACGCATAAATAAAAACTACATAGGCGAGCAGGTGTTGGAGGGAAAAATAAATACGGTAAGACAGGATTCGATGAAAAGGAGCATTGGGAACTAAAAATCTTATGTCATGTGCACAGGAGAGTACACGAGATCCCTAAAGCTGTAAACCTTAGAAAGCTGTTAAAGGGGGACTATAAATATGGGACTGACTATATGAGTTTTATGAAATGAAAAATGCTACATTTCACGGTGTTCAAACAGTTGATTTACTATGGGGTCCCTTAAGTATGATAGCAATGAGGGCAGGCGGTGGATATATTAATCCAGGGAAAAAGACTTGTGCCGCCCCATATCCGTCGCCTGCACGTGTTGTTCACCACAGGTACAAACAGGAGTTCACCTTAGTCAGGGTGATGTAGTGCTTGACTTGCAACACAATTTTTGAAAAGTTCACGCCGCTTATTCGATCTGTCGGATCGTCAGACGGCCCGACCCCCTATAATATCTGTTGCGTGTTGAACTGAAAGTAAGCACAGCTGTGCCAAAATTCACGGATCGCGTGCTACACAATCCCCTGTTTTTAAATACCCGTTCCAACTAATGCCGTGTCTGAGGGACCTAAGTTTAAGTAAATAACATTTTGCTCAAAAGTGCTATGAAACTATGACTAGTTAAATAATGGTTTAAACCAAAAGTTGAAACACCAACAACACATTCAAAACACAGGCAGGTTCAAGATGTATGGGTAATGCCTAAAAAGGGCACTAGAAGATGGCGGTCATGACATATTGAGACCATAGTGGAATGAAGGTGCTAGTTTTGGTTAGTAGATAATGCACTTACCACCTAATTGGCATCGTAAGGTAAGATTTCTCATCAGGATCTGATGGCCCCCAAACTGTTTTTGACAGCACACCAGCTTTGTGTTAGCCGACGAACATTAAAATACACCCATATGTGGCTACCTAACATAAAAAATAAAAATGAAAACACTACTCCCTGACACAGATATTAGTTATACCGATCTAGTATGCTCTATATGAAACAAATACAGCCTCCCTGAATAACGTACATAATACAGTACACCGAACCAAAAACTCAGACATAAAAAGAACGAAGAACCAAGTTTCAGTACCAAAACCCAGCATAGACATAAAACCCGTACCCAGCAGCGGCCAGCCTGATGGTGATCGAGCCATAGGTGGGCCCCCTTATGGTCCGCCTCCAGTAGTCACACTGCCCACCATCCCCCTGTATGACATGCCCCCCCCTCCCCACTGTTGAAAGCCCACATTGCCCCCTCCCCCCCCTGGTATACAACACATGCCCCCCCTCCCCCTCTGTCACCAATGCCCCTTTCACCCCTGTATAGACAATGCCCCCCCTCACCTGTTACACTCAGCAGTACATATAAGACCGGGTGTCAGCAGGGCCGGGCTCCAAGGTGTTAGTGGGCCCCGGGCAACAGAGCCCATAGTGGGGACCCTTATGGTATGGCCCTCCAGTAGCTCACATGCCGCCCCCATCCCGTTGTACACATTTCCTCCCCCCCCTCCGGTATACACATGCCCCCGCCCCTCCTGTATACTACTGACCAGCCCCACTGCCCTGGTATGCACACTGCCCCTCCCCTGTATACACATGCCCTCCCTCCTCCTGATAACACACTGCCCCCCTGCTCTCCCTGTATACACACTGCACCCCCGCTCCCCATGATACACACTGCCCACCCCTCCCCTGTGATGCACATGCCGCCCCCGTATGCACACTCCCCACCCCCCCTGTATACACACTGCCCCCCTCCTCCTCCTGTATACAACAGCCCCCCAGTAAGTAATTCTTAGACAAGCCCTCCCATGTATCCCCCTTCCTTGACCCCTGTCATGTTCTCCCACCTCACAGATGCAGCTCTACGGCTGTGTTCACTGCTTCACTGGAAGGTCATGTGACATTACATCATCAAAAGTCCTTCAGCCTCGAGGTTGCAGCTCCAGCTGCGGGAAAGCAGGAGTGCAAATGTTCTGAGGACAAGACTAGCAGCTACCGACTAGAATAGCACCTTTCTAGATGCCCCCTCTAACATGAGAGATTTCATAGAAATTGAAATAACTGAATTTTTGGGGCTCTGAGTTTGGAGAGTTATAAGGATGATAGAAGAAGTTGTGGTTTATGTTCATGGAAAAAGTAAGACATCCCCTAAAAATAAGACCTAGTGTCTTCTAGGAGAAAAAAAACATATAGAAGCAGTTGTCTATTTTTGGGGAAAAACAGTACCAATCAAGCACCTTACAGTAACTCCGGCAATGAACACATGATGTCTTTCATTTCTTTGAAAGGCGGCAGGAATGCTTGTGAGTGCTCCAACAGGAAATGGTGCCCCAAACTGTGTGCACTAAAGTCACACAGCCCTGCACAGTAGCTAATATAGTCCCAGTGCATCACACTGTAGCCGAAAATAGTAACAGTACCCAAATAGTAGCATATCGTAACAGTGGCCCATTATTGCAGTCCATGTAACGTTAAAACCAAAAGTTATGTCAATATAGTATCACTCTAGCTCCCACACTAGTACCTAAATAGCACACAGTGCCCCAATATTAGCAGTTCACAAATATCATCCCGCAAAGTGGCCCCCAACTTCAACATAATTTCCTTCTTATTAAAAGAAAAAAATTAAAAGATTAATATGTTCCCTAGAGATCACTATTATGTCTCCACAGTCTTTGTGCTTTCTGGAATTATTGCTTGAAAGGGTATCTTAACAAATCTGTGCTGGGATTTTGGAACACGCAACTTTTGGCGTTCTGTTGCTGGACTCATGCAACACTGATATCTTTCTTTTATGGTGGATCCGGCTGTTATAACCATTAGGCGCCGTCAGATGCGAATCTCGCACTAGCAAATAATTAAAAGTCTCCTTCAGTTAGCCACATCACGTAACGTAGCCTACATCTAACGAGAGCTCCCAATATAGTGAAGGTACACTTCAAAGTATTCAATATAGAAACAATGCCCCTCCACAGAAGCTAATGGTGCCCCCACACAGTAGCTAATATAGCCACAGTGCCTGACATATTAGCCAATAGTTACTGTTCCCCTACACCAGTGGTGGCGAACCTATGGCACAGGTGCCAGAGGTGGCACTTGGAGCCCTCTCTGTGGGCACCCAGGCCATCACCGTAGCATGAAGTTCACCAGACAGGACTCAAAGAATCTGCCTGCAGAATCTTCCTACAATGATAGGCGAATTTTCCCTCCACCTTTCAACTGCATTGGTGTTTTTAGGAAGCTGAACGATTGAAAGTTGTCAAAGAACAGGGAGAAATAAATTACTCCTTCAGTTGCTGTGCTGGCACTTTGCAATAGATAAGTGGCTTTTGGTTAAAGTTTGGGCACTCACTGCCCTACACAGTAGCTAACATAGTCAAAGTGCTCACACACAGTAGCCAATATAGTATAAGTGCCCCACACAGTAGCCAAGATGGTCACTGTTGCCAAAATATTCAACGTGCCCCCCCCCATTAGCCATCCTAGTAACAGTTGCCATCTACTGCAATCCATATAATATCCGTGTAAGTAGACAGTATAGTCGCAGTGCCCCCACTTCTACACCATCTTCTCCACCTTCTTTTCACAAACCTGTCCTATTTTTCCCCTATAGATCACTATGATTTCCTCACAGACAAAATAGTAATAGTGGCCACTTTCAGTAGTCAATATAGATAAAAGTATACAAAAAAAGTCGTCAATATAGTCATAGTGTCCTCACAGTGAGCCCACACAGTTGCCAAAATAGTCACAGTGCCCCCACACAGTAATCAATATAGCCACAGTTCCCCCACGGTAGCTAATATAGTCACACCGCACCCCACACAGTAGCAAATATAGACACAGTGCCCCCCAGTAGCCATTAAAGCAAGAGTTCCCCCACAGTACCCAATATATATTCAGTGGCTACAAACTATACACACAATAGTCAATATAGTCACAGTTCTCCCAGAGTAGTCAATATGGTTACAGTGCCCCCACAGTACCAATCTAGTGTCAATCAGTATGAATATATGTACTATAGTAACTGTGTGCTCAAAGAACTCAGTGTAATCACAGTGTCCCCACACAGTAACCAGTACAATCACAATCTCCCCGCAGTAGCCAATATAAATTAAGTGACCACCTACTGGAGTCAGTATGTCATAACTCTCTGAATGTTCTGGTTGCAGTCTTTTGTGCTTTCTGGGATTACACGGATTGAACAGGTATTTAACAGATATCTGCGCTGGGATTTTGGCACACGCAATCCTTTTTTGGCGCAGCTGTGCTGGCTTCCATGCAACACGATATAGGGGCGTGCCGTCAGACGATCCGACTGATTCAGACTGAGCACGGGATTTAACTTTCAAATTGTTTTGCAAGCCCAAGCATGGGCGGAACTGAGCGCAATCTTTTTGAATCACAGCATAGTGCATTATCATCGGACAATGGACTTTCGCTAAACTACAGCGGATGGCTAAGTAAATGTGCCCCAGTATATCAATAGTGCGTCCTAATTAGTCAGGATAGTCACAGTGCCCTCACATAGTAGCCAATATAGTCAAAGTTCCCCCACACAGTAGACAATGTCACGGGATGCGTACCCGTGGGTTCCTTCGTTCGCGGATCCGGGGCACACCCGTGCCCCTCAGTTTGACGTGTGCGCCCACAGGCCCGGCGAATCACCTTACAAGAGACTGTTCCGAATAACTAGGCGCACGCTACCCTCCTAGGGCCTGCAATGCATGAGCTTCCATAGCCTAAAGGGACCAGCTCCTCCTGATTGGCACTTGCAAATCGCAACTCCCTTCCTGCTTCACCGGATCTTCTCCTAGGACAGTGGTGGCGAACACTAGGCACTGGTGCCAGAGGCAGCACTGGAGAGCCCTTCTGTGGGCAACCCAGGCCATCACCCCAGAATGAAGTTCACCAGGACAGAACTCGAAGAATCTGCCTGCCAGAATCTTCCTATAATGAGATGAATTTGCCCATCCCTTTCAACTGGTTGGTTGCCTGGGAGGCTGAAGGATTGCAGTTGTTATGAACAAGGAGAAAAAAAATTATTGCTTAATGCTCTGTGCGGGCACTTTGTAATAAATAAGTGGCTTTTGGTGGAAGTTTGGGCACTCGGGCTCTAAAAGGTTCGCCATCACTGTCCTAGGATATTCCAGGGTTTCCAGACCTAGCTTCCTAAAGCTGCACCTAAGGAAGAGAAAGCCCATTAGGGTTACCAGACGCTTTCATGTGTTCCAGCGTTTCCAGGCGATCCTGTGTCCTGTATGTCTCCAGCGTTCCCAGACGCTCCTGGTGGCTCCTGTGTTCCAGCATTCCCAGACATCTCCAAGCCACTAGCTATCCTCCATGGACCTGTCTGTTCCTGTCTGCCTGGGTCGTGTTCCAGCTGCCCGCTTGCCTGCAGTGAGTTCCAGCTCATCCTTCCAAGCCGTATCCTGCTGTCATCCCAGGCTTGGACTGTATCCAACATCCCCTGCTTCCCTGGCTGCCACCGTGGGCCTAGTAGCACCCGTGGAAAGACCTGGTGGCACCCTGCCGCAGCAAGACCATCCTGGAAAATCCCAGTCCACCGGCAGAAAGCCTACAAAGCCAGGAATAACTCTTAAAGTATCCCTAAAATATGATAAAGTATGATCTGGCATAACCATCACCTCACATTACCACTGAAGACTGTTTACAAACCAAGAGACATGCTCTGGATGAGAGGTAACTCTAGAAAACAGGGTGGGTTCATCTGGATCTGTGGGTTTGCATCAGCTGTGGCTTGAGGGATTGACGGCTTAACCAGTTAGCTGCTGGGGGCAGTATCCAGGAACTCCTTTATATAACAGCAGCGATCTGTAATGAAAATTGGGCAGATATATGTCTCCTGGCACTTGTTGTCCTTCTCCTTACCTTTTTTCCATTTGTCCCTTGTGTTCATTTATCATCTTTCATGAGCACTTGTAGCGACTTGCTCCTGGTTGGGTTAAGGGTGAGCTTAAGGCCTGCAACCCTTTCTCTAAATGTGACACAGACTGGTCACATCAATTAATTAGTGTATGAATACAAAAATAGATATTATTGAGAATTTTGGGTTCTCCTATACTGTAGAAGAGCTGAACGTAAGAGCATTTAAAGGTTGTTGGTCAGATATCACGAGACCTCCTTCTGCTTGTCAAAGGGGTTGCCCCAGAATATGTTGGGTGCCTAATATTAGTATTATATGCCAATTTGAAAATATTTTTTCTCAACAAATGTCTTTGCTGTGCATCTCAATAATTCCAGAGATTTTTAATAGTTTAATTAACATTATCTGGCTCCCTGCCAGCAGTGTATGGTGACTTCTGAGTGGGAGGGAAGGGTGGCAATTCAAATGGCACAAGTCATCTTATCCTCAATGTCTCCTCCCCCCTACTATAATTATTGTCCTATCCCCTCCTCAGCATCTCCCCGCATTTGTCAGCTCACCGCTGCAAACAATTCTCGTTTGAACTAACCCCCCAGCCTCTGGGGACTCATCACAAACTGCTGGCAGAGAGCCAAGTATTTTTAAAGAAATAATTAAGAAGCAGAGGAATTATTCAGATGGACTACAAGGGCATTTCTAAATCAACATGCCAGAGGCTATTGGAACATGTCATCATGTAACAATGACATTCCTGACAGATTCCCTTCATCTGGCACAGTTAACACTATAAAACATAAAAAGTGTTATACAAGGAAGCTATACTGTACGTATTTACTTTCACTATCACCATCCATCAATATCGCAATCCATCAAATAAAATTAGCAGGTCATGTATACTGTATGGGGGACAAAGAAAACACATAAAAGAACTTCAGTTTATGCAGTTTTTCCAATCATCAGCCGACTCCACCATAAAAAATAATTCTTTGAGTTAACGATCTAATACATTTTGGATGGACATTTCTGTCTAACTAGGTGGGTTCAGCTGATATTCATCGAATGTTATTCTAAAGTGTATTATAGTCCACTTTAAGTCATTGAAATGGTAATCACAGAATCAATAATTTTTTGGCTGAAATAAAATATTTTCATAAGTAAATGGGGTTGCTGGATCCAGATATTAACACCATCCTTCCATTGTTCAACTACTTACCATAATTTTTTATTAGGAATGAGCAAATCTAATTTCTAGTGCTCTGTTACAACCAGGCAAGAAGAAATCAGACAGCTTCATCCAAATAAACAAGTAAACCATTTATTGTGTATAAACTAGGCCACGATTGCTCATGCTATCTACATAGGCTTCACCTCAAGCACTATCCATCCCCTCTGTGAGGGGAGTAGTTTCCTGACATATTGGCCCACATTTATTAAGGTGTTTGCGCCAGTTTTCTGGTGGACTATGCATGTTCTTCTCAGTGCAAACTGCTTGCACGGGTATTTAAGGAGTGTCTGAGACACATTTCTAGAGCACATAAGACACAATTGTGGTGCACGCAACACAAACTGTGGAGCATAAAAAGAAATAGAAAATTTTCAGCTCACAGACTCAACTCCAATAGCTGTGCAGGCTGCTGCTCTTGGACCAAGAGGGCTTGACTGGAACAGGAGAAAGGAAATCGCATTCCCCTTGCGCCATTTTCTTGGGTAGTTGGTTTTCATGGCTTTCACTGTGCGATACAAATGATCACGTGGACACCACATTTACATAGGTTTTATTGTTAAATACATTTTAAAAAATTAAATCCTTTGGTAAGAAAAACATTTTATTGTTTTGCCATCTTCTGACGCCAATACAAAGATTTTATTGTTTTGCCATCTTCTGACGCCAATACAAAGTGTACAGAGTTGTGTAAGGTGTAAATTTTTGCAATACGATCTGATGTTTTCATTACTACCTTTGTTGGAAGTACATGACTGTTTGATCACTTTTTATACATTTTTTTTCTGGGTTTTTTTTTCAACATAGTAATAAAGTATAATTTCTGATGTTTGGGTGCTATTTTCTGTTACAGGTTCAATGCAGATTATAACAGTTATTATATTTTAATAGATCAGGATTTTTGGGATTCGGGGATACTTAATTGTGTTACATACCTTATATACTCGAGTATAAGCCTAGTTTTTCAACACAAAAAAAGGTGCTGAAACCCCAAACTCGGCTTCTACTCGAGTAAAAAAATATAGGTTTTACCGGGTTTTTGTGGTAAAATTAGGGGGCCCTGCTTATACTTGGGTCGGCTTATACTCGAGTATATACGGTAAACTATTGCTGTTTCCATGTAAAAAATTAGACAATGGAAAGTAATGTAAATATTCCCAAATCATTGTGCAGCCCACATTATCCATATCATTAGACCATCTAGGGTACATTAACCCTAGATGGTCAGATCGCTGCTACCATATACTGCAATACTTCTGTATTGCAATATATGGCATTTTTGCAGCACATTCATTACAATGAGCCACTGGCTCATTGTAACGAATCTGCAGCTGCCAGATAGCCTCGTGTCAAAAGAAGACACGAGGCTACCATGGCAACCGATCGCCGCCCCCCGATGACGTTCGGGGGCTTGGCGATCGAAAAAAAGATGGCGGCGCCCGCGCGCCGCCGTCTTTTAAATGCCGCCGGCGACTTTGCCGGCGGCAACAGGGGGGTTAATAGCCGCGATCGGTGCTAGCACCGACCGCGGTTATTAGCGGTGGGGGTTTTATGCATTTTGCAAAAACCCCTACCTTTGTATGAAGAGGACTCAGCCCGTGAGCCCTCTTCATACATCCCTTATACCTCTGCGCCGTAGAGCTACGGCGCAGAGCGTTAAGGGGTTAAATAATCTATATAAGTTGATGTGTTACAGTAAGGGAAGCCATAGTGAAGTCCATAGTGAAGCATGCTCTGGGAGTCCCAGACTCAAGTTACTTTATCAATAATAAAAAATTATAAAAAATAATTATATGTGTACCATACGCTGAAATATGGGGAATGATGGGTGTGGGTGGCCACCTTGGCCAGCCAGAAGCCAAACTCAGCAGAGCTTCCGTGCCTCTCTAAACAAACAGGGGCACTGCCCAGAGAGACGGCAGCATGGGACACCGGGATGAACTGAGGAGGTAAGTAAATCTTTATTTTTTTGTGCAGTCCCCTCCCGGTCACATATAATTTTTTTTTAACGTCTCAGACAACCCCTTTAGCAGACTCTATTCACACATTGCATTTCGATTACCTTTTAAGAAGCAATTAAAACCCAAATGGGGAGGATCTTGACTCCATCAAATGTGCATTTCCACTGAAACACATGCGATCGGCAATATGCATCACAGGTTTTGCATGATAACACAAAACACATGGTGCTTGTTCCCGATCGCATGCATTTAAATTGCAAAATATAAATGCAATTAGGCCAAGATCCTCTCCATCGTGTTCCAAAATGCAATTGGAATGCAATATGTGAACACAGCCATACAGTACAAAGACATGCAACCACCAAACCAGAGAAGGAACACTGGAAGCTTAAGGGTCCCAAACCTTTTATTAACAGGCCCAAAACAGCAGCAGGTAACAGGCTGGCTGTTATGGGAGTGCTTATATCGTGCTTATATCATCCTTGGCAAGCAGGAACCTCACCGTGGACCAGCGGTCAGCTTTGCTGGCAAGTATCCTCAATGAACTTCATCGGCTCTGTTGTATCAACAGCAATTAACATGCAATGTGGTATCTCACAAAAATGGTGGTATCTCCGGCAGCAGCCATCTTGGTACTCCTGCAGAAGCCCGGATCCAGCCGCTGTATCTGCTTCTCACCTCTACCGGGGCATACTACCAAGGCCCAAGAGCTCCGGAAGCGAGTTCATCTCCCCCCTCACAGGCGCTAGGCCTGTTTCCAGTCAAGCATGACACCCATGCTCACAAAAAGCGCGGCAAGGGTCAGCCAGCCCCTCAAGTCCAAATAACCCCTGTAATTTTGCGAGATTCTCCACTCTATAGTCGCTTACAAGATAGACGTGCCGCCATAGCAAACAGCGGAGAAGTTCAGGTAATCAATACCTGAAGCATGATGGGGGACTAGCTAGACGACTCCGGCCCTCTCCCAGAAGGGGGTGTTGCCCTCACAGCTGCTGGGGCCCTCCCATGTGATATTATAATACACGCTGTAGGCCCTAGGTGGGATGGGGCCAGCCCCGAGGATTGTGCTGCCGCTCTTAGAGCTGCGGTTTTCCGGTCCCTGGCCGCTGCTAACCAAGTGTCTGCCCATGACATGCCGCACCATAGCCCTGCCACTCATCTCTTCAGGATCATTCGGATACCCTCTGATGCATTCAGGTGCATCTCGGAAGCAATATGGTTACTGTTAAAACCCCTGACACTTATTTGCAGGTCATCTTGAAGTACCTGGACGCCTCGGCAGTACTGGACCAAGACAAGTTACCAGTCAGGGTTGGATTTCTGTTCCCAGATGAAGACCTGGGTGCAGGAATGCCTCACCGACCAGGCGGGTTCTATCCAAGACGTCCAGCAGGAAAAGGATGAACCCGTGGACAGGTACTCCACCAGATTGTCCCAACAGTTCGAGGATCTTGGATTCACTCTCCATAATAAGATCCAAGCCCATATGCTCGTGAAGGCCCTGGTGGAAGGCCTTCAGGATGAACTCAGAGACAAAGTTCTTGCCACCCGTCCTGAGATCCTGTCCACGGGATTCAAAGATGCCGTCACCATCATAAAAGGATTTCAGAAAGCTCATATTAAAGAGAAGGACAAGAAGAAAAAGAAAGTGATGCTTATGACCACCACAATGGACAGTGACTCAGATGAAGGACCAGTCCCCGCCCCCATTATGGTACAGCAAGCCCCTACAGGACCACCTGTGCCCACCAACTACTATCCCCAGCCGTTATTACCCCATGAATCTCAGCCATGGCAACCGCAACAACAATCAGGACAGTTTGGACCCAACAACCAGAGGCCCAGCCCTACCTGCTGGAATTGTGGAAGACAAGGCCATATCAAGAGAGACTGCAGATCCAGGCCCAGTCAACGCCCCCGGGATGACTACAAAACACGTCAACCAGGACCCAGACCAGACGAGTACAGGGAATCCTATGATGGACCCACACACCAGGACCAAAGGTACCAAGATCTGAGACAACAAGACTCAAGATCTCCCCGTCATCAACAATGAAGTTCAGGCCAACCTGTGCCCCTCTTTGCAAACGCTTCTAAGCTCTACCCCAAAACAGCTTGTGGATTCATTATCCTCCCAGTGGACGGACACCCCACAATATTCCTAGTGGACACAGGGGCGGCCACCTCAGTTATTTCTTCACCTAACCTCCCGAACACCGTGGAATTGTCTGATGACTATTTGTCCTGTATTGGCATTACTGGCACCACTGCTGAGTCTACCCTCACTGTTCCTGTACCTATTGGACCTTTCCCTGATGTCATGGCTCGCTTCTTGGTGTCAGACACCTGCCCCATCAGCCTCCTAGGGGCAGACCTTCTCCAACGTCTCAGAGCTTCTATCAACTATAGCCCCCAAGGTCTTCAGCTTGAGTTACGTGACCCCAGGTCAGAAGAAGGAACTACGGACAGATGTGTTCTTAGAGATCTCCCTCTGATGCTTCAACAAATTCTCCAACCTGATCCCCTCTATGGAGTCCCAGACCGGGTCTCAGCCCAACTCCCCTCCTCACTTTTGTCTACTGGGCCTGACGACGTAGGACTTCTACCAGTCCCTCCAGTGATGGTGTACCTGAAAGAAGGGGCTCAGCCCCCAAGGATACCTCAGTATCCTCTGAAGATGGCTCAAGAACAAGGCCTCTTCACCCAGATTCAGGCCCTTGTTAAGCAAGGTGTCTTGGTCTACTGTACTTCTCCCTGCAACACCCCATTATTTCCAGTCCAGAAGAAAACCCCCAAAGGGTCTCTGCCCAAGTACAGGTTAGTCCAGGACCTCAGAGCAGTCAACGCAGCTATTATATTGGAAACTCCAGTGGTACCCAACCCCAACACTCTGCTGGCCAGTATCCCGCCCTCTGCAAAGGCTTTCACAGTCATTGATCTTGCCAATGCCTTCTTCAGTGTACCTCTACACCCAGATTGCTGCTATCTGTTTGCCTTTACCTCCTGTGGAAGCCAGTTCACCTGCACAAGGTGCCCACAGGGTGCCCAGAACAGCCCTAACCAATTCACCCAGGCCATGAAAACTGTTTTGTCTCCCTGGATTGCTGAGCATTCACAAGTTACTCTTCTACAGTATGTGGATGATCTTTTTCTCTGTGCTGACTCCAAGCAACTGCTGGAACAAGAGTCATTGTCTTTTCTACTGTTCCTCTCTACAATCAACTGCAAAGTTTCCAAGGATAAAGTTCAGTGGTGCCACACAAAGGTTATTTTTCTTGGACATTGTGTCTCCCAAGGGGCCAGACACCTCACTGAAGACAGGAAATCGGCCATTGCCAAGTTACCATTTCCGTCTACCACTAACCAACTCCAGTCCTTCGGCAGACAATGGATTCCAGACGCATCCAGACTTATGCAACCCTTGTACGATTGCCTAAAATCAGGAGGACCACAAGGTGCCTCACCTTTGCATTTGCTATTTCCAGAGCGCCCGCTCTAGGACTTCCAGACTACACCCAGCCTTTATACTTGTTTGTTTCTGAGAGTGAAGGACATGCAACTGGTGTCCTGGCACAGCAGCATGCTGGGAAACAATGCCCTATTGGATACTACTCTTGTCGTCTAGACCCTGTGGCCAGAACATCTCCTACTTGTTTGAAAGCGGTTCATGCCGCTCATGCACTTCTGGACAAAACTGCTGATATCGTCCTGGGACATGACCTCGTCATTCAAGCCTCTCATGACCTGGCAGCAGTCCTTACTCAGACCCAACCCAGACATCTGGCCCACCAGAGACACCTCAGACTTCAGTGTTCCTTACTTTTGCCTTCCCATATCACCTTCAAACGTTGTTCAATCATCAATCCAGCCACTCTCCTTCCACATTCCAGTGGGGAAGAAGGTGACCCAGAAGTTGATAATGAAAATAAGAATTTTGAGCTTTCTGAAGACTTCCATGATTGCCTACAAGTTCTTCTCGATGACACTTCAATGCCCCCAGCAAGGTGTCTTGGTCTACTGTACTTCTCCCTGCAACACCCCATTATTTCCAGTCCAGAAGAAAACCCCCAAAGGGTCTCTGCCCAAGTACAGGTTAGTCCAGGACCTCGGAGCAGTCAACGCAGCTATTATATTGGAAACTCCAGTGGTACCCAACCCCAACACTCTGCTGGCCAGTATCTGCAAAGGCTTTCACAGTCATTGATCTTGCCAATGCCTTCTTCAGTGTACCTCTACACCAAGATTGCTGCTATCTGTTTGGCTTTACCTCTTGTGGAAGCCAGTTCACCTGCACAAGGTGCCCACACGGTGCCCAGGACAGCCCTAACCAATTCACCCAGGCCATGAAAACTGTTTTGTCTCCCTGGATTGCTGAGCATTCACAAGTTACTCTTCTACAGTATGTGGATGATCTTTTTCTCTGTGCTGACTCCAAGCAACTGCTGGAACAAGAGTCATTGGGGGTCATTTACTAAGGGCCCGATTCGCGTTTTCCCGAATATTTCCGATTTGCGCCGATGTTCCCTGAATTGCCCCGGGATGCCAAAACCAGGGGGCGTGGTTTTCGAACAACCCGAATGATTCGGACTCTGGACGCCCAGCCATGATAGATACCAGCTGTGCAATTAGCCTCGCTGTGCACTATTTATGCTTAAATTTTGTGGCGCAACTCATGCGCCACATTTATCAAGCGTGCGACACAATTAGTGAATGGGCGCATATCCCATTCTAGTCGGAGGGACGCACTTTTTATGCATTCCAATTCGAACTTAGTAAATGTGCCCCATTGTCTCTGTTCAGCATTACTTGGATGTGCAAAATCCCATTCTAGTCGGAGGGACGCACTTTTTATGCATTCCAATTCGAGCTTAGTAAATGTGCCCCAGTGTCTCTTCTACTGTTCCTCTCTACAATCAACTGCAAAGTTTCCAAGGATAAAGTTCAGTGGTGCCACACAGAGGTTATTTTTCTTGGACATTGTGTCTCTCAAGGGGCCAGACACCTCACTGAAGACAGGAAATCGGCCATTGCCAAGTTACCATTTCCGTCTACCACTAACCAACTCCAGTCTTTCTTGGGACTCATCACCTACGGCAGACAATGGATTCCAGACGCATCCAGACTTATGCAACCCTTGTACGATTGCCTAAAATCAGGAGGACCCCAAGGTGCCTCACCTCTGGTCCTCCCACATCTACAAGACTGTCATCGCCAACTCAAGATTGCTATTTCCAGAGCGCCCGCTCTAGGACTTCCAGGCTACACCCAGCCTTTCAACTTGTTTGTTTCTGAGAGTGAAGGATATGCAACTGGTGTCCTGGCACAGCAGCATGCTGGGAAACAATGCCCTATTGGATACTACTCTTGTTGTCTAGACCCTGTAGCCAGAACATCTCCTACTTGTTTGAAAGCGGTTCATGCCGCTCATGCACTTCTGGACAAAACTGCTGATATCGTCCTGGGACATGACCTCGTCATTAAAGCCTCTCATGACCTGGCAGCAGTCCTTACTCAGACCCAACCCAGACATCTGGCCCACCAGAGACACCTCAGACTTCAGTGTTCTTTACTTTTGCCTTCCCATATCACCTTCAAACATTGTTCAATCATCAATCCAGCCACTCTCCTTCCACATTCCAGTGGGGAAGAAGGTGACCCAGAAGTTGATCATGAAAATAAGAATTATGAGCTTTCTGAAGACTCCCATGATTGCCTACAAGTTCTTCTCGATGACACTTCAATGCCCCCAGGGGTAACTACCCAGGAACTACCCCATCCCGACCTTGAGCTCTGGACAGATGGCTCCAGGTTTGCAGACAAGTCTGGAAGGTACCACACAGGCTATGTGGTGACCACTGAAACACAGGTGGTGAAAGCAGAAGCCATACCAGCCTCCATGTCAGCTCAAGAAGCAGAACTGATAGCCCTCAAGGAAGCCTGTATTTTGTCCAAAGGGAAGACGGTGAACATCAGAACCGACTCAAGGTATGCCCATGGTATTGCCCATGATTTTGGAGTAATCTGGAAAAACAGAGGCTTCATCACAGCCGCAGGTACCCCAGTGAAGCATGCAGACCTCATCAAGAGCCTGATGGAAGCTCTGCAACTGCCTACCAAGGTGGCAGTGATCAAGGTAAAAGCTCATGGAAAAGTGAACTCCAAAGCAGCCAGAGGGAACTACCTAGCTGACTGTGCGGCCAAAGAAGCTGCCATGGGGAATGTGTCATCCGAGTGGCTGGAAAGGATCCTGGAGGAAGAACAAGAGACAACGTATCCCTACGTGGTGGCTACTAGAGCCCAGAGGAAGAAGGAGGAAGAAGGAAAGACCACCTCTCCTACCCTTGCTCAGTTACAAGAAGAACAGAGGATGGCCCCAGGAGAAGAACATAAAGCATGGAAAGCATGGGGTGCTGCTTATGAGAATGTGTAGCCTGTGCTGCTGCCAATCCTCACTTGAGTACCACCCCTTTCCCTATACCACAGAATGATTCATTAGTGGAGTGCCTTATGACTCTACTAAAAGGAGGGGCAGATGCTAAATGTCCCCAATACCAGCCCCTAATTACCAGAAAACCCAAAGTAAGACCACCAGGAGAAATATATGTACTTCCAGCCAATTATACTTGTTTCAACAGTGATGACCAATCAGGAATCTCTCTGGGGATATTTGCAGATGGATTTTGTGCAGAAAACTCTACTGTAGACCGTGACCTATTGACCAAATCACACCGGTATTCTAATGGACTGCTACTGGTTATGTGGCAATGGTAGACTTAGAAGTAAGTTGCCCTTCTCCTGGAAAGGACAATGTACCTTAGTTAAACTCGTCCTCCCCTTCAAAATATTACCCTGGGACCCCAAAGTAAAAGATGAAAGGTCAAAGAGAGCCATTGAGTCCCTGAAAGGATATAAAGAAGACCCTGAAGTGTATATTGATTCTATAGGAGTCCCGAGGGGGGGTTCCTAATAGATACAAAGCCCAAGACCAAATTGCTGCAGGCTTTGCCTCTATCATTCCCCAAATTCAGATCAACAAAAATGTGGATTGGATTAATTACATTTATTATAATGAACAGAGATTTGTAAATTATAGTGTTGAGGCCCTCACAGGTATAGTCGAAGAACTAGGCCCTAATACTCGAATGACCCTCCAAAATAGAATGACCCTTGATATGATTTTGGCTGAAAAAGGCCTTAGAGATGAAAAAGAACTCAGGAGTAGAAACCTCCTGGGCCGATTGGCTACTGAACTGGACTGGAGGATGGAAAAAGTTTTTCCAACAAATAGGCGTAGTCCTGCTGGGAATGTTTACCCTTTGCCTTTTCCTTCTTTGTTGTTGCATCCCGGTTTACAAATCTTTGATCAGGCGTATTGCAGAAAGTAAGTCCACTATTTTGATGGCCCAGGAAAGAGAGGCCCTGATAGGAATGGAAGAGGAAGAATTAACCGATATGCCCCAAATCAAATTTCTACCGCCTAATCCCCAATCCATGGAAGAGCTAATTTAGGGAAAGCTGAGAGGGCTCCATGAGTGTAAGTTAGTGTAGTGCAAACAGGAGGTGAGGTCTTGCTGATAGGGCAGGCCTTGCCCGAAGTTTGTGAAGCAACCCCACCCCGACCTATCCCCACTCATGGACAACCTCGAAGGTACATTCAAGGAAAAATTTAGTATTTAGGGGGGATTGTGAAGGGGAATATCTGTATATGAGCTTTATAGTTTTATACTTTTATACTTTTATATTCTTATATACCTTGCAAAATACAAAAGTTTTTCCTCCTCAGCAATATGCTCAGATATGTTACTTAAGATGGCGCCGGCATCCGCTGACACAACACAGCCAACACCCTATTTCCGGGAACAGGCCAACCCGCCTGATTCCAAGAAGGCGTCATGACTCGCATCTAAACTTAAGGTTTTGTCAACGCCTAGGACACTATCTGCCCAGATTCTGGAACTGACCAATCAGGGTGCACCGGATGCTAGACATATATGCTTAATCTTTGCCCACTGTGCTGCTGCATGACATATAACCACGCCTTTTTACCCTTCTGTATAAAGTCTGCTAACACCGAAATAAATGCTAGTCTTGTTGTTCTGGGCAGTACGAGCTTGTCTCGAGACTGAAACTGAAACTTTGTATCAGAGTGTTTCTTGAGAGTGTGCACGCTTGCTCTGTCTGGACCGGTTGTTTGGCGATTACGACAGTGGTATCTCACAAAAATGGTGGTATCTCACGACAGAGACTACCTCACTGATCTCAAGAGAGAGACAAGATTGAGGATTGGGGCAAGAATTCTAGAATTATATTTCCAACGCCAGGACATTACATTTATGCATTTATCTTCATGTTATTAACTCTCTCCTTCCCTTCTCAAGCAGCATATTTGCTTTCTGATTGTCACATATGGGGGGGTCATTCATTCTTAGTACAGGAATGAGCTGATAAGAATTTAATCCTTTGTCTGCTCTTCTGGTTATATATTGACACCGTGACCCAGATGTTTTCCAACATCTGCCAGGCATGTCAAGAAAAGTTACAGTAAACACCCTCTCCCCTATTTATACTTGATTTTTAGTGTCAAAAATGTTCTTTTTTGTCTTATACATTCTTTGATCATATGGCAAATCTAATCAGCCATATGTATTATCAATATTATGTGACTGTATTTGGTGACTCTCAGATGGTTGTCGCTGTGTATCTCCCCATATTCTAGATCCTAGACCTCATGCAGTTCATCAGAACCTCCATGTCTCATGAACTACAGGAGGTTCAGGTGTTGCATCCATAATACAAGGGCCACTTGTTAGGCCTATTGCCTACCTCGCATCAAACTCGCATCATGTGCCTGCTGGAATTTCCAGCCTGAACACTCATTAACCAGAACTGAGCTGACATGCTGAGTTCAGTTCTGGTTATTGAGCATTCGGGATGGACATTTCAGCCAGTACAAAATGCGGGTTTGATATGAGTTGCACGCATCAAACTTGCTTGTGAGCTATAGGCCTTATGCCCATCTGAAAGACACATTTATCAAAAGATGTGCAAAATGCACAATATGCAGTTTGCCTGTGCAGTGTGCACCAGATTTATCAAAATTGGCACACGGTCTTCATTTATATGGTGCCCCCTGCACTGCTCGTGAAATGTGCACTTTTTTTTGGTGCACCTTTAACATGTGCAGAGGGGTACATTTACTTATCCAGTCTGGAGGAGATCCGAAAATTGCATTGTCCGACAAAAATGCACTGTGCCACGATTCAAGAAGATTGTGCGGCTGATATCCTGTATGCTTCCCCGCACAGGTCCACCGGAGTTCACCAATTTTCCTCCCGGTGCATGTAAGGCTTGTGACACAGTTTTTAAGTTAAATCCAGTGGTTTGTCCGAATCCATCGGATCGTCTGACGGAACGCCCCCCCCCTATTTGTGTCACATGTAAGCTGGCACGTTTGCCACTAAATCTGATCGCATGCTACACAATTTTTTTGTTTTTATTAAATTTTTTTATTAAAATTTTTACAAACAAAATTTTTACAAACAATGCTCTTTAGGAGCGTCTAGAAAACAAACAAAAAAAATAATCCAGCAAAAACAACTGGGTTGAAGCCCAGTATCAGACATTTAACAGTAATAACAGGGTCTTAGCCACCTCATAAGGAGTGAGGTGCACTTGTAACAGATGATTTAACAAGATTGAGTGAGAAAAACAGGTTAGGGGAGGAAAAAAAAAGGGGGGGGAATAGTGAGAGGAAATAGGGTTGGGTAAGATTAGGAAAAGAAGTGCGAGGCATGAGCCCGAGGGGGGGAAAGGGGGAGGGGGAAGGGAAGGCTAGGACCCCCTTTCTCCCCAGCCCAGCAACCCATTTCCAATCAGATCTCCTCATGCGCACCGCGCATCAGAGTATTGTAGGCCAATGATGATTTAAAGATAAACCAGTGTTGCCAAGTCTTCTGATAACGTGCCGCGCTCTTAGGATCCGAGTTCAGCAGACTCTCCATCCGACTAATCTCCTCCACTCTCCTCAACCACTGGAAGACTGTGGGTGGTTCAGTAGATAACCAGCAAGCTGGTATACATGATTTAGCCGCGTTCAATAAATGTCGAACCAGTGAACGCCTGTATGTGGCAAGGGAGACATCATTATGGTGTAACAAAACCCAGGCCGGGTTGTTTTCTAATGCTTTGCCTGTCACCTCGCGAACCACCTCAAGTATGGGATCCCAATAAGAGGAGAGTTTAGGACACTCCCAGAAAATATGTAGGAGTGTTCCCTCTTCCACCCCACATCACCAGCAACATGAGGGGACCTCTGGAAACATTTTGTGTAAGACATGTGGAACTCTATACCATCTCGTGAGGATCTTATAATTGGTTTCTTGGTAGAGTGTGCTTATAGTTGTTTTGTGGGCCATGAGGATCACTTTCTCACGCTCCTCTTCCGTGAAGCTTATGTCCAGGTCTCTCTCCCATCTTAGGATGTAGGGCGGAATTTGATCCTCTGGGGGGGCAGTTAATAACTTGAAACCCCGTCCGCTGTCTTGCGAATAGAGAGGGGGCTGGTAGAGAGTTCAAGTAGTGAGTCAGTTGGATGCCCTGCCACGGAGATACCCGAGGCAAGTCTGCTGGGGCCGTTAGAGTCTCCCCTCTGCACCATTCACCCTCTACAATAAAGTGGCATGCCCTAAAATGATCAGAGGCCAACCACTGCTTAAAGACCGGTGACGAAAGCCTCGGGAGGAAATCCTGATTACCCAGCGTGAGAGGTGAGTCTCCCGGAGAGATATCCCAGGCCTGCCTGCACCTATCAAACACTGTCAGGGTAGCGTGGATTGTGGGGTGTCGGTTAAGGTCCTTCCACCACCTCTTCCGTATCCACGGGAGGCAGGACAGTGGAATCTGAGTGGCGAGCTGCTCCAATGGAACCCATGCTTTAGAGCTCTGATGATTTAGCCAATCAATGATTCTGCTCAAATGTGATGTCTGGTAATATCGGGTGACATCTGGCAGGGCCAGTCCACCATCCCTTTTTGCCGTATGCAGTATAGACCACTTTAATCTAGCGGGTTTATTGTCCCAGACAAAGGATGCAAACAGTCGTTGGGTCTCAATAAGATAGCTAGTTGGTATCCTGATGGGTAGAGCTTGAAAAAGGTATAGTAGACGAGCAAGAGCATTAATTTTGATTGCTCCAATCCTACCAAACCACGACAGGTAGCCCGCGGACCAACTTTTCAAGTCTAGCTTAAGAGTCTGTAGTAATGGGGAAAAATTAAGACGAAAAGTATCTTCCGTGTCTGCACGGAGGTGAATGCCCAGATACTTAAGTGATGAGGATGCCCACCTAAAGGATAATTGTTCCCTAAGGTGATCTCTCAAATCTCGGGGGGGTGTTAGCATCATGGCCTCAGACTTTGTCATATTGACCTTAAAATTGGAGAGCCTTCCAAATTTCTCAAGTTCTTTGAGCAAGTTTGAAAGAGTAATGAGGGGTGTTGTGAGGAAAAATAACAGGTCGTCAGCGTATGCTGCCACTTTGACCTCTTGCGAGCCAACTTTCAGACCCGAGATGTCAGGGTTGCTTCTAATTCTGCGGAGGAGGGGTTCCATTGTTAGGGCAAAGATTAGTGGGGATAATGGACAGCCCTGTCTTGTTCCATTTTTTATTTCTAATGAATCTGAGTAGACCCCGTTTACCCTCACCACTGCAGATGGTTTCGAGTATAATGCTTCTATCCAGGCCATCATGTTAGAACCCAGGCCCAGATGTCTCAGGGTGCACAAGAGGAAAGGCCAGCCAACCCGATCAAACGCCTTTTCGGCATCTGCTGACAGTATAACCGTCGCGGTGGAGTTTACATTGGCCAGGTGGATCAAATAAAGTGCTTTTGTCGTGTTGTCCCTCGCTTCTCTAGTGGGGATGAAGCCTGTCTGATCATAGTGAATCAAGAGTTTAAGATCGGTGTTGAGGAGGGAAATTGGCCTATAACTCGCACAGGTGGCTGGGTCCTTGCCCTCCTTGGGAATTACTACTATGTGTGCTCGAAGTATGTCGTGTGGGGCAGTATGTCCACTAGAGAGGGCATTGAAGGCATCTAGGAAGTGTTATGTGAGGAGAGTTTTAAATGTTTTGAAATATTGGACTGAAAGGCCGTCTGGGCCTAGGGACTTTCCTGTTTGTGCAGTGTCGAGTGCTAATTTTACTTCTTCTGGAGTGATCGAGGCTTCTAGACTCTGTCTCTCCTCTGTGGACAGAGTCGGGAAGTTTGCAGAGGTCAAGTAGTCTGTTATGTCATCTGAGGTGGGGGGTCTGTGTGGTTGCAGCTGATAAAGTGAAGAATAGAAGTTCTTAAAGGCCTCTGCAATGCCCGCTGGGGATGTGGTCTTAGTGCCGTACTGGTATTAATGTGAGGGACATCATTTCTGGCTCTTTGCGTTCTGAGGGCGTTTGCAAGTATGCGACCGGGCTTATTACCATGCTCATAAAAGATCTTACGGCACTTCACTAGTGAGTCTTTTGCCTTCACTAAGTATAGGGCACGAAGTTGGTCTCTTAGGGATTGTATCAAGGTCCTATCTGAAGGATTCTGGGTCCGTTTATGTCTATCCTCTGTCTCTTTTATCTGGGCCAATAAGTCCGTTGCTCAAGCGTATTGCTCCTGTTTCACTCTTCCCCCTATTCTCATAAACACGTCCCTGATGTAACATTTATGAGCTTCCCAGTACACCAGGGAGTCGGCGTTTGAGAATTAATGTTCTAGTTCTCTATTCACTTCTTGAACGTGTTCTGGGTCTGTCAAGAGTGAATTGTTGAGAATCCACCTACCCATTGAGTGTGACGGGGGAGCCAAGTTCAGTGTCATTGAGATGGGGGCATGATCTGACAGTGGAGAGGTGTGAATGGTGGTGTCTACTACTCTATCTAGGTGGAAATGATCAATGAGAAAGTAGTCTATTCTCGAGTATGTGTCGTGGGTGGAGGAGTAGCATGTGTAATCTCGGGAGCTCGGGTACATAGTCCTCCAGACATCCACTACCCTATGAGAGTGTAGGAGGTCTCTTACACGGGTCAACTGTGATCGTGGGACATGGGATACTCCTCTCGAGGTGTCCAGGTCAGGGGACAAGGCAAAGTTTAAGTCCCCCCCTACAATAAGGATTCCCTCCTGGAAGGAGTATAGCTCCTCTAGGTATTTAGACAGGGCGGAAGACTGGCCTGAGTTTGGTATGTACAGGTTCGCGAGGGTGACAGTCTGAGCATGTATGGTTCCCTTGACAAACACGTAGTGTCCCTCCGGATCTGATCTGGACTCCGAAAAGACCCAGGGGAGTGTCTGTGAGATGATAATACTCACACCCTTAGATCAGGAATCCTCTGAACAGCCGTGGTAGCAGTACGGAAAGCGACGGCTGGAGAGTCTCTGGATCTTGTCCTTGCAAAAGTGCATTTCTTGGAGGAATGTCACCTGTGCTCTCAGGCGCCATAGGTCTCTCAGGAGCATCTGTCGCTTCTCTGGAGTACGCAGTCCTCTAACATTAAAAGAGACAATTTTAACATTAGGTTCCATTTCTGGAGTTTTTTAGATCCACGGGTTTGCTGGGGGAGGTAGAGAAAAGGGGGGGGGGGGCAAATAGGGAGGCGGAAAGGTAGAGGAGGAGAAAAAGAAGGATAAAAAAATAAAAAAGGGGGGGAATCAGAGAGGGGGAAATAAACGGGGGGAAGGGGTGATAGTGTGTGAGATCAGAGCCGACTAAATGGGGGGAAAGTGGCCAGGTGGGCCGGCTCTCTAAACTCAATTACTAGTGAATGTAGTCTAATTACTACACCAGTTTATATCCGTCTATCAGGAATACACCTGGAGGGGAAGCCTAAGTGGGGAGTAGTTGGGCAGTCAAGGGATCAGAGCTCTCCTTCCGGCCCTTATGTTAGGGAGCGAATCTGTGGAGTCACTACAACTTAGCTAAGGTGTGCATGGGCTCTAGGAGTAGTCTTGGAAAGGAAAGGAGTAAGAGGGATAGAGGGTACTAATAGCTAGCTAGCTAGCAGCCCCTTGGATCCTTCTCTAACAGCTTAATAAACAGGGGCATAGATGGGGCAACCACATCAACCCCCACCAACCTAATACTAAGGGGAGGGGAGTGCGAGTTAGTCAAAAGACACAAAAGCGAGTAGGAAAGGAGGTCTGGAGGAAAAAGAGTACCCAGATAGCAGTGACATTGTGCCTCCTACCCCTTCCCCTTCCCCTCCCCTTCCCATGATCCAAATACCCCAAAGTCCCAGACACACAAAGCAAATATTATCCAACAGCAGTTTGCAGTATGACTTTGCAAGGTCAGAGGACTTCTGTGTTCAGGGGTCTTCATTGAACCTAGGGCGTTGAGCTCTCAGCAGACGCTGGTCTCTGGGATGTTCACGTCCTCTTCTTACTGACCA
This sequence comes from Engystomops pustulosus, assembly GCA_019512145.1. Taxonomy (NCBI): domain Eukaryota; kingdom Metazoa; phylum Chordata; class Amphibia; order Anura; family Leptodactylidae; genus Engystomops; species Engystomops pustulosus. The sequence goes on along the minus strand of CM033641.1, from coordinate 155,211,319 downwards.
AGGGATGATCACAGCCTGTAGCCAGTCTGGAACCTCACAGGGCTGGGTTCCCAAGAATGCAAACAAAGCCGATAGATCACTTGGTTCATAGACCTCCTGGGAGCAACCTCCTTTACGTACAATCAGATGAAAGGGGAAGCCCCAGATGTAAGTTGCTTCAGCTTCTCAAGTCAAGTAAAGGTTTCATAACTCTTCTCATCTGTAAGGTACGGGTAGAGAGGTCTGGTACGATCTGCAGAGTGTGGTTTTTGTGTCTGATTGAGCCTCTCTCTCCCACCTTGCGCATCAGTCTCTCTTTAGTAATGTAATGGTGAATCCTACACACCACGTCTCGGGGGGTATTAGGATCTGCTGACTTAGGGCCTAAGGCCCTATGTACACGGTCAAGTTCAAGAGGAGATTCAGGCGGCTCACCTAAGATGTTGTTAAAAATGCGGGTGACAATTGTATTCAAGTCTTCTCCCTCAGACTGTTCCGGCAGGCCTCTCACCCTGACGTTATTCCTGCGTCCCCACTTCTCCAGCTCGTCATGTTCCAGGGCCAGTGAGCGCAGCATATGTTGTTGCGAGGATACATGTTGTTCCATGTTGTTCCAGTCTGTTATCATAAGAAGAAGATTGTCTTTCCAGGGTACCCACTCTAGACCCCAGCTGTTCCACTGTTCGGTGGACTTCATCGAGGCATTGACATTGCATTTTCTCCATCCTGGACATCATGGAATCAAAGAAGCTTCTGGTAGGGAGACCCCTCAGAGCGTCTAAGAGGTCAGTTCTGGTCAGAGGGGGTTCTTCTGTCACTACATTCACTGATGGCCCTGGGGACCACTCTGGGCTGTTGGGGGCATCCTTCCAAGGGGGGCTAGTAGCTGGTGAAGGGGTCCTGGACTCTCTGAAGGCCATGGGAGTATTTGGTAATGGTGTCAGCTCCCACTGTGATCCTTCAACTGTTGCTGGAAGGTGATGGGCCTTCTCCTTGGAGCAGGGTGAGTGGCTGTCATAAAGAGGTTGTGGCTGAATGTCACTCTGAGTTGCATGGAGGTGCCCAGAATTCATCATAGGGCTCTCTATGGGGCTTTGCTGTGCCTTCTGTGTTGGATGTTTCAGGGGGATTTTATGGGCTGTACTCTGTGCCTCCAGTGTTGTCCCCCGTGGTGACCCCCCAGGAACTGGAGCATGTCCAGGAGCTGGCTCTGTGGGAGTCATATTGATATGGGCAGACCGTCCACGCGGGACTGGATTGGGCCCAATGGGGGAAGCTGGCGCCTGGTGGACCTGCGCCTGTGTCACAACCTCCTGTCGCTCTTTAGGGCTGAGACCCCCTACCTTCTCTGTTACGGCCGGAGGGTCTGGGGAGCCGCGCAGTTCCTCCCGCTGCTCTGCGTACATGTCCGCTGTGGCTGCAGTGCGGCGCTGTGCTGTGAGGCTGGATTGACGGCGGCCATTTTGGGAGCCGCGGCTTCAGCTGCTTGGCATGGCCGCAGGTATTGGGTCAGGGGAGTTGTTGCCGGCGTTCCCGGTTTCTGTGTCACCTTCTGTGCCTTCCCCTTGGCACGATCGGTGGGGCAAAAGAGGTGTCCTGTGGGCTGCTGATGTCGCTGTGAGTCGCCCGTTGCCGAGGAGCTCAGGCAAGCACGTCTAGTCTGCTTTCATGCCGAGACCACGCCCCCCCCGCGTGCTACACAATTACCTACTAAATACCTGTCCCAGCGGCGTGATCCCTGACAAACGTCGGAAAACCTGAGGGAAATGTGCCCGCGGGACCCTTAGTAAATAAGCGCCAGAGTGTGCGACACAATTCTTTTGAGTTGCAGTAATAAATGTGGTTCAGGGTCCTACTCTACACTGGAATGCCCCTTTAGGTGCACAATTTTGGAGCGCATCGGGCATAGTGCAGCCACAACACAGACCAGTAATAATAAGAGTGATCATACTATACACAAGTCCCCACAACCCTCACACTTTTTCATAGTAAATGGCCCGATTCGGGTTTTTGCGACGGGTTACTCGAATCTTTCCGTTTTGCGCCGATTTTCCATGAATTGCCCCTGGATTTCGGCGCACGCGTAAAAAAAACCGTAAAAAAAACAGACGGATTCGGAAAAACCACCGCACTTTAAAAAAAAAGTGTCGCTCGACACGCGCTTACCTTCATCCAGGATGGCTCGATGAACTCCAGTGCGTTCTGATGCTCTTCAGCGCAGCAGCGATACCTGGTGGACTTCGGAGGAACTACCTTAGTGAATCCCGGGCGGACCCGAATCCACCGCAGAGAACACGCAGCTGGATCGCAAATGGACCGGGTAAGTAAATCTGCCCCAATGTATATTGCCCCTCTCTTGCCATTGTGGTGATTTATCCCTGGTATAATTCAGGATAGCCGCATCATTCCTTTCCTCCATCTATAAATCTTAGTCCAGCACATGACTTTTTAATTACTCCTAGTTGTCGGCATTGGATCTTCTTTCTCCTAGTTGTCAGCATGGTTACTTTCATTCCTAGATTAAGGGTGATGGAGGCCCAGGGCCTTCCCCACAATTTGTACTACATATACAGTACATATATACAGTTTTTTTAATACAAAAAGTTTAGAGGTAACTTAAAAGTTGTCCAAAGACTACACCAATACATGACATAGTTGAGTTAGAGACCGGAATTTTCTTTTTTTAAAAAACCGTAATTTTAATTATACTTGTTACACTTATACATACAATAGATTTAAAATTAACATAGTACATAAAAGGTTTAACACACAAAAACATACACGGTGGGTTAACTGAGGATTCAACTGTGTGCTTAATGCCTGAAATTGATATAGTTAATAACAAGGTCTATCTTCTTGTACTCTGCCCTTTTTAAGCAGATATTGCACATGTGGATTACTTATTGTACACTGCCCCCTAGTGTTTAAGGATTTTTATCTTTTATAATCCTATAAGTGAGACTGTATTGCACTTTTCCCCTTATGACATACTTAAAATCTATTATAATATTTGAATGAAGAGAAGACTGAAGAATGGGAAGCAATATAGCAGAAAAATTAACCAAATACTCACCGTTTTACATGAAGGAGGGAGAAGAAAAAGATCCCCAGCGCCCACCAAATACCCTTGACACGGGTTTTGCCTTTAGTTCATCAGGAGGAAGTATATACAGCCTGCGTAAAATAACAAAATAATAAAACTATACTCACCTTCTCTTGCTCCCTTGGTGCACAGCAACCTCATCCTTGCAGTGTATGACATTACTGCACAAGGACACTGATGTCCTGTATGCTCCGCGATCTTTGTTAGAGCAGGGGGCATAGTGTTCCCTTGCTCCACCATAGACAAAACTCTACCATTTACCTGAAAAGTCTTCTCTGAATTGGCTTCTGTTTTAAGAGCTGGTTCAGAAAAGTCAGGAAGTGGTACCGGAGCCAGACCCACACATATGGTGGGCAATTTGACCCACACTGTCCCCTTTAACAGTAAAGTGGTGGTCCAGCTCAGGGAAATTGCCAGGGAGAGTCTCTTCTTTCAAATGAATCTTGAATTTTGTTTCTAGGTGCCATGGATCCGGAGATATTCAGGTTTAAAGTGAGAATTTCAGGTGCCATTTGTATATATAAAAATCACTCCCGACGGCAGTTTAACAGTTAATATCTCAGTTTCCCTGACAATTAGTAACACATTTGGATTCATATAAAAAAGGAGACTCTCTTCTTTCATAGGAAAAAAGAAGTGAGGTTCTATGTGTCACAGAGCCAGATATACAGCCCCCTGAAGTCCCCCCCCCCCAATCCAGATTCTTACCCATCAGGCTACAGGGAGAAATTGCTGCACACGGGAGCTGCTGCTCCTCACACATAATGGAAATATTCACTTTATATGTTACTACATTTTGAGAAGGGATAATATCAACTAATATTCATGTTTTTAACCCTTCTCTATGCAGAACTATCTGAGAACACACTTTCTCTCTTATTGCCTTTTATTTCGTGATAGTTTTTTAATTTTTTAGAAAATTGACTGATACGATGAACATTCGATCCTCTTCGCCTAATGTCACTATTATATATTAACACAGCGGCCCAAAACATGTCCATAAAGCTATATGTAACACCAAAAACACCCACATGTTCTGGAATAAAGTCTTTATTTCACACCATCCTCCATTATTTACACCTATGTTATGATGTTCTCACTCTCATTCTTATGACGTGCGGAGGGTTCTATAATTGTGCGGCTAATACAATGGTGCACATCTAAAAGTGACTTTTATTATCTTATTAGCTTGGTTTACGGATATATAGTTATTTATTTGGGTTACCATTGTGTAAGGGAGCATACAATCATAGATCTGTGTGACGCTCAGTGCAATTTTCTGCAAAAATAGTTTGGTGTCTCCTGTTGGTTTAACGTTCCCTTTTCTGCATATTTTGGTGAATATACACATGTGGGGTCTGTATGACCTCCTCACATCTTACTGTTTTAGGAAAGTATATTTTCTTTATATAAATATTCTGGATTTGTACATATTTTGGAGGAAATTTTGATTGTTAATTGCCAAATGCATCTCCTGGTTGTCTGCTTTCAAAATTATATAGGTTTTATGATGCCTTTACTCTTTATTCTGTTTTATTGCTATATTTTACAGGTTGGGACTGTTTTAAAATTTCTAGCTGAAAAGCAGATATTTATTTCAGTTTTAGTAATATTATGATGATTTATTCATGTGAATGTATCAATATGAGGCATTTGTGAACTCTACACTTGTCCATTTAGGAGTTGTGAAGGTTAATATTTTCTGTTTGCAGTACATTTTTAGCCATCAAAGTCAAATTTTAAAGGGAACCTGTCACCAGGAGACCCATTTTTATTATATCATTCTTTATTGCAGGAAGATTCAGAGAAAATAGATATACATACATTTTATAACAATTAAAGTTATATAGCATTACATAAGGAATTCGTAACAGTAGTAACATTAATTTAGTTATCGAACATTAGTATGTAGACAATGACAAGCTCGGGAAGAGCGCATAAGGTAATTCGTATCAGTGAAATGTGTCAAAGCTTCAATGTTTAAGGTATAAAATCTATAAAATTTTTAATAATAACAAAAACGGATAGGGGACTAGAGTCAGGGAAAGAGAGGGTAAGGATGCGGGTGGGGGGAGGTTATCCAGATGATCTATATTACCTATCAGTACAATTTTTATTGGTGTATTTTAATTAGTCTGGGAGAGAAAGAAATGCTGTTGTCTTTTGGAAAGCTATCCACGGGGACCAGGTTTCTAAGTATTTTTCGTGAGTTGTTTTACTTTCCGCCAAAAGCTCTTCCATTTTTTGTATGTGGAGTATTTCTTGGAACCACTCCGTGATTGATGGAGCTCTGGTGAGTTTCCAAAGTCTTGGAATCACCGATCGTGCTGCTGTAAGCAGGAAGGAAAGCAATTTATGTTTATTGTGGTCTAGATGATCTGGGAAGATGGAGAGAAGTAGTATGGAGGGATCATTGGGAATCGTGTGGTTCAAGATTTTTGAGATCCACCAGGCTTTGCAGAAGACTTTCTGCAACCACTCAGACCACACCAAAAACCACTAAGATTTAGAGACTTGCTCAACTTAGGATCCCTACCTTCAATAGATCAAAACACTAACCTCTCATCAAAAACCAAATGGGAATACATGCAGCTCACAAATTTCTACATAAAACACAAGAACAAACTCAATCTGCAAAGAAACCTAACTGCATTTGAAGAACTCTGCATTTCATCCTCGCCAATCACTCACACCATTTCAACAATCTATAATCTACTACTGGACAAATGGTCAACTTCCCCTGCCCACTACATCAACTCTTGGGAAAAGGAGCTTAACATCTCACTCTCCCAAGAAGATTGGTCCAAAGCTCTATTTCGCACCCACAAATCACCTTCTGTCAAAGCTCAGGAAACCAATTTCAAAATCCTCTCTAGGTGGTACTGGGTCCCATCCAAGCTCCATAAAATCTACCCCTCCAGTCCCAACGAGTGCTGGAGATGTAAGCTCACTGAAGGTACCATGTCCCATATTTGGTGGCAATGCAAAATTATACAACCTTTCTGGACTCAAGGAGACCCATTTTTAGCACTCCCCCCGGCCCCACAGAGCATAGTACATACACTGCCAAAGTGTTTTTGTATTAAAAATTGGTTTTACAGAAAAAAATTGTACCTTTCATTAGCATCTGATGTGTGACTAAGCAGTTGCCTTTTGGGAGGAGCTGGAAAGGAGCAGTTCCCCCGGCTGTATGTAGCTGTGTTACTGGGGGGTGAGGTGGCTGTATGTAGCTGTGTTACTGGGGGCGAGGTGGCTGTATGTAAATGTGTTACTGTGGGGATAGTGGATAGTGAGCGGGAGGACGTGTATGTAGGCTACACTCAGTGGGGGTCTCCACCAGATTTTGCGCCCATGGGCCCCTACCATCCTTAATCTGGCCCTGATTTGTGTATATGATTATGCCACCTAGTTGAAATGTTTTGCGGACAAATTTCAGGCCTTGGTGCAAGGGGTGGATTACAGGACATGACACTAGGCCATGCCTAAGAAAACACTCGGTTACTAGGGGCATGTAGCTACCAACTGTACTGTACTTGTGATATGTAATTTACTTAGTCTGATACCAACCCCGGTTCCAACAATCAGAACCACGAGCAGCTTGTCTGCCCAACCCGCGGGCTGTTTAAGCTGGGGGGGGTTGCAGGACTGGCCGTGCTCTATAGCTTTAAGAGGAGCATGGCCTGCCCCACACATCCTTCCACCCGGCGTCACTTTGCCAGTGCCTTCCGCTGGCCACGTGGGGGGGGGAGGGCAGTGTCCGGAGATAAAGCTCCGCGTTCCAGGAAAGATCCCTCCCGCCCTCCCAATTTTATGTTATGTTTTTGTTAATTTATTTGTTAGCTATGTTTGTTGTTATAATATTAATAATGTTGTTGGTAGTCACAGCTTTGGCCTATGGCGGAATCTTTGACCCTCTCTGGAGCTTTGGTGAGCCTTGACAAAGAGCGTGTGTATATGCTCGAAACGCGTATGCTGGACATTGTAGTCCACCACACGGACGCAGTGCTTAGATACATGTGATGTTCATCTCTTTTATGGAAGTTAGCATAACAGCAATACGGGGCAAATCATCAAAATTGAGGAAGATTAACACATCTAAATGAATCAATAAACAAAAGCGGAAGAGGAAAGCAGATGTGTATATATGGAAAATACTTTATTAATCACAAACAGGGCAAAAATAAAAACATTTAAAAACCCTAAAGAAGAGGGTGTACAGTCACAAAAACTCCCCAAGAAGTGTTAGTATGGTGATAACACAGTAGGTAAGCAGATGAGGTAGGCGAATAAATAAATAAATATACAGTAACAGTATAATACAAGTTATAAATAATGAAAAGCCACAATCTCATACAAATGATAAGGCTACATTACTTAATCAAACTGAATGTGAGTGCCCAGATGAGAATACCCCTTTAAGTTGATTTATCCAAGCTGGTGAGTGCCACTGCTTTTTTGTATTCTTGTATATTCGGTTATTTACCTGGAAGGTTGAGCACCACCCCAGACAGTCTGTGCTGCCAGTACACACTGCCTGATTTTTGTCGGAAGGTCTATTGGAGTCCTGCGATATGGTCGTGCGGTGCCTCAGTACCATTTCTCTGGTCTAAGCTATTACGTTGTCATGCGAATGTTTCATGAAAGAAACAACATCCATAATCCCAATACAATATTTCAAATACAAACAAAAAGATATATGTAACTATAAAGTCTTGTTCCTATTCAAGTACAGTTGGACCTGTAAGTGTTAAATCTTTTAACCTAATGTGACAAGGCAGTGGAATCAGAATAGCATATTGGAACAGAAGATCTCTTTACATGGGTGTAGTACTTGCACATCCGTGCTGCAGCAGTCTTTCTCAATATCCCCTACTTTCTCCAAGTATCCGATTAGTAGGTGGTATCACAGTTTTGTCTCAGACTTCTCCATACCCCATAATGATTTGCTGCATATAACTTGGCATGAAATGTACATATCCATTCTCAGTGGTATAACCTTTGTCATCTTTTCTCACCACTCGCAATAGATGTTGGCCTACTTATTTGTGAAATATTAAGGTGGCATGCTGGCTTGTCAAAATACACTTCACTCTTCAGCCACGCCAGTCTCAGCAATCTCATTGAGCAGGTACTTGGTTTTTCATTGTCCAATTGCAGTAATCATGTTATTATGCATGTCTCCATACCCTCTCAGGTTTTCAGCTTTAGCTTCTCCTAGTTCAAGAATTCTGCATCACCTCTTATTGCTGTTGGTGCTGCACATAATCATTGGGGAGATGTATCAACTAGCAAGTGCTACTCTTCCCCTACCACTATTTAGCTACTGTCCAAGGTACAGTAAAAAGAATATCCCATTGCATGTACATTTACATCATATGGCTGCTTGATCCAACAGTTATGTGTAATACAATTCACCATAGCTAGTATTACATTTATAGGTATAACCATAGCTCCCAGCCGTCCCGGATTTGGCAGTACAGTCCTGGTTTTTCACCACTGTCCCACCATCCTATGTGGTAGGGAGATTGTCCTGTGGTGTCCCGCTTCCTGGTTCACTAGAGGTGCAGAGCCAAGACCAGGAGGCGGGATCAACTCCTGCTGCCTCCATATTTGTTTAAACAAAAAAACTTTACTTACATTTCATTTTTCACTTACATTTTCCTACTGCCCTGCCTCCTCAGAGACTCTAAGATGGGGGCCGGGCCAGCAGAGGGGAGGAGCTACCTCCACACATCTCTGTTCTTGTACATCTGTTCCTGCCCTACACATTCAGATTGAAAGCAGGCAGAATGCATCCTCCATTCCTAGCGAAGGGGTATTCTCGTCTCGGCATTCACATTCAGTTTCATTAATCTTCCATATATAAACATTTCTTCAATTGGATGTTATTAAAAAAAATGTTTCTGTGTGAAGATAATTTCCCATAAACATAGCCATGTTGTCCCTTAGAAACGAGATGGCTTCCTCGGTTACGACCATGTCACATTTAGGCAGCAGTGGCCAGACATGTACTATTGAGCCCTTCCTGACCACCTGGCTTCAGCGATCATTACTACAGGACGGCTGTGGGACATGTAGTAATTCTCAGATATTTCATATACAAAAACTTTTTGTTTATTTGTGCAATCCCTTCATCAGAGGTGGTCGTATTCGAGGAAGCTATCTTGTTTCTAAGGGACCATACCACTACATCTATGGAAAATTATCTTCACACAGGAACATTTTTTTTAATAACATCTAATTGAAGACATGTTTATTAATGGCAGATTAATCAAACTGAATGTGAATGCCCAGACGAGAATACCCCTTTAATTCTAGTAACATATGTAGGATGTTAATTCCAGACTTGTAAGGGCTATAATTTTCATACAGCCCGGGGCCCATGGCAGTCTTCATCGGCCCCTTTTCCTTCTTCAAAGAAATGTGTTGCCTACCGAATGTGGAAAGCGATTTGAAGGGAAGTGGTTTCCATCTGCTCTTTTGTATGGATATGATTGTTATTTTCACTATTCTAAAGTAATTAAGCAGAAATATACATTTTTTTCTAGCTAATATCTGAAGTGCTTAAAAATACTTTACTGCAAGATCAGTCATTCTTAAGACAATAGGAAACATTTCTGCTAGAGTTGTTTAATGAATGTGTTAAATTACTCCAACAATAACTTCCTCTCTAATAATTCTTTCCTCTCGTATGGAATTTGAGCAGCTGTTATTAATGTTTCTGCCATATGTAATCCAAACAGTCTTGGCTGGCACCTCTATAAATGGGCAAGAAGCTGTAATGTAAACTTAAAGAAGCAATAAAACCAAATATACATCCAATGCAAAAGGATCCTGAATATACCAGATTGCATCTTAACCTCCCTGAACTTGAACTTGTAGGTTATAAAGTTTTATAAGGTGCTCTAAATAAGATTACTGTATAAACCAAATAATGAACTGTAGGATAGATTTATTCATATTTATTCTCTACTAAGGAGGTATTCAACATTCCTAGTTTGGGGTGTTACCTTGAGGCAAAGCAGAGGTGAGAACACATTGGGACCAATTTATCATTATGCAATTTTTTGTTGTGTCTTTGGAGCTCTTTTGTGTTATTTTACACAGATTTATTACATTGGATTACACTTATCGATCAATGGGGTTTCATTTTGACATGGCATTACTGTCAGGAGTAGATTTGCGTATTTTTGACTAACAAGTTGCTAAAGAAACAGTTCTTAATTTTTTCGGCCTTACTCTGGGACTGGAGTAGAATTGTACATACATTGTGATCTTTTAGATAAGTTGATAATAATAAATTTGTCTACTTCATCTGGATTCACATGAGAGATATGGAGTAAGTTGCCTGAAGTGAAAAGTGGAGTGGGTTGGCAAAAAGTCACAAGTTTTTTACAGTCAGCAAATTTTGAAATAACTGCACTGGCATTGTTTTAATAAGGTTGGAAAAACACACCGGTCCATAAAGTATAACCTTTAAAGGGGTATTCCCACAAAGACAAGTTTTTTTATGTGTACTCAGGGTAACAAAATAACACATTCTCTAATTTACTGTTATTAACAAAGATGTAGCATTTTTTTGTCCAACTTGTCTCTATCAGCCCTGGTGTACACAATTTCAGTTGCAACTAGACACGACCTTGTAACTTCTGACTTGGGGTCGGTAGGCCGCCATCTTGGATTTCTTTGTGACAGCCTGCAAACGAGATTTCTGTCTTTCTCTCCTGTAAGGCTGTAGTCTGCTAAGAGAGTCCCTGCCCACACCCTGGGATTTTACACTGAGCAGCCTAGGGAGTAACATTGTAAAGTAATCGGTTAAAATGATCTTTATTGTGTTATTACTAGGGGATTGAGATCCCGAGAAAGGCAAAAAAAAAAACCTACAAGGCTGATGCCAATTGATACTCATTAGGTAAGCATTTCTTTCTGACCCCAATATGACCAGAATACCTCAAATTAACTAAATTGCCAAGAAAGGTATCAAGGCACCTATTGAACTTGTGCAATGTATCAGTCATTCTAAAATCCTGCAGCAGAATTCAACAATCTCACTGCTTTTACAGTAAAGAATCCCTGTCTATGGTGATGGTAGAACCACTTCTCCTCCTTGGTATAAAGAGATTATTGGAAATATTGTTATACTGTCCATTCAGATATCCCCAGATATCTTTTTTGTAAATTGAATGAGTCCAAATTTTGTAATCTATCATTGTATTCTAGTCTGCCCATTCCCTTAATCAGCTTGGTTGCTCTCCTCTGCACCCATTAAAGTTCAGTCATATTCATTTAATACACTGCCCAAAATTGTTCAAAATATTCAAATGTGGCCTGACCAGTGATTTGCATAAGGGTAAAAATATATCCAACATTCCATTTGCCTTATTATAAGCTACTAGGTCCCTTCATCTTTCTTACTATACCTTACTATCATATGGGTGTTATGCCCACTGCTACTTGTTTCCGCTGTCATGCTAAGAGGGGTATCTTTCTGCACTGTGTTTTGTCCTGTCCAGTCATTCTGGTCCTAGGGTTCATTTATTATGAACAAATATATCTCCTTTACCACAACCTTAAGGTTGTGTTAATGACATTGAAGGATCATGATTCACATCTGCTGAAGTGTTGGTTTTTCCTGGTAACACATTTCTGGCTAATGGACTGGTAGATGCCAACAGAAGATGTCCCCAAAAATTTGAATCAATCTGCGCAATATATTATGAGACTCCACACACTGCTATGTAACACCCTTTGTATTAGCCCCTTTGTGATTGGGATGTTGTTTGGGGGGAGGGGGGAGCATATAAATGTTTTGGTTGCGAATGGTGTATGTGGTTTTGAGGTGCTTAGTTATGTAATATTGTATATTGCCCTTGCTAATGATCCATTCTGTATTTTTATTGTGGTTGAATTTTTTACTGTTTGTTTTTATTTGTTTGTTTAAAAGGGGGGGGGAAAGCAAAAATAAGCACTTTAAAAAGAAAAAGTGACATCAATACTGATCCCTGTGTTACCCCAAATCAATCTGGGAATGTATAAACAAAAGCGGAAGAGGAAAGCAGATGTGTATATATGGAAAATACTTTATTAATCACAAACAGGGCAAAAATAAAAACATTTAAAAACCCTAAAGAAGAGGGTGTACAGTCACAAAAACTCCCCAGGAAGTGTTAGTATGGTGATAACACAGTAGGTAAGCAGATGAGGTAGGCGAATAAATAAATAAATATACAGTAACAGTATAATACAAGTTATAAATAATGAAAAGCCACAATCTCATACAAATGATAAGGCTACATTACCGTTAGTAAAAACCAGGGGAGGATAGGAGACCCCACGCGTATCGCCCGTCTAGCGGGCTTCGTCAGGGGATCCCCTGTTCAGGGCCAATGGCAGTCTTAATCTGACCCTGCTTAGTATGTTATAAGGTTGATTCCCAAGCAAAAGGTCACCGGTTCCAATTAAGGTGCAGCCGTGAAGGAAGTTTTCCAAGAAAAGAGAAGGTGTAAATAACAATAGATCTTTATATAGCGCCATCATATTCTACAGCACTTTACAAATCATGGATACATATGTAAACCATACAAGACAAGTAATGACAGTGTCATAAGAAACAATAGGAGGGCTCTCCTTGCAAGTGCTTATAATCTATCAGGGCTTGTACAACATTTTTTGGTGTATAAACCTGGAAATAATTACAATGTCTTGTCTACCGCTAGGCATTGCAACAATTTTTTTCCATTTATACCACCTCCAAACCTAGTGGATGTGGAGGGGCTTGAAGGGGGTGCAGCTGTAATAGTGCCAATCTATGCTAGGCCATGCCCAAATTGTGAGCCAGCACAGCCACCCTATCAAATACATCAGGAGGTTGGAGCCTCCTGATATATCTGGCAAGATAATAGAGGAGGGGGTCTTCATTGTATGCTTCTACCTGAATCTCCAGGGTATTATAAATTTATGAAAAAGCATTATTTCCAGCTGAGGAGTTTTTCGGGAAAATTAAAAATTTTTGGAGGTTACCCACCATATAAATACCTGAACGGCAGTACAAGGATCTCTCCAAAGATCCTTTTATACCTAGGCCTGTGACCAGGACAAGGGGGCATCCTCTGTGCCTAGAGGAGAGGCGATTTTACCATCACCATAGACAAAGGTTCTTTACTGTAAGAGCAGTGAGACTGTGGAACTCTCTGCCGCAGGAGGTTGTTATGGCGGACTCTATGTACATGTTCAAGAGAGGCCTGGATGCCTTTCTGGAGAGAAAAAATATCACGGGTTATGGGTATAAAACATTTATTTAATTCTTAAAGGTTGGACTTGATGGACTTGCATCTTTTTCCGGCCTTATATACTATGATACTACAATCTCAGAGATACAATTAATTTAAATTGCCTGGAAAACTCTTCAGCTGGAAGTATGCTTTTTTGACATTACAGCAGGGTTCTTCCATGCTATAAGATGACCGGGCTGTGATAACATTGGTGATCTGGTTCCCTTTCTTCTCTATTATATATCTGTCCCTATGAATCATCTAGTTCAAAGATAGTGGTCTTTCAGATAGAAACATTACCGAACTGCATGTGAGTACCATGACTCTTGAAGTCAGTCCATCCATTCTGTATCTCTCTTATATATATACACTTCTGAATACAGTGTTTATATCACTTACTGTATCTGAAACTACTCCAATACCTTCACAATTTTCCCACCTGTATCCTTTCACAATCTTGCCTGACAAATGACCACCAACAGTAAAATTCTGTAATTGTGTGGTAAGGTCTATGACCTCACCAGTGCACTAGAACTGCAGCTCAGAGAGTGTCCAACTGGCAAAGCTGTGTGCTTTGTTTTATTCCAGTGATGGCTAACCTATGGCACTGGTGCCAGAGGTGGCACTCAGAGCCCTTTCTGTGAGCACTCAGGCCATCACCAGAGAGGACTCCAGGTATCTTCCTACAGTCCCAGACAGCCCAGGACTTGCTGTGCACAGCGATATTTTAAAGTGACAGCTCTACCTGGGACTATTTTCTGCTGTATTGGTGCCTCAGGTGCTGGTATCAATGAAAGCTGTGACAGAGAAGGGAGTATAAATCACAAATTATATTTCTATGTTGGCACTTTGCGATAAATAAGCGGGTCTTTGTTGTAGTTTGGGCACTCGGTCTCTAAAAGGTTTGCCATCACTGTTTTTATTCCATAAAATCAATTTCCCATCTCTGTCTCTATAGAACAGGTTTTCAAGAAGATCATGCACAAGTTTTTTTTTTAAAGGACATCTACCACCAGGATGAAGGATTGTAAACCAAGAACAATGACATACTGGTGTGTGCCCCCTCTGGCAGGATCTGCTCTTCTTTAACCCCTTATCACCGACACTAGTTTTCAGCTCAATGACCAGACTCGATTTTTCAAATCTGACATGTCTCACGATAATTGGTTATAACTTCAGAACGCTTTAACATATCCTGGTGATTTTGAGAGCATTTTCTATATACACATCTGCTGTTTTCTTCTGTTTTTGTTTATTGATTCTTTCGGATGTGTTAAATTTTTCTATACTATATTCCATACCCCGCATTGCTACTATTTTAGTTACGTAACCTGGCAGGTTCTACATACCCTGCTTTTCCTGGGGTTCTACTATATAGATTTTCTCCTGATCACACTGATTTTTCTTTTGATTATTAACTATAGATTTCCAGAATCCCTTTTATAGTACGACCATGGATCTGCAGACTCGGGAAACTGCCTGGAACAATCGTTCAACGAATGTTTTTAACAACTCAACTGAACCGGTGGGGAACTCTGACTTCACTAAATTGTGTAATGACGTGCTTCATCTACATAAGGCCATCACAAGACTCTGGTGGAACATTAGAACGTTGGAGGAATATCTGCGACAAAAAATCTTTCCCCGTGGTCTGAGAATACAGATCTTCCCTTCTTGGGAGATTGACACTGATGAAAAGAATACATGGGAAAAGGGTTTATCCCAATGCTCATTAATTTTGATAAACA
Source organism: Engystomops pustulosus (assembly GCA_019512145.1). NCBI lineage: Eukaryota > Metazoa > Chordata > Amphibia > Anura > Leptodactylidae > Engystomops > Engystomops pustulosus. The sequence goes on along the minus strand of CM033641.1, from coordinate 155,196,218 downwards.
TGCTCTTAGACCATGACAGGGAACTTTTGACTCAACAACGCGAAGAAATTAAAAAACTAGAATCCCGTCTGACCACCTTTGACATAACATTGGTTGATCCTTTCCGGAAAAAACTACAAGAGACTATTGATGACTACGAGAAGAACATCATTTCGAATAAACAACACAAATTTCAGAGAGATAAAACGGATTACGAGAGGGGTAAGGCATATCATTGGACACACAGAGGCAATAAACGCCGTTTTTATGCTAAAACACCATTTAACAGACCGAGTGCTGGTCCCCAGATAAGCGATTCTCAATCTACGGATTTTAGTGAATCCGAAAACTCGGAGGACACTACGCCTAGACAACAGAACACCAGAAAACGTGGGCCCAGACATCGTGAGTGGTCCCCTAACCACAAACGTGACAAGACCTTCAGGGGCAAGAAAACTGCAGCACATGGTAATCCTCATGATTTACAAATCATTAATCTTTCTGATTATCACCTATCTGCTATTGAATTGTCTGTCCTTCAAAAGGGTCTTTCCTTCTCCCCCATGCAACGGCTGAATAAATTTGAACTAACCAAAGATCTCTACTTGTTTTGCAGACAATTAGCATTCAAATTGTTATATCATCAACCTTCCTTGCTTGATTCTATCCCGGATGAAGATAGACAGACTCTCAGGGACCTACTGGACCTACTCAATGAAAATTCCGCGGAACAAGGTAGGAAGAAATTCACCCTACGTAACCCTTCTCAGAGTACACCAAGCTTCAGATTATTCCCGGCATTACAGATCTTTTATGAATCCACCTTGAGGGACATTCGGGCTCTCAATGTGGACAATAACAAAATGGAAAATCTTTCTAGATCTGAACGTCTAGCCCTTCGAGGCCTCAAACAACAAACCTCCTTTTTAATAAAGGAGGCAGATAAAGGGGGAAACATTGTAATCTGGCCCCTTCATCTATATTTGGAAGAAGCTAAGCGCCAATTGGGTAACACCTGCTTTTATGCTGTTCTCCCCTCAGACCCTACGAAAATCTTTAAGGACAAAATCGATCGACTGATATCGGCAGCATTAAGGGCTGGCATCTTGAACAAAACGGAGGCAGATTTTCTGACGACTCAAAAACCAATCATCCCTACTTTTTACCTTCTACCCAAAGTGCATAAATCATTGGTAAAACCTCCGGGCCGTCCTATTGTTTCGGGAATGGGCAGCCTCAATGAAAAACTTTGTACTTACCTGGATTTCTTTCTACAACCTCTGGTCTCCAGATTAGCATCTTTTGTCCGTGATACTACCCATCTAATCCAAAGGATCAAGGATTTCCATGCAGTGAATCCGATTTTACTGGTGACCCTTGATGTGGAATCCTTATATACCATCATCGAACACCAGGTAGGTCTTGAGGCGGTCACCTATTTCCTTGATAAAGAATGGTCAGCAGACAGGAGGCATGATTCTTTTCTCCTGGACTTGCTGCATCTGGTGTTACACCAAAATTATTTTGTCTTTGATAGGGTCTTTTACAAACAAATTTCCGGGACAGCGATGGGAGCCAAATGCGCACCATCCTATGCGAACCTATTCCTAGGATGGTGGGAAGAGAAGGTAGTGTATTGCTCCCCTGATTTTGCAAACTTTGTGGCAGGTTGGTTTCGGTATATTGATGATATACTTGTTATTTGGACAGGTACCATCGAGGATTGTCATATCTTCATCGATAATAAAGTATTTTCCATATATACACATCTGCTTTCCTCTTCCGCTTTAGTTTTATGGAAGTTAAATAAAAAGGCCGGAGTGCTTCTTCCCAACACAACACGCTGGATCATTTTTTTCTAATTAGTTGAGGGTCTAAGGTTCCCCATTGGACCACATAGTTTTTACTTCGTTAAATATTAAAGCTGTGGCCGACCCCCCACTTTTTCTCCCAACATACTTGTTTGTGCCTTATTTCAAGCCGGGTGGTAAAGCTGGGTACGTTAAAGTTAGTACGGCCAGTCCTCCACACCCAGGTATATAATACCCTGATATGGCCTACGCACTTTACAAAAGTGCACTTTAGATTTTTCACCCTTCCAGGTATACAGCATAAACAGACCATCTGTAAACTGTGTCTTTCAGCCCCAGCTTAACTCCCAACAGGTCAATAGCTGAGCTGTCGGCTCAGTTACCAACTAAATTCCCTATGTATTTAATAGAGATATCTAGGCCTGGACAACCTAGGGAGACCTCAAGTGTCTGGAAGTGGTGATGTGGCTGTTAAATATCTGCCTCGGAAGGAATGTTTAATTGTTGTAACCAATGAGATGCCTTGTTGTTGTGAGATTGTACAGAGGTGCTGAGCTGGACACTCCCATAGATTATATAAATGTTTAGTGTGGAAAGTTCTCACTCTTTCTCCCATGTTCTCTCCAGGGAGAGCTCAGAGTGCTGAGGCACAGCACTCCTCACCACATGGCCTGCAGCCATCAGGCTCCTGCAGGACTCAAACCAGAGCCTGGAGTATTGCATAGCAACTTATGCATCTCCAGCCTTATGCTATCTATACTAGGCTGTGAGCAACTCCTGCAGAACACCATCCAATCACCTCGCTTGTTACTGCTGTTTTGGTCATTGTCGTTCCTGAATAAACGAACTGTGAGTTTTATGGTTGACATCCTCTGTCTCCAAGTGAGTCTCCTGTGTAAGGCTGACAACACAGGTGCCCCATTTACCACCATCTGCGATCCCTACATCTACATCGAGTTGCCCCAGGGAGAAACATTCTACATCTTCAGCTTCTCCCTCCTTTTCTTGTGCTCTTGCCAGGCTGTGGATGAAGCCTCTGCGCCTGGCACCCAGCAACATAACTGCAGACAAATGCTAGGCAATGCCCCACCAGCCACTCAGGTACCTAGGGATCCGCCTGTCCTCCAAGCCAGAAAAAAGTTTAGGCCCTGGTGGGGGATGTTGCATTCTCGCATGAAACTCGCATTGTGATGGAACGTTTGGCTGCTACGCTCATAAACTGAAACTGGATTGACATGCTGAGTTCAGTTCTGGTTTATGAACGTTTGGGCCAGACACATGATTTTAAACTTCCCCTTGGCAATAGGCCTAAGGGACTTGAGTACCTGAGAAATGTGTGCACCTGAGAAAAGCTGGCCACTATATCACATTTCACTTACATCTTCACACATACAGTATGCTATGGTAAAGATCAAAGGGCACAGGTTATAAAAGAAGAAAACATTTTCTATGCACACATTAAACAATATGTGAACAAAGTTCTCTCAATAATGCTTACTTCTGTTATTTTATATTCATTTAGGTGATACAGCGCTGTAATAAAATGTTACAAAGTTTAACACTGTTGCGCCTGATTTATCTTAAAAATCCAGATGTGGATGTCTGAAAAATATACAACAGCATAGGGCCACTCGGCCGTTTTAACCCTTTGGTGCTCTTTAAAATATAACTTTTAATTCTTATCTAATTAAAAGAAGGTGAAAAGGAAAGCAAAAATATATGAAAGGACTATATTGCCGACTCAATGTCGGTTGGTTTCAAATTTTTGATCTCTTTGTCTATCAAATTCCTTTTGAGATATCTTAGCTTGTATTGCCATCTATCGTTTTGGTTAGCATTCAGATGGAGGATTTTTGTAGGGTGGGGGAATATTTTGGGATTAGGGTAGGGTAGTACATACCATGCACACATCCCACTATATCCATCTGCATTACCTTACACAAATTGGCTTCCCCTCATCTCCCTCTAAAGACCGTTTTGTATATGGGTCCTCCATGCAAGAACCTAAGCTGGCCTGCTGCTTTGTTGGCTGTTCTCTATCTCTGTGTTAAAACCTAATGTCGCCCCCAATCTAAATTGGTTAACCTCTAGTCTCTGACAATTTTAAACCAACCGACATTAAGTCAGCAATTTAGTCCTTTCATATATTTTTGCTTTCCTTTTCACCTTCTTTTAACTAGATAAGAATTAAAAGTTATATTTTAAGGAGCACCAAAGGGTTAAAACGGCCGAGTGGCCCTATTCTGTTGTATATTGAAAAGGCATTAACCCAGCTTACCATTGGTTCTACAAAATAAGGATGTCTGAAAAAGAGACAAATTTTTGTGCCATTTCTGTAAAAAGTTGCAATTTTGATGCAAATAAAGTCCAGAGCAAGCCTAGGTAGTAGTTTAGAAGGGGTTGCTTAGACATTTGAGACTTTTATGCCACTTTTTAGACACAAGTCTCAGGGTGCTATTACATGTAGCGTTTTTGGATGTTTTTTTGAAATGCATCCCAGAAATATACATGTTGCCATGTGTTTTGCTGCTTTGAAAGTATTTTCAATATTGCTAGGAGTTTGAGGCCTATTGCCCACGAGCGAGTGTGATGCGTTTACTCTCATCACACTTGCATCGTAAGCTTGCCTGATGTCCGGCACAAATTACCGTTACACGGTGCTTTCTTGGTCTGTTCTTGGTGCATTTTAAATGCTCTGAAAGTGCATACGTTTTTCATTTTTTTGTGGAAGTTTAAGCAACTATCAAAATATTTTTTTTACTTGAAATTTTTTTATTTTATTTTCATGTAACACAAAGTATACATACAATTAAACCTTGCCATTCCAATACAGTTTGACTACGCAGAGTCAGTATCACATATGCCAATATAGATAAGTGCATTTTTGAACATTTCACTCTAAAGCATAAGTTCTTGAGTGGTGTCAATCACACCCCTACTCCATTGATACCCCACCAGTCAAGAAATACAAGTTTGCTCTTGGCCATAAAAATATTGTGGCAGTGATTGTACTGCTACATTTAACCACTATAATAACAATTCCAATAAAAACATTTCCTCCACTTCCCTTCCCTTGTGCATGTGTGTTATCCCCTCGCCAACCTCCCCAGCATCCCTCGTCACCCCACCACCACCACCACCTAGATCTAGAACTCTCCCAATCTACCCCTAAGATCTTCTTGAGAATACCATTGAGTATGTTGGAAGGGAATCAAGAGTCCCACAATGTCCTTTCTACTACGGTGATTAATTATAAAGATTTTCCATTTTTGGAAAAAGGCCTTTGCTCCTTTTTCGTTATGACATGATGTATCTATCCTATCTATACTGAAAAGATGCTTCAATTGTTCTATCAGCTCTGGGACCATGGGGGATTAACTTTTCAGCCAATGGGACAGGACACATCATTTGGCCACTTGCAGCACTACATGTGGAAATCTCAGCTTCTTAGGAACACTTCCTTCTATGATTTTTCTTTCCTGTCCCCCCTCTTCATCACTCTCCTCATTTTGACTGCCAATATCATGAAATAGGCACTCCCGAGGATTTCCTGTGTCCCAATGCCTATTTTATTCTGTAACTTGTGACCAATAACTTTGTATATTAGGGCAAGCCCACATACCATGCCACCAGTTCGGCAATAATGACCCACATTTGGGGCTGTTAGTTATACGATCGGGTCTGGAGGAAGAAGGAAGAATATTTAGGCCATATCGCCCCATGCATACATTTAAAGTAAGTTTCTCTCCATCTTTCACTAATAATAACATGCCTGATCGTCGCCCAACTCTGTAAGATAAGTGTAGTTGGGTCTGGCATCTGCAACCTCTCCCCCCATTTCTTAAATAAGCCTGAGCTTGCCTTCCCCCAAAGTTGTTGTCTCAGTACAGCATATAGAAAAGATATGGTGTAGTGGCCTGGGGCAATGTTTAGAAGATCCTCAAAAGCCTGGACAGAGATGTTCCTCACCCTGTCTCTGCAGAAAGATAATACCTGGAAAATTTCAAATTGCTGTTGTGGTGTCATGTTATGTTTGGCAACTATCTCTGAGGTCTTAAACCAGCTACGTGTCTTTTCGTTCATCAGTGCCTTGGCTTTTGCTGGAAATCTGTCCCCCCACTCTAACTGTGCTCCCCTATGTCCCTGCCAAGGTGATTCTGGATGCTTAGTCAATGGCATATGTTTGAACATCATAAATGGTAAACCATACATACTCCTCACTTTTTTTCCACGTGATTATGGTATCCTTTAATAAGACAGAGGACTTCACCTCCTTTGGCATCTTTGACCATTTGGTTTATATCAGTGCCATCAACTGAAAATATTAATACAGCTGCTTACACATCCAAAAATGAAGAAAAATAGATTAAAAACAACCAAAAACATGGTAAACATGCAAAACGATAACCCTTTGACTCTGAGTTGAAACTTTGGGGGGGTTATTCATAATTGGTTTTCCAGGGCTATTTTGTTGTATAAAAGTTTCAAAGTAGTCGCATTGAGGATATTTGAGACTTTTCACTGCTAAAAAGTCTCTGAGGAGCCAAAGCCATTTTAATAAATTTGATGGACACCGAATCTCAAAAAATATACGTAGAACTGTCCCAATGATAAATAACCCCCATTGTCTTGTATTGTCTAAATGCAGGACACCGGGGCTGGTTACCGATCACACGCATTACCATAGAAATGCGATTGTGGCACAACCCGGAGACTTTGATTCCAATTCTAAATGGATGTGTTTTGTAAAAAACAATGTTGACAGTAATAATAAGGCAAATCTTATTTTCTCAGCTGTTGTGATGGTTTGAAAACACATGTGTACTGCCTGCCCAATGAAGCGTCAATTATAATAATTCTCCTATTAGATCCTATGTGTCCCATAGAGCTTGATCACCGTGCCATTTAATGTCTATATTTTGTATTGCAGCTGCATAATTTCTGCTTGGGAAGGAAATATTATTTATGTTGATCAATGAGATGTAATGTTGATAACAAATTGTACAAAGGTCCTCGTTGTGTAACACCTGAACATTTTTTCTCCTTATGGTTTTCCTTCAGCCGTTATTCTCACACATAACTTACAGCTCTTTGATCTCACAATTTCAGATAACAACATACCACTTCATATTCTTTGGTACTCTTAGAGTTAAAACAATCCTTATAGTCCCCATATGCAGCTCTCCGTTATGCAGCGCTCCCATTCCCATTTTGGCAAATTAATGCTATTTGTATAATAAAAAGGTTTACAATTTTATAATATATTTCTGTATGAATTCTTCACTGTTTTCTAGATCTCTGCTTGCTGTCATTCTATAGAAAGCTTCTGTGTTTACTTTGAGTGGATTGAAATTTATCCATGGGTACGCAGGTGCAGGGCTCGTTAGTATCACAGAGAGTAATCAGAGCCGTGTGATATAACAAGCTGTGCACCTGTGTGACCACGGTCAGATTTCTGTTCCCTGGAAATAAACACTTAAGTTTTCTATAGAATGACAGCAAGCAGAAATTTAGAAAACTGTAGAATTGATACAAAAAGTATAGTAGAAAATTGTACAACTTTTCATTATCGAACAATAACATATATTTGCTGAAATGGGAATACTACTTTAAGCTCGGCATTCAATCTTGAACAATCTGTGCAGACGCTGACACTCCCTTCTTTCACGCATGCGCAATCAGGTGCATATAAGCCTGGCTGACACCAGAACACAGCGTTCCCGATCGTCCAGACATCTCATTGTAAGTTGATTGGGCCACCAACTAAGGGCTAAGGGCAATATATACGCCTACGGCGAGTTTCAACTTTATTCATACCCAACGACTGGCTTCCCACAATTTATTAACTTAGCTGTACTACCCATACAGACAAATATAAACCATGTGCGGCTAACAATCTCAGAGCCCACAGATAAAGGTCAGTGTTTGTATTTTTATGTCATGTTTTATCATTTTATAACTATGTGACAACATATCATTCTGTTATACACCACTGAGTTTTGTATTATAATATACATTTATTTGACATAGGTTTAAATTAACCATTTTTATTTAGGTATTTTACCATAGAAATAGAAACCATATAGATTTTATAATATATATAATGTCTGACTATTACATATGCATGTGTTCACATATATATTACACACATTCTATGGGCAATAATTATGAGGGCCTCTGCGCCACATCTGGCCTTGGCCTACATTGCAGTTTGTGTTCTGAAAATAAATTAACTGTTAGTTTGTGGTTGACTTCTTGTGTGATCCCTGCCCCAAAGCTGCATAACAACAAGGGCCTCCTATCCGCCTTTATGAAGATCCGCCATTGGTCAGCATCCTTGGGATATCGGCATGATGAAATCACATACTATAATGCCTGTGCCAGGCATCTGCCTCCTGGAAAAGGACAAGGTTGCTGCGCACTGGGGGAGCAGGCGAAGGTGAGTACAGTTTCATTGTGTTGTTATTTTATGGGGGCTGTACACACACACACATGGCCAAAAGTATTGGCACCCCTGCAATTATGTCAGATATATCTTCATTTAATTTGTCTTCAATGGAAAACAACAAAAGTAATTATCAAAAAGCAAAATTGGATATAATTCTACACAAAACATAAAAAAGGGGTGGGCAAAAGTATTGTCACCGTTTGAAAAATCATGTGATGCTTCTCCAATTTGTGTAATTAACAGCACCTGTAACTTACCTGTGGCACCTAACAGGTGGTGACTAGAGATGAGCGAACATACTCGTCCGAGCTTGCTGCTCAATCGAGTATTAGCGCACCCGCAACTGCTTGGTGCTCGGACGAGTATTTCGCCCGCTCGAGAAAATGTCATCTCGTGGCGTTTAGATTTTTGGCGGCCAGAAACAGAGCCAATCACAAGCCAGGAGACTCTGCACTACACCCAGCATCACGTGGTACACTTACATGTTGATGGCAGTGGTTGGCTGGCCTGATCAGGTGACCCTGGAATATACTAGCCCCTGCCCGCACTGCTCGGATCATTCTCTGCCTGGATGCCGTTGGGGAGAGCTGCTGCTGCTCAGGGAAAGCGTTAGGGTGTTCTATTAGATTAGTGTTAGGCAGGAGTGATTCAACAAGAACCCAACAGCCCTTCTTAGGGCTACAATAGCGTTATATATATTTTTTTTTCTATTTGCTTGTGGCTGGGCTTGCTGGCACTAGTAGTGCAGCTAGTACCATATTGTGACGAATTTGCAGGGAGACTTGCGAACGTTCTATTTAGCTCTTAGTGACACACATATCCATCTCAAACACCTAAGTGGGACAATTTATTAGGGGTTTGATTGAATTAGACAGAGTCTGCCGATTTTTTATTTTTTTTTTTCAAAACTGAAAGTCACAGGCACACCACAAAATCCAGTTGTGCTGTCAGTGTAGGTTAGAAACTAGCCATAGCAATCAACATCTTCTGTGGTTGCTGTGTGATTTCTTCTGCACGTTTTGTTCTATAAAAAAAAATAAAAAAGACAAAAAAAATAAAATAAAATTTAAAAAAAAACAAAAAATTTTAAAAAAGCACAAAAAAACCACAAAAAAGTACAGTTTATATTTCTGTTTTGTCTATATAGTAGACTTTAATTTTGAAAATGTTGAACCCGAGGGCTAGGGGTAGAGGACGAGGGCGTGGGCGTGGGTGAAGTTGTTGTCAGGGCAGGAAGTCCGAGGGGGGAGCAGACTGAAGGATCGGAGGATGATGAGAAGACAGACCCAAGCTGGGTTGATAGGCCTGGTAAACACAGTGCTTGTGAGACGGAGGCGAGTCCTATACCAGAAAAGGTTGGAAAAGGCAGTGGTGGGGCCAGACGGAGAGGCAGGGCCAAAGCTGGTGCATCAGTGTCAAATGTTTCACGTAGTGAAGCTTCCGTGGCGAGGGCTAGATTTTCTGAAGTCTGGAGGTTCTTTAAAGAAACACCAGGATCAGCAGGGGTTCCACCACTACTAGCTTAACTACCACCAGTATGCGCAGGCATATGAATCCTAAACACCCCACTCAATGGAACCAAGGCCGTTCACCTCCGGCCGGGTCCTTCCCCTGTGTCATTTGCTGCCTCTGCTAGTCAGCCCCCTGCCCAGGACCCCTGCACAAACACCTTCTAGGCAAAAACCACACCTTCGCCTCCACGATCCTCCACAGCGTCCACCAATGTCTCCATGCGCAGCGTCCAGCATTCTATACCCCAGACGCTGGAGCACAATACAGTGCAACCCACCCACACGCTCAATCCCTGAACGTCCACATCTCCAAATTACTCAGCCTGTAGATGCTGCCCTATATGCTGGTAAAGACCGAGGCCTTTCGCAACCTCTTGGCGGCCGCTGCCCCTCGGTATTCGGTCCCCAGCTGCCACTACTTTTCCCAATGTGCCGTCCCAGCCCTGCACCAGCACGTGTCAGACAAAATCACCCGTGCCCTGACCAATGCCGTTTCTGACAAGGTCCACCTGACCACGGACACGTGGACGAGTTCTGCTGGGCAGGGCCACTATATTTCGCTGATGGCACATTGGGTTAACTTGGTGGAGGCTTGGACCGAGTCTGACCCTGGGGATGCTCATATACTGCTGACGCCGAGGATTGCGGGGCCTACCTCGGTCCAGGTCTCTTAGGCCTACTATGCCTTTTCTTCCTCCCAACCCTCCTCCACCTCCTCCTCCGAATTACCATCCGTGGGCATGGCGCTATCAGTAAGCAGCAGCAGTGCCGTCGCTAAGCGACAGCAGGCGGTGCTCAAACTGCTGAGCCTAGGCAATAAAAGGCACACCGCCCAAGAGCTATTACAGGGCATCACGCTGCAGACTGATCTGTGGCTGGCACCGCTGAACCTGAAGCCAGTCATGGTTGTGTGTGACAACGGCCGTAACCTGATGACGGCTCTGCAACTCGGCAGACTGACACATGTGCCATGCCATATGTGCCCATCCTCAAGACATACCCCAATCTGTCTGATTTGCTCACGAAGGTGCGCTGAATCTGTGCGCAGTCCAGCACAGATGCTGCCACTCTCAGGGCAGCGCAGCGCCGCCTCCAACTGCCCGCTCACCAACTGTCGTGCGACGTGCCCACGAGGTGGAATTCAACATTAATCATGTTATCCAGAGTTTACCAGCAGCGCAGAGCGATTGTAGACTGCCAGATGTCAACCTCCATATCTGTCAGGTGCTGAGTAACTTTGAGGAGTCAACACAGACGGTCAGTGGCGATGCCGCCATCATCAGCCTCACCATCCCGCTGCTTGGCCTGTTGAAAAACACTCTGGTCAGCATGAAGTCGGAAGCTTTGCGCTCGTCACTAGAGACGGGGGAAGAAGATTCCCTTGTTGATAGCCAAATACCCTCTGGTCTGTTTCTCAGAAGTATCGGAGGAGGTGGAGGGGGATGAGGAGGAAGAGGAGGAGAATGTTGGCGAGACAGAAGAGGGGAGCATTGCTCAGTCCTTCACTGTTCAGCGTGTATGGGCAGAAGAAGAGGAGTTGGAGGAGGAGGAAATGGAGAGTCAGGCCAGTGAGGGGAGTGAATTCTTGCGCGTTGGGACGCATATGGCAGATTTCATGCTAGCCTGCCTATCCCGTGACCCTCGCATTCAAAGAATTTATTCCAGCACCGATTACTGGGTATTCACTCTCCTGGACCCACAGTACAAGCAAAATCTTTCCACTCTTATCCCTGTAGGGGAAAGGAGTGTGAGAATGCCTGAATACCAGCAGGCCCTCTAGCACAAGCTGAAACAGTGGGGCACATTTACTAGTGGGTCTAGTCGCGATCCAGCGGCGGGTTCTCCAACGCTGATTTGGGTTCTGCTGGGATTCACTAAGGTCCGTGCACCGATATTCACCAGGTGTCGCTGCTGCGCCGAGATCCGCCGAAGTTCACCTGCTTTTTTCACCACGCCCCCCCATTTCTGTTGCGCGAAAGTCGGCGCGTGCGCCACAATCCTGTGAAATACAGCGCAAAGCGGAAATATTCGGGAAAAACCCGACGGATTCGCGGCTGCGGACCCTTAGTAAATGTGCCCCAGTATTTCCCTTCTGACAGCGCTAGCAGCAGAGGGCGTATTTCTGCAGGACAAGAACTGTCCAGCACTGGCAGGGGTACGCTTTACAAGGCATTTGCCAGTTTTTTGTCACCCCAGCAAGACACTGTCACCTGTCCCCAGTCTTGGCAGAGTAGGGCTGATCTTTACAGAAAGATGGTGAGGGAGTACGTAGATGACCATACCATCGTCCTAAATGATCACACAGCTCCCTACAACTACTGGGTTTCAAAGCTGGACATGTGGCACGAACTCACGCTGTACGCCTTGAAGGGTTCTTGCCTGCCCTGCCGCTAGCTTGTTGTCAGAGCGGGTTTCCAGTGCAGCTGTGGCATCATCACCAATAAGCGTACACGCCTGTCGACTGACAGCGCTGCAGGCTGATGCTTATCAGATGAATAAATCCTTGATTTCTCAGTATTTCTATTCTCCACGAGGTGAAAGCAGTTCAACCTGAATAATGTATGCACTCCTCCTCATTTTCCTCCTTCTCCTCCTCTTTGTACACTAAAGCAGAGGAAACTGGCTATTTTTTGCCAGGGCCAACTGGCTCTAGCTATAGTAATATAGTACTAGCTATAGTATGTATTTAATTTTTCTGGAGGGCCACCTACCCGGTCCTCTGGTTTGAAAACTTTTTTGGACTGCCACATACAGGCACTCAATCTATTAATTTTTCTGCAGGGCCATCTCCTGCTCCTCTGGTTTGAAAACTTTTTTGGACTGCCACATCAGGCCACCATCCAAATTTAATTGTCTCCATAGCAGCCTCCGACGTCGTCTTTAGCTGCTCCAGCGTTGTCTCCATGCTACCTCCACAACGCCACTGCATTGCTGCCTCCAAAAGTCGTCCATATAGCTGCCTCCATACATCGTCCCCTTAGCAAACGACTGTGTCAGGCAGAATTTGGGTTGTTTTAACGGCTTCCACATGAACTTGTTAACTTTGTCGCCACCCTGCTTGTTTATCCACAAAATATACCGCCAAACTTTTATCATTGACCATATTATTTCAGTGCTTCTGCGATTGTTTATGTTCCCCTAACCCGCCATAACCAGCCCAATTCTTATAAGAACAGTACACACTTGATCTTATACAATGTTCTTAGAAGTGCTGTTTGTAGCCCCCGTCTGCTTTGAAAATTATAAATTTTCAAAGTAAACGCTTCTGGCCACCAGGCACATTTTGGACAGGCGAAAGCCTCAGAGGCATCCATGCATGCTGCCCCTGCTGTTTCCTGTCCATTTCGCCTCCACAATCCTCCACAGCGTCCACCAATGTCTCCATGTGCAGCGTTCAACTGTCTATACCCCAGACGCTGGAGCGCAACAGGAAATACAACACATCGTCCCCTTAGCAACGAGCTGTGTCAGGCAGAAATTTCGGGTGTTTCACCAGATACATAATGGAATTCGGACCATCTGTCGCCGCCATGCTGGAGACCTGAAGTTTCAATTATAACAGCGTGAATTACGGATGCCCCATACTGTCGCTCTTAATCATGGAACCATTTCCGAAAAAAAATAAAAAATAGAACCGCTATGCTATTCCATTATACCTAGATGAAATATTCAAACGACCCCGCCTGCTTTGAAAATTATAATTTTTTAAAGTAAACTGGCCCCAAGGCCCATTGTGGGTGGGGAGGAGCCGAGAGGCAGGGGCTTGGACTGGCGAAAGCTCGTCTGGCAGCGGACTGCCAGCTACATCCCAAGATCCAACTAACATCGTTTGAACTGCAGCAACCTTCAACCCACAACCTATAACCTTTAAGCTCTCAAATCTATCTTTTCACTCTTTTCTCACTTCCTTACATCCACCTCAAGTGCCATAACCGTCCCCATTGCCTCCACACGTTGTCTCCATAGCAGCAATGGGCCTATTTATTCGTAAATTGTGAACTCAATGAACTTTGATATTAGGGCAAGCCACATACCATGCCACAGTTCGGCAATAATGACCACATTTGGGGCTGTTAGTTATCGATCGGGTCTGGAGGAAGAAGAAAGAATATTAGGCCCATATCGCCCCATGCATACATTTAAAGTAAGTTTTCTCCATCTTTCACTAATAATAACATGCCTGATCTTCGCCCAACTCTGTAAGATAAGTGTAGTGGGTCTTGGCATCTGCAACCTCTCCCCCCATTTCTAAATAAGCCTGAGCTGCCTTCCCCCAAAGTTGTTGTCTAGGACAGCATATAGAAAAAGATTATGGTTGTGTGGCCTGGGGCAAGTTTAGAAGATCCTCAAAAGCCTGGACAGATAGTCCTCACCCTGTCTCTGCAGAAAGATTAATACCTGGAAATTTCAATGCGTGTTGTGGTGTCAGTTATGTTTGGCAACTTCTTGAGGTCTAAACCAGCTACGTGTCTTTCGATCAATCAGTGCCTTGGGGCTTTTGCTGGAAATCTGTCCCCCCACTCACAACTGTGTCAATCTTGTCCTGCCAAGGAGATCTTCTGGATGCTTTAGTCAATGGCAAATGGTTTGAAACCATAAATGGTACCTACATACTCCTCACTTTTTTTCCACGTGATTATGGTATCCTTTAATAAGACAGAGGACTTCACCTCTTGGCATCTTTGGACCATTTGGTTTATATCAGTGCATCAAGAAAATATAATAGAGCTGCTTACACATCCAAAAATGAAGAAAATAGATTAAAACAACCAAAAACACAGGTAAACATGCAAAACGATAACCCTGACTCTGAGTTTGAAAACTTTGGGGGGTTATTCATAATTGGTTTTCCAGGGATTTTTGTTGTATAAAGTTTCAAAGTAGTCGCATTGAGGATTTGTGGATTTCACTGCAAAAAGTCTCTGAGGAGCCAAAGCCATTTAATAAATTTGATGGACACCGAATCTCAAAAAATATACGTAGAACTGTCCAATGAAAAGATACCCCCATGTCTTGTATGGTCTAAATGCAGGACACCGGGGCTGGTTACGATCACACGCATTACCATAGAAATGCGATTGTGGCACAACCCGGAGACTTGATTACATTCTAAATGGATTGGTTTTGTAAAAAACAATGTTGACAGTAAAATAAGGCAAATTTCTTTTCTCTGCTGTGTGTTGATGGGTTGAAAACACATGTGTACTGCTCTGCCCAATGAAAACGCCTATAATAATTCTCCTATTAGATCCTATGTGTCCCATAGAGCTTGATCACCGTGCCATTTAATGTCTATATTTTGTATTGAGCTGCATATTCTGCTTGGGAAGGAAATATTATATTTTGTTGATCAATGAGATGTAAGTGAACAAATTGTACAAAGGTCCTCGTTGTGTAACACCTGAATTTGTCCCTTATGGTTTTCCGTTCAGCGTTATTCTCACACATAACTTACAGCTCTTTGATCTCACAATTTCTTATAAACATACCACTTCTATTCTTTGGTACTTTAGAGTTAAAACAATCCTTATAGTGCCCAATGCAATCTCTCGTATTCCAGCGCTCCATTCCCATTTGGCAAATTAATGTATTTGGATAATAAAAAGGTTTACAATTTTAATATATTTCTGTATGAATTCTTCACTGTTTTCTAGATCTCTGCTTGCTGTCATTCTATAGAAAGATTCTGTGTTTACTTGAGTGGATTGAAATTATCCATGGGTACGCAGGTTGCAGGGCTCGTTAGTATCACAGAGAAGTAATCGAGCGCGTGTGATATAACAAGCTGTGCACCTGTGTGACCACGGTCAGATTTCTGTTCCCTGGAAATAAACATTAAGTTTTCTAAGAATGACAGCAAGCAGAATATAGAGAAAAACTGTAGAATTGATACAAAAAGTATAGTAGAAAATGTTACAACTTTCATTATAGAACAATAACATATATTTGCTGAATGGGAATACTATTTAAGCTCGGCATTCAATCTTGAACAATCTGTGCAGAAGCTGACACTCCCTTCTTTCACGCATGCGCAATCAGGTGCATATAAGCTGGCTGACACCAGAACACAGCGTTCCCAGATCGTCAGACATTTCATGTTAAGTTGATTGGGCCACCAACTAAGGGCTACGGCAATATATACGCCTACGGCGAGTGTCAACTTTATTCATACCAACGACTGGCGTCCCACAATTTATTAACTTAGCTGTACTACCCATACAGACAAATTAAACCTGTGCGGATACAACTCCAGAGCCCACAGATAAAGGTCAGGTTTGTATTTTTATGTCATGTTTATTTTTTATAAACTATGGGACAACATATCATTCTGTTATACACACGAGTTTTGTAGTCTAATATACATTTATTTGACATAGGTTAGAATTAAACCATTTTTATTTAGGTATTTTACCATAGAATGGCAACCATATAGATTTTATAATATATCTATGTCTGACTATTACATATGCATGTGTTCCACATATATATACACCATCTTATGGGCAATAATTATGAGGGTCTCTGCGCCACATCGCCGGGCTACATTGCAGTTGTGTTCTGAAAAAAAAATTAACTGTTAGTTTGTGGTTGAATTCTTGTGTGATCCTGCCCCAAAGCTGCATAACAAACAAGGGCCCTCCTATCCGCCTTTATAAGATCGCCATTGGTCAGCATCCTTGGGATATCGGCATGATGAAATCACATACTATAATGCCTGTGCCGGCATCTGCCTCTGGAAAAAGCAAGGTTGTGCGCACGGGGAGCAGGCGAAGGTGAGTACAGGTTCATTGTGTTGTTTATTTTATGGGGGCTGTACCACACCACACATGGCCAAAGATTGGCACCCCTGAATTATGTCAGATATATCTTCATTTAATTTCTTCAATGGAAAAACAACAAAAGTAATTATCAAAAAGCAAAATGGATATAATCTACACAAAACATAAAAAAGGGGTGGGCAAAAGTTATTGTCACCGTTTGAAAAAATCCATGTGATGCTTCTCCAATTTGTGTAATTAACAGCACCTGTAATTACCTGGGGCACCTAAACATGGTGGTGACTAGAGATGAGCGAACATACTCGTCCGAGCTTGCTGCTCATCGAGTATTAGGCACCCGCAACTGTGGTGCTCGGACGAGTATTTCGCCGCTCGAGAAAATGTCAACTCGTGGCGTTTAGATTTGGCGGCCAGAAACAGAGCCAACACAGCCAGGAGACTCTGCACCTACACCCAGCATAACGTGGTACACTACATGTGATGGCAGTGGTGGCTGGCCTGATCAGGTGACCGGGAGTATACTAGCCTGCCCGCAGCTCGGATCATTCTCTGCTGGTGCGTTGGGGGAGAGCTGCTGCTGATCAGGGAAAGCGTTAGGGTGTTATTAGATTAGTGTTAGGCCGAGTGATTCAACAAGACCCAACAGCCTCTTAGGGCTACATAAGGTTATATATATTTTTTTTTCTATTTGCTTGGCTGGATGTGGCACTAGTATGAGCTAGTACCTATTGTGACGAATTTGCAGGGAGGGAGATCTGCGAACGTTCATTTAGCTCTTAGGGCACACAGATCCATCTCAAACACCTAAGGGGACAATTATTGGGGTTGATTGAATTAGACAGAGAGGATGCCGATTTTTTATAGTTTTTTTTCAAAACTGAAGTCACAGGCACACCACCAAAATCAGCGTTGTGCTGTCAGTGTAGGTTAGGAAATAGCCATAGCAATCAACATCTTCTGTGGTTGCGTGTGATTCTTCTGCACGTTGTGTTCTATAAAAAAAAATAAAAAAGCAAAAAAAAATAATAAAATAAAAATTTAAAAAAGAAAAAACAAAAATTTTAAAAACACACACAAACAACACACAAAAAAAAGTACCAGTTTATATTTCTGTTTTGTCTATATAGTAGACTTTAATTTGAAAATGTTGAACCGAGGGCTAGGGGTAGAGGACGAGGGCGTGGGCGTGGGTGAAGTTGTTGTCAGGGCGAGGAGTCCGAGGGGGGAGCAGACTGAAGATCGGAGGATGATGAGAAGACAGACCCAAGCTGGGTTGATAGGCCTGGTAACACAGTGCTTGTGAGAAGGAGGCGGATCCTATACCAGAAAAGGTTGGAAAAGGCAGTGTGGGGCCAGACGGAGAGGCAGGGCCAAAGTGGTGCATCCGTGGAAATGTTTTCACGTAGTGAAGCTTCGTGGCGAGGGCTATAGATTTTCTGAAGTCTGGAGGTTCTTTAAAGAAACACCAGGATCAGCAGGGGTTCCACCACTACTAGCTTAAATACCCACCAGTATGGCAGGCATATGAATCCTAAAACACCACTAATGGAACCAAGGCCGTTCACCTCCGGCCGGGTCCTTCCCCTGTGGCATTGCGCCTCTGCTAGTCAGCCCCTGCCCAGGACCCCTGCACAAACACCTTCTACGGCAAAAACCACACCTTCGCCTCCAGATCCTCCACAGCGTCCACAATGTCTCCCATGGCAGCGTCCAGCATTCTATACCCCAGACGCTGTGGAGCCACAATACAGGCACCACCCACACGCTCAATCCTGAACGTCCAAATCTCCCCATATAGCCTCGTAGATGCTGCCCTATTGTCTGGGTAAAGACCGAGGCCTTTCGAACCTCTTGGCGGCCGCTGCCCCTCGGTATTCGGTCCCAGCGCCACTACTTTTCCAATGTGCCGTCCCAGCCCTGCACCAGCAAGTGTCAGACAAAATCACCCGTGCCCTGACCAATGCGTTTCTGACAAGGTCCACCGACCACGGACAAGTGGACGAGTTTGCTGGGCAGGGCCACTAATTTCCTGATGGCACATTGGGTTAACTTGGTGGAGGCTGGACCGATGTGATGACCTGGGGATGCTCAAATACTGATGACGAAGAGATGCGGGGCCTACCTCGGTCAGGTCTCTTAGGCCTACATGCCTTTTCTTCCTCCAAACATCCTCCAACCTCCCCTCCGAATACCATACGTGGGCATGGCGCTATCAGTAAGCACGCAGCAGTGCCGTCGCTAAGCGACAGTCAGGCGGTGCTCAAAAATGCTGAGCCTAGGCATAAAAGGCCACCGCCCAAGAGCTATTACAGGGCATCACGCTGCAGAATGATCTGTGGTCGCACCGCTGAACCTGAAGCCAGTCCATGGTGGTGTGGTGAACAACGGCCGCAAACCTGATGACGGCGCTGCAATCGGCAGACTGAACAGCTTGCCTGCCATATGTGCCCATCCTCAAGACATACCCCATCTGTTGATTTGCTCACGAAGGTGCGCTGAATCGTGCGCAGTCCGCACAGATGCTGCCACTTTCAGGGCAGCGCAGCGCCGCTCCAACTGCCGCTCAACCAACTGTCGTGCGACGTTGCCCACGAGGTGGAATTCAACATTAATCATGTTACCAGAGTTTACCAGCAGCGAGAGCGATTGTAGACTGCCAGATGTCAACCTCCATATCTGTCAGGTGCTGAGTAACTTTGAGGAGTCAAACACAGGACGGTCAGTGGCGATGCCGCCATCATCAGCCTCCCATCCCGCTGCTTGGCCTGTTGAAAAAAACACTCTGGTCAGCATGAAGTCGGAATGCTTTGCGCTCGTCACTAGAGACGGGGGAAAGAAGATTCCCTTGTTGATAGCCAAAGCACCCTCTGGTCTGTTTCAGAGTATCGGAGGAGGTGGAGGGGGATGAGAGGAAGAGGAGGAGAGCGAATGTGGCGAGACCGAAGAGGGGGCATTGCTCAGTCTTCACTGGTCAGAGTGTATGGGCAGGAAGAAGAGGGTTGGAGGAGGAGGAAATGGAGAGTCAGGCCAGTGAGGGGAGTGAATTCTTGGCGCGTGGGACGCATATGGCAGATTTCATGCTAGCCTGCTATCCCGTGACACTCGCATTCAAAGAATTTATTCCAGCACCGATTACTGGGTATTCACTCTTCTGGACCCACAGTACAAGCAAAATCTTTCCCACTCTTATCCTGTAGGGGAAGGAGTGTTGAGAATGCCTGAATACCAGCAGGCCCTCTAGCACAAGTGAAACAGTGGGGCACATTATAGTGGGTCTAGTCGCGATCAGCGGCGGGTTCTCCAACGTGATTTGGTTCTGCTGGGATTCACATAAGGTCCGTGCACACGATATTCACAGGTGCTTGCTGCGCCGAGATCCGCCGAAGTCACCTGCTTTTTTCACCACGCCCCCCCCATTTCTGTTGCGCGAAAGTCGGCGGCGTGCGCCACCTCCTGTGAAATACAGCGCAAAAGCGGAAATATTCGGGAAAAAACCCGAGGATTCGCGGATGCGGACCTTAGTAATGTGCCCAGTATTCCCTTCGGACAGGGCTAGCAGCAGAGGGCGTATTTCTGCAGGACAAGAACTGTCCGCACTGGCAGGGGTACGCTTTACAAGGCATTTGCCATTTTTTGTCACCCCAGCAAGACACTGTCACCTGTCCCCAGTCTTGGCAGAGTAGGGTGATCTTACAGAAAGATGGTGAGGGAGGGTACGTAGATGACCATACCATCGTCCTAAATGAATCACACAGCTCCCTACAACTACTGGGTTCAAAGATGGACATGTGGCACGAACTAACGCTGTACGCTCTGAAGGGTCTTGCCTGCCCTGCGCTAGCTTGTTGTGCAGCGCGGTTCCAGTGCAGCTGGTGGCATCATCACCAATAAGCGTACACGCCGTCGACTGACAGCGCTCCAGGCTGATGCTTATCAAGATGGTAAATCCTTGATTTCTCAGTATTTCTATTCTCCACGAGGTGAAAGCAGTTCAAACTGAATAATGTATGCAATCCTCCTCTTTTCCCTTCCTTCCTCCTCTTTGTACACTAAAGCAGAGGAACTGGCTATTTTTGCCAGGGCCAACTGGCTCTAGCTATAGTAATATCGTACTAGCTATAGTAGTATTTAATTTTTCTGGAGGGCCACCTACACGGTTCCTCTGGTTTGAAAACTTTTTTGGCTGCCACATACAGGCACTCATCTATTTAATTTTTCTGCAGGGCCATTACCTGCTCCTCTGGTTTGAAAACTTTTTTGGACGGCCACTACAGGCACCATCCAAATTTAATTGTCTCCATAGCAGCCTCCGACGTCGTCTTTAGCTGCTCACACGTTGTCCATGCTACCCCACACGCCATCTGCATGTGTGCCTCCAAAAGTCGTCTCCATATAGGCTCATACATCGTCCCCTTAGCAAAACGAGCTGTGTCAGGAGATTTTGGGTTGTTATAACGGCTTCCACATGAAACTGTTAACTTTGTCGCCACCCTGCTTGTTATCACAAAATATACCGCCAACTTTTATCATTGACCGTATATTATTTCAGTGCTTCTTGCGCACTGTTTTGTTCCCCTAACCCGCCATAAGGCCAATACTTTATAAGAACAGTACTACACTTGATCTTATACAAAATGTTCTTAGAAGTGCTGTTTGTAGCCCCCGTCTGCTTTGAAAATTTATGTTTTCAAAGTGAACGCTTCCGGCCACCAGGCACATTTTGGACGGGCGAAAGCCTCAGAGGCATCCATGCATGCTGCCCCTGTGTTTAGCTGTCCATTTCGCCTCCACAATCCTCCACAGCGTTCAACATGTCTCCATGTGCAGCGTTCAACTGTCTATACCCCCGACGCTGGAGCGCAACAGGAAATACACACATCGTCCCCGTGCAACGAGCTGTGTAGGCAGAAATTTCGGGTGTTTCACCAGATACATAATGGAAATCGGACATCTGTCGCGCACATGCTGGAGACCTGAAGTTTCAATTTAACAGCTAAATTACGGATGCCCATACTCTCGCTCTTAATCATGGAACCATTCCGAAAAAAAAAAAAAATAGAACCGCTATACTATTCCATTATTTCTAGATGAAAATTTTCAAAAGGACCCCGCCTGCTTTGAAAATTAGTAATTTTTTCAAAGTAAAAGTTTCTTGCCCCAAGGCCATTGTGGGGTGGGAGGCGCCGAGAGGCAGGGGTTTGGGACTGGTGAAAGCCGCCTGCAGGGACCGCCAGCCTACATCCCAAGATCCACTAACATCATTGAACTGCAGCAACCTTCAACCCACAACCTTTAACTTTACCTCTAACATTATTCTTTTACTCTGTTTATCACTTCCTACATGACACTTCGCGGCATTTTCTATATACACATCTGCTGTTTTCTTCTGTTTTTGTTTATTGATTCTTTCGGATGTGTTAAATTTTTCTATACTATATTCCATACCCCGCATTGCTACTATTTTAGTTACGTAACCTGGCAGGTTCTACATACCCTGCTTTTCCTGGGGTTCTACTATATAGATTTTCTCCTGATCACACTGATTTTTCTTTTGATTATTAACTATAGATTTCCAGAATCCCTTTTATAGTACGACCATGGATCTGCAGACTCGGGAAACTGCCTGGAACAATCGTTCAACGAATGTTTTTAACAACTCAACTGAACCGGTGGGGAACTCTGACTTCACTAAATTGTGTAATGACGTGCTTCATCTACATAAGGCCATCACAAGACTCTGGTGGAACATTAGAACGTTGGAGGAATATCTGCGACAAAAAATCTTTCCCCGTGGTCTGAGAATACAGATCTTCCCTTCTTGGGAGATTGACACTGATGAAAAGAATACATGGGAAAAGGGTTTATCCCAATGCTCATTAATTTTGATAAACATGCTCTTAGACCATGACAGGGAACTTTTGACTCAACAACGCGAAGAAATTAAAAAACTAGAATCCCGTCTGACCACCTTTGACATAACATTGGTTGATCCTTTCCGGAAAAAACTACAAGAGACTATTGATGACTACGAGAAGAACATCATTTCGAATAAACAACACAAATTTCAGAGAGATAAAACGGATTACGAGAGGGGTAAGGCATATCATTGGACACACAGAGGCAATAAACGCCGTTTTTATGCTAAAACACCATTTAACAGACCGAGTGCTGGTCCCCAGATAAGCGATTCTCAATCTACGGATTTTAGTGAATCCGAAAACTCGGAGGACACTACGCCTAGACAACAGAACACCAGAAAACGTGGGCCCAGACATCGTGAGTGGTCCCCTAACCACAAACGTGACAAGACCTTCAGGGGCAAGAAAACTGCAGCACATGGTAATCCTCATGATTTACAAATCATTAATCTTTCTGATTATCACCTATCTGCTATTGAATTGTCTGTCCTTCAAAAGGGTCTTTCCTTCTCCCCCATGCAACGGCTGAATAAATTTGAACTAACCAAAGATCTCTACTTGTTTTGCAGACAATTAGCATTCAAATTGTTATATCATCAACCTTCCTTGCTTGATTCTATCCCGGATGAAGATAGACAGACTCTCAGGGACCTACTGGACCTACTCAATGAAAATTCCGCGGAACAAGGTAGGAAGAAATTCACCCTACGTAACCCTTCTCAGAGTACACCAAGCTTCAGATTATTCCCGGCATTACAGATCTTTTATGAATCCACCTTGAGGGACATTCGGGCTCTCAATGTGGACAATAACAAAATGGAAAATCTTTCTAGATCTGAACGTCTAGCCCTTCGAGGCCTCAAACAACAAACCTCCTTTTTAATAAAGGAGGCAGATAAAGGGGGAAACATTGTAATCTGGCCCCTTCATCTATATTTGGAAGAAGCTAAGCGCCAATTGGGTAACACCTGCTTTTATGCTGTTCTCCCCTCAGACCCTACGAAAATCTTTAAGGACAAAATCGATCGACTGATATCGGCAGCATTAAGGGCTGGCATCTTGAACAAAACGGAGGCAGATTTTCTGACGACTCAAAAACCAATCATCCCTACTTTTTACCTTCTACCCAAAGTGCATAAATCATTGGTAAAACCTCCGGGCCGTCCTATTGTTTCGGGAATGGGCAGCCTCAATGAAAAACTTTGTACTTACCTGGATTTCTTTCTACAACCTCTGGTCTCCAGATTAGCATCTTTTGTCCGTGATACTACCCATCTAATCCAAAGGATCAAGGATTTCCATGCAGTGAATCCGATTTTACTGGTGACCCTTGATGTGGAATCCTTATATACCATCATCGAACACCAGGTAGGTCTTGAGGCGGTCACCTATTTCCTTGATAAAGAATGGTCAGCAGACAGGAGGCATGATTCTTTTCTCCTGGACTTGCTGCATCTGGTGTTACACCAAAATTATTTTGTCTTTGATAGGGTCTTTTACAAACAAATTTCCGGGACAGCGATGGGAGCCAAATGCGCACCATCCTATGCGAACCTATTCCTAGGATGGTGGGAAGAGAAGGTAGTGTATTGCTCCCCTGATTTTGCAAACTTTGTGGCAGGTTGGTTTCGGTATATTGATGATATACTTGTTATTTGGACAGGTACCATCGAGGATTGTCATATCTTCATCGATCTTTTTATAATGGCCGGTAAAAAGCAGTTCCTCATTTAAACCAAAGGCATCATTTGTCCGTGATACTACTCACTTAATCCAAAGGATCAAAGATTTCCATGCAGTGAATCCGATTTTGCTGGTGACCCTTGATGTGGAATCTCTATATACCATCATCGAACACCAGGTAGGACTTGAGGCGGTCACCTATTTTCTTGACAAAGAATGGTCAGCAGACAGGAGACACGATTCTTTTCTCCTGGACCTGTTACATCTGGTGCTACACCAAAATTACTTAGTCTTTGATAGGGTCTTCTATAAACAAACCTCCGGGACAGCGATGGGAGCCAAATGCGCACCATCCTATGCGAATTTATTCCTAGGATGGTGGGAAGAGAAGGTAGTATATCGCTCTTTGGATTTTGCAAACTTTGTGGCAGGTTGGTTTCGTTATATTGATGATATCCTTGTTATCTGGACAGGCACCATTGAGGATTGCCACACCTTCATCGAAGTGCCATAACCGTCCCCATTGCCTCCACACGTTGTCTCCATAGCAGCCTCCAGATGCCATCTCTACAGCTGCCTCCACACGCCGTCTCCATAGCTGCCTCCACACGTTGTCTCCATAGCAGCCTCCAGACGTCGTCTCCATAGTTGCCTCCAAAAGTTGTCTCCATAGCTGCCTCCACATGTCGTCCCCTTAGCAAACAAGCTGTGTCAGGTGCATTTTTCGTGTGTGTTTCACCAGATACGTTATGGAACTTGGTCACTCTGTTGCCGCCAGGCTGTGTTATCAACTAAATATACCATCAACCTTTTGTTCACACAGGGAATCATTTCAGCGCTTCTTGCTCACCTCCTTTGGTTCCTCTCTGCCGCCATAACTAGGCCAAATACTGATACGTACAGTGCTACACGTTATCCTCACCAAAAGGAATTTTTTTAATTGGTTTGAAGCCTGAGTCCATTTGGGGCATGTCTCCATGCCACTCTCTAGCCTGCCGCTGCTGCCGCTGCCTCCGCGTACCGTCCCCTATAGTGTCAGGGTCAATTATTGGGTGTTTTAGATGCTATCTCGTCTCACTCGGTCACATTAGGCAGCCTCAGAGGCATCCATGCATGCTGCCCCTGCTGTTTCCTGTCCATTTCCATGGTGTTTCCATCATTTTCTGAGGTTTCCAGGTTCTGAGGTTTGGCCAAGTTTCCCTGTGCAGAGCCTTGGTCCCCTTGAAAAATGCTCGAGTATCCCATTGACTTCAATGGGGTACATTATTCGAAACGAGCACTCGAGCAACGAGGACTCGAGCATTTTAGTGCTCGCTCATCTCTAGTGGTGGCAATAACTAAATCACACTTGCAGACAGTTGAAATGGATTAAAGTTGACTCAACCTCTGTCCTGTGTCCTTGTGTGTACCACATTGAGAAAAGAAAGAAGACCAAAGAAAAATTGTGAGGAAGCATGAGCAATCTCAAGTCCATCTCTAAAGACAAGAATGCTCCGTGCGCAGTGTTGTCAAGAAGTTTAAAGCGTATGGCACTGTGGCTAACCTCCCAGTTGAAATGGATTGAAGTTGACTCAACCTCTGTCCTGTGTCCTTGTGTGTACCACATTGAGAAAAGAAAGAAGACAAAAGAAAAATTGTGAGGAAGCATGAGCAATCTCAAGTCCATCTCCAAAGACAAGAATGTTCCTGTGTCTACCGTGCGCAGCGTTGTCAAGAAGTTTAAAGCGTATGGCACTGTGGCTAACCTCCATAGATGTGGACGGAAGAGAGAATTGACGAGAGATTTCAACGCATGATTATGCGGATGGTGGATAAAGAACTTTGACTAACATCTTAACAAGTCCAAGCTGCCCTGCAGTCTGAGGGTGCAACAGTGTCAACCCGTACTATCTGTCGGCGTCTGAATGCAAAGGGACTACAGTGTCAACCCGTACTATCTGTCGGCGTCTGAATGCAAAGGGACTATATGGATACCTATACCCATAGTAGGATACCCAGGAAGACCCCACTTCTTACACAGAAACGTAAAAACATAAAACATTTTTGGAGAATTAAAAAAAAAAAAGCCTTCAAAGAAAAGAACACGGTCCCTACAGTCTAAAATGGCGGGGGTTCCCTGATGTTTTGGGGTTACTTTGCTGCCTCTGGACTGCTTGACCATAGTCAAGGATGTCCCTGAGATCCATGCCTCCAAGGTTTTTTCCAAGCTGCGCCTTTATGGGGCCTACAACCTCATCCGAAAGGGAGACTAATGGAAGACAGCTTTTAACACCCGTGATCGACATTTTAGGTGCTTAGTGATGCCATTTGGACTCTAATGCTCCAGCTGTCTTCCAGGAGATTGTGAATGACATTTTCAGGGATCTACTGTGTACGGGTGTCGTGGTTTACCTTGACGACATCTTGATGTATTCTTCAGACCTTGAGACCCTGTTCTCACTAGGTCTGACACAGAGAAAGCCTTTCATCTTCAGGTGGATGCCTCCTCCGTATGTCCTCTGTAGAGCTGGAGCAGAAGTGCTCACCCAGAAGGGCCTAAGGGACCGAACTCAACATGATGGTTTTCCTTTCCAGGACATTTCTTCCGTAAAGAGATATCACTCTATGGTTGACAGAACTGTTAGCCACAACTTGCCCTGGAGGTGAGGGCGGTTATCTACTGTAGGGTGCTCTCCATCCTGTGTGTGTATACAGACCACAGAACCTTATGTGACTGCCAGGACAGCGCATGAATCCACCGCAAGGCTGGTTTGGCAGGTGGCCCAATGCTGTACCAAGCCTGTCTGCCTGCTTGCGGCGAGCCATAGAGAGATGCCCCCCCCCCCCCCCCCATATATGTTACTATTTCAGGGAGTGTCAGGACCAGATCTACTATTGTGTTGATGTGGAAAATAAAGCAATGCAAAAATGCATACAGAGTAGTACGCCATATAGTATAAATGCACACACAGATATCGCCCTTAGTTATTAATGCATACACGCAACCACATGTATGATGAAAATTCATACAGCGTGCGCCAGTAGTATTAAATGCATACAGCATGCAGCCATGGTAGTTATAAAATGGCATACAGCATACCACCGTGTAGTATAAAAAATACATACAGCCGTACCACCATGTGTATAAAATGTATTACAGCGGTAGTCCAGTGGATATAAAAATGCATACAAGAATATTGCCATGTGCGTGATAAAAATACATACAGGCCCCCCATGAGTATAAAATGCATACAGCGACCCCACTGTATTATTATAAAATACATAATCATATTGGCTATGTAATTATAAAAATGCATACTAGCAATCTCATCTAGTATTAAAATGACATTACAGCGTACCACCATGTAGTATAAAATGTATACAGCGTTCGCCATGGCGTATATTTAATAAAAGCAACAGACATATCGCATGTAGTATAAATGCATACAGAATATGCGCCATGTAGCTATAAAAGCATACAGCATATCGACGCATAGTATTACAACTGCAGTGTAGTGCTTGCCTGTACAATAACACTGCCATACAAAGTGCCACCATGGAGTATAAAATGCATACGGATATGCATATAGACAATATAAACAGTACAGATACACATACACATCCAAATTACATATACACATACAAATCATACTTACACAGAACACAATACACACATAGACACACAGACGAAATCACAGACATGTACACAGACCTATACAGACATATTAGAGTACATGGACAGACCATCCACATAACATATACACAGACATTATCAATTATAACACACATAGATGAACACAATCATACCTATCACATTAACATATAACATACATACACACATCACATAATATAAACTTACTATTATTCTATGGTATTTTCCAGAAGGTTTCAGAGGGACAGGGTGCTGTGAAGGAAAGGGCTGGGGGGAGAGGAAGGGGGGGAGGGGGCGAGAGATAGGGGGGGGGAGGTAGGAGGGGGACAGCGAGGGAGGAAGGCCTGGAAGCGGAGTAGAGTGAGAGTAGAGAGTAGAGGAGAGGAGGAGGGATGGGGGGAGGAGGGGTGGTGGGGGGGTTGGGAGGTGTGAGCGTTAGCGGAGCATAGAGGGGAAAGAGGAGATGAAAGGGACAAGAAGGAGCCGGAGCGGAGTGGAGAGAGGAGAAGGGGGACCGACGAGAGGGGGAGGAGAGGGTGAGAGCGGATATGATCGGGACAAGGAGAGCAGAGTGGAGCGAGAGAGGGGGCGGAAGCGAAACAGAGGCGGGGGAGCGGAGGAGCGGAAATGAAGAGGAACAGAGGAGCAGGAAGCCAGAGCAGAGGAGGGGAGGGCGGGGAGATTGAAAGGGACAGAGGGGAGCGGACAGAGCAGAGAAGGGGGTGGAGCGGAGATGAACGGGATACAGAGGCGAGGGAGGGAGGGAGAAGAGAGGGGCGGGGGACGCAGAAGAGACGAGGAGGGGGGGAGAGGGAGGGAAATGAAAGGGGGACAGAGGGATGCGGAAGAGGCAGAGAGAGGAGGGTGGAGGAGAGAGCGGAGTATGAAGGGGGGACAGCAGCGGGAGCGGAGCCGAGCAGAGGAGGAGGGAGGGGAGAGCGGAGATGATGGAAGGGACAGACGGGAAGCAGAGCAGACAGGTGCCAGGAAGAGGTTTGTGGCGGCCAGCGGGTGGTAAAGTTGGTAAAAGGATGTGCGGATGGCGGGAAAGGAGAGAAAGAGGAGTGCCAGCCGGCATGTAGGAGGTGCGTGTGTCAGCCTGGGAGGGCGGGGTGCGTACAGGTGTGATGGAGCACGCAGTGGGTGGTTCCAGCGGCAGCATAGGAGAGATGGCGGGGTGGCAGCATGGAGCGAGCGGGCAGCACAATGCCCGACCCTCATCCAGCTGGTTGTGGGCGCGCGCTGAGGGACGAGATTCTCAATGCGCATCATGGCAGGTGCGCCCCAAAGGCCTGTTGTTCATTGTTCATTCTCCGCCTTCAACCTGTTGATCATTCTGTCCTGCGGAAAAGAATGTCAAGGCGATGATGCCTGGTCCCCTGTGATTCAGAGTTGAGCGAGAGGGATCCTTGGCATACATCTTCCTGAACAATTTGTATTGTCGCAGCTCCGGTGGATCTTCGGGCAGCTACCTCATGGCAAACATATTGCCAGACCTGCAACTCCAGAAATCCTAGGACCGACGGGATTGCAGAGCCGCAATCACCGAAAAGTCAGGATTAGATGAATTGAGAACAAAAACTTTCATAGTAAAACTGGCCACTAACGGTTGTCTAAACGTTTCTGTGGTGCTCTCACATGAGATCCTTTTACACCAAAAAGCGAAAAGTAAGGAGGGACTATATAAACTAAAAAAGTCGTGTGGGCACTTCAAGAAATGGCCTCGGCTTTGTTTGCCGTTAAACCAAGTTTATGTTTTATTGTTTGCAATAGTTTAAAAAAGGTAAAAATGGTAATTCTAGCGCATAAAAGCCATCAAAGATGACCGTTTGAGGTTTAACCCAGGATTACCTGGAAATAATCCAGATACAGTATAAATGAGACTTTTACATTGAGATAATGCATTTATAAACATGCAGGTATAACAAAGTTTAAAGTATGAACAATTCAGGTGAAAGATTGATAAAAATAAATGAGAGCAAAAAAAAATATATTAAAAATATATAATAAGTGTCGTTGTGAACAATATTCATATGAAAAGTGTCCGGGTAGGTTTTTTGGGACTACAAAACATAGGGCTCTTATACTGCAGCCATAGGATTATATCACAGTGGTTGCATGGTGATTATGATAAATTGATCTCTATAGTTTTTTATGTCAGATTTATTAAAGAATGGGCCTCACGGTTTGATGGACCAAATGTTTGTGTGATACATATCGCGTTGAACACTTTCATCCGGCATCAACGGTCCTCCGATGTGGTCGGCTTCACTGTTGCCGGATTTTAACCCCGTGGAAGTTTTGAACATAGGCATTCGTTCAGTGACGTGTTTGTGTCTCCCGCTGACACAGAGAAAGCCTTTCATCTTCAGGTGGATGCCTCCTCCGTAGGAGCTGGAGCAGTGCTCACCCAGAAAGGGCCTAAGGGCCGAACTCACATGTGGTTTCCTTTCCAGGACATTTTCTTCCGTAAAGAGATATCACTCTATTGGTGACAGAACTGTTAGCCATCAAACTTGCCCTGGAGGAGTGGCGGTATCTACTGTAGGGTGCTCTCCATCCTGTTTGTGTGTATACAGACCACAAGAACCTTCTGTACTGCCAGACCAGCGCCTGAATCCCAGGCAAGCCTGTTGGCAGGGGTGTACCAAGCCTGTCTGCTGCTTGAGGCGAGCCATAGAGAGATGCCCCCCCCCCCCCGCCCATATATGTACTATTTCAGGGAGAGTGTCAGGACGATCATCATATTGGTTGATGTGAAAATAAAGCAATGCAAAAATTGCATAACAGAGTAGTACCGCCATATAGTATAAATGCCACACAGATATCGCCCTGTAGTTTTTAATGCATACCCGCAACCACCATGTAGAATGAAAATCATACAGCGTGCGCCAGTAGTATAAATGCATACAGCATGCCAGCCGGTAGTCTAAAATGCATAACAGCCTACCACCATGTAGTATAAAATACATACAGCGTACCACCATGTAGTATAAAATGTATTACACGTTATGTTCCAGTGGTATAACTATAAAATGCATACAGAATATTGCCATGTGGGATAAAATACATACAGAGCCCCCCATGGAGTAAAAATGCATACAGCACCCCCCATTATATAAAATACATAAATCATATTGGCTAGGTAAGATAAAATGATACTAGCAATCTCGATCTAGTATAAAATGCATACAGGTACCACCATGTAGTATAAAATGTATACAGCGTTCGCCATGGCGTAATTATATATTAACTTAAAAGCAACAGAATATCGCCATGTAGTATAAATTGCATACAGAATAGCGCCATGTAGCTATAAAAGCATACAGCATATCGACGCATAGTATTAAACTGACATGTAGTGTATGCCATGTACAGATAAACTGCCCATACAAACGTGCCACCAGGAGTATAAAATGCATACGGATATGCAGATAGACACATATCAACAGTACAGATAGCACATACACATCCAAATTACATAGACACATACAAATCACACAGACAGGAACACAAACACAGCACGTAAGAACACAGAGAAACACAGGACAGTACACAGACCTAGACCAGACAGTAGAGACAGGACAGACCACACGACAGAACATATACACAGACATGTATAAAAATTATAACACACATGAAAGAGACACATCACATACCTAGACACATAACATATATACATTACATACACACATCACATAAATATAAACTTACTTTAGTTTATGGTATTTTCACAGAAGGTTTAAGGATCATCCTGTAGGCTGGGGGAGAGAAGGGGGGGGGGGGCGGACAAGGGGGGAGGGAGCGGTAGCGAGGCCGGGACGAGCGGAGGGAGGAGGCCGGCAAGCGGAGTAGAGTAGCAGAGTAAAAGGTAGAGAGAGAGAGAGTGGAGGAGAGGAGAGGAGGATGGTGCGTGTAGGAGGGGTTTGGGAGTTCGTTAGCGGAGCATAGAGGGGAAAAGCGGAGGAGATGAAAGGGACACAGAAGGAGCCGGAGCGGAGTGGAGGAGAGGAGAAGGGGGAGACGAGCGGGAGGAGGGTGTGAGAGCGGATATGACGGGACAAGGAGAGCAGAATGGAGCGAGAGAGGGGGCGGAGCAGAACAGAGGAGGGGGAGCGGAAGGAAAGAAAGAGGAACAGAGGAGAGGAAGCAGAGCAGAGGAGGGGGGGGGCGGGGAGATGAAAGAGGACAGAGGGAGCAGGACAGAGCAGAGAAGGGCGGGGAGCGGAGATGAACGGGACAGAGGGAGGGAGTGGAGGAGAGAAGGGGCGCGAGCGGAGCGAGGAGGGGAGAGAGGGAAATGAAAGGGACAGAGGGAGCGGAGACAGAGAGAGGAGGGCGGAGAGAGAGCGGAGATGAACGGGGAACAGCGGGAGCGGAGCCAGAGCAGAGGAGGGGGAGGGAGAGAGCGGAGATGATGAAAGGGACAGAGGGAAGCAGGAGACAGACAGGTGCCAGGAAGATTGTGGCGGCCAGCGGGTAAAGTGGTAAAAGGATGTGCCGGATGGCGGGACGGAAAGAAAGAGGATGTGCCAGCCGGCAATGTAGGAGGGTGCTTGTGTGTCAGCCTGGGAGGGCTGGGGTGCGTCAGGTGGAGGCCAGCACGAGTGGGTGGTTCCAGCGGCAGCATAGGAAGACTGGCGGGGGGGGGTTGGCAGCATGGACGGCCGGGCGCACAATGCCCGACCCCTCATCCAGCTGGTTGTTGGGCGCCGCCTGAGGGACGAGATTCTCAAGCGCCATCATGGGCAGGTGGCCCAAAGGCCTGTTGTCACTGTTCTATTCTCCCGCCCTTCAACCTGTTGATCATTCTGTCCTGACGGAGAAAGAATGTTCAAGGCGGATGCCGGTCCCCTGTGATTCAGATGTTGATGCGAGAGAGGATCCTTGGCATATCATCTCTCCTGAACAATTTGTATTGTCGCAGCTCCGGTGGATCTTCGGCAGATACCTCATGGCAACATATTGCCAGACCTGCCAACTCCAGAATCCTATGGACCGACGGAGATTGCAGAGCCGGCAATCAACGGAAAAGTCAGGATGTAGATTGAATGAGAACACAAACTTTCATAGTGCCACTAAACGGTTTTGTCTACGTTCTGGGTGCTCTCAATGAGATTCCTTTTACACCAAAAAGCGAAAGTAAGGAGGGACTATATAAACTAAAAAAGTGTGTGGGCACTCAAGAAATGGCCTCGGCTTTGTTTGCAGTATTAAGACCAAAGTTATTTTTATTGTTGTGCAATAGTTTAAAAAGGTAAAAATGGTAAATTCTTAGCGCATAAAAGCCATCAAAGCGACCGTTTGTAGGTTTTTAGACCCAGGATACCTGGAAATATCCAGATTACAGTTAAATGATACTTTTCATTGAGATTACATGCATTTATAAAACAGCAGGTATATACAAAGTTTAAATATGAACAAATTCAGGTAAAGATTGATAAAAATAACATGAGAGCAAAAATAAAATAATTAAAAAATTTTAATGTCGTGTGAACAATATTCATATGAAAGTGTCCGGGAGGTTTTCTTGAGGACACAAAAATAGGGTCTTTATACTGCAGCCATAGGATTATATCACAGTGGTTGCATGCTGATTATGATAAATGACTCTCTATAGTTTTTTATGTCAGATTTTATTAAAGAATGGGCCATCAGGTTTGATGGACAAATGTTTGTGTGTACATATCGCCGTTGAACACTTTCATCGGCATCAAGCCGTCGTCTCTCCGGACTGTGGTCGGCTTCACTGTTGCCGGATTTTGAACCCCCCCGTGAGAAAGTTTTTGAACATAGGCATTCGTTCAGTGACGTGTTTGTGTCTCCCGTACTCCATACTGCACAATGGGAGGGAAATAGCAAGATCTTTGAGCGGTTTTTGGGCCAATATTAATGGCTAGCAGATCCTGACATTAGGGAACATATGCACAAAAACCACCCCGGTAGTTGTCAAACGTGCTGATCCATCGTCAGCAGATTGTAAGTAAGTCACCACCATCCCCACACCCAAGAATAATCTTTGGGTCAAAGGGTCGCGGACTGGACACCAAACGATGACGTAAGCCGACAGCTTGGGATTGGGTCTAAGTGGCCCCCGGGGTTTTCACACCAGAGCCCTCCGCAAAGTAGGTGGACTTGCTGCGGCGTCACTCCACCAGTGTCTCCTCCACAAGGGCACGACTTTGTCCCGCATGGCGGCCAACGAAGTGCAAAGTCCTAAGGCAATGATTGAGTTCGGGGAGCCTGCCAGGAGATCGAGACAAGCGCCAGATCAGTCATGACAATGAGTCGGAAGTCAGGACACTGGCAGCACCAATCCTAGTCTGATAAGCGGAAATGGGAATTGTGTGCTTACCATAAACATATATCTCCTTACAATATTTGACGTAGTTCACACAGCCATGAAGATAAAAAGGCAATGCGTATACATATTAATCATGTGTTGTCAAATGAACCTTAGATAGTAATTCAGAAATGTTGGGCCAGTGAGGTTCACCGCGCTCCATGGGCTTTCCCAGGGGAACTCCACCTGTGTCTCCTCTCGGGATCTCCGTCATGTGACCTATCAATCAACCTGGTTCAACAGGATGACAAGACGGAAACACATTGCAGTACAACATTCTGCGCGCGGACGTGGATTGTCGGAAGTATGTATGTAAAAACAGGACCGTGCATCGCGTACCAACCAGCCTTGGCGTTCCCTCAGTTATGTTGGTAATATAGCTTATTTGTAATAATGATTCATTTCTACATGACCCTCGGCTGCGTCTTTCCACTGGCCTTTTCCCCTCCGTCTTCGTCTCTCGTTACCTTATTCGATGGTATAGAACCGATTTTGCCCACAACCTACATGTAAAAATATCACAGTTGGGGTAGATGGAGCTGGCTCCCACCCTTTCTGCGTTCCGCCAGCGGCCTGGGTGGCTTCCCTCTCAGCCTGGTGGCTTCCTCATGGGTAATGTCATTCCCCCCTAGGAAGCCCCCATGCTCGGTGGCGGAACGTGTGGGGGAGCCCAGCTCCCTCTACCCATCTACTACTGTGATTATTTTTCATTGGTCTTTGCCTGCGCTTTTAGTATTTATGTACTCATTTGTGGCATACTCTACTCACATTGGCAACACTATATGCTCAATTTCATTCCATCTGCAGGCATTGGTCATTTCTTCTTTTCTTTTTATATTTAAGTTCTGTGTGGGACTGTACAACCTTTGGTTTTAAAATTGTTGGCACATACACATATGGTTGCCTATGAGCAACAAGTGCTCTCCTCTCTTGCACATATATGTCTTTGCCTGCTATATAGAGACCCAGCACTGGAGAGTGCTTTTTATTGTTTTTACGGTTGGAATACCCCAACTGTTTCTATGTAAAAAGTAATAAGATACCACATCATTGTCACTTCTTAGTTTTGTGTAGTATTATTAGTCACCTATCACACTTCCTTTGTGCGTCGATTACACCCTAATGCTGTTTTGAGACGTGTGGTCCTTTATTTGGCTTCATCCACTTGTTACACTCAGTGGCCCGGCTCCAGTGTTTAGTGGGCCCCTGGCGCCAGGGGAAAGCCTAGTGGGCACTTTATGGCCCGCCCCCCCCTCCAGTAGTACACTTGCCCCCCCACCCCGTTTACACATTCCTCCCCCTCCGCCCTGTATACACCTGCCCCTGCCCTCCTCCTGTATACCACTGCCCCATTTTCGCTCCTCCTGTATACACACTGCCCCCTCACTTGTATAACACACCTGCCCCCCCATCCTGATACACACTCTGCCGCACGAACACTCCCCCCCCTCCTGTCCCACACTCTGCTCCCCTTCCTTTATGACACACTGCCCTCCCCTCCTGTATCACACACTGCCCCCTCCTGATACACAATTAACTGCCCCCCCTCCGTGATCCACACTGCCCCCCAGGCCTCCTGTATACCCCACTGACCCCCTCCTGTATACATCACTTACCCCCTTGTATACCCACTGCCCCCTTCTTTATACACCTGCCGCCCCTCCTGTATACCCACTGGGGGGGGGGCCCCCTCCCTGTCCCCTGTCCATGCTCCCGCCTCAATCACCTGATGCGCTCTCTCCTGTTGTTACTACTACACTACTGCCTTTCCCCCCCTTCCCCGGCCATGTGCATGTTACCAGGGACATCATCAAAGGGTCCTTCAAGGCCTTCGACCTCCGGGGAAAGCCCGTGACTGCAAATGCTCTCATCGCGATCTGTTTCTGGAGGACCAGATCGTCGCTGAGAGAGGGAAAGAATCTCCCGGGCACGGTGCAGATGTCCGTCCTTCTGACCCGTGGAGATTCGTGGTCCTGGTGGGCCCCTCCAGTCCACCCCGTGCCCCGGCACTTGCCCGGGTTTCCGGGTGCTGGGGGCGCCGGGCCTGTGACCACTTGCTCAAGTTTGGCGTAAACGCGATTGGCCCTTATACGACTGAGGCTTGTCCGTACTAGGACTGTGGGTTGGTGTCAAGGTCCAGCGACCGATCCAGAGGGGCTATTTGGTGTAGTGTTTCTTTTTTTAAATCAGTGTGCTAAGGTTGCTGGTTTATCTTTAGCTGTAGTGTATCGCTATGTGCTGTGGCGACTGGGCTGGTCAGGACCGTTAATACCTTGCGGTGACACAAACCATCCTGATCTGGTAGTGTTAGATGTGTCATGGAGCACAATAGGTCTAGTAAATCGTTGAACATGATCTTCTGTATTACGAGCAGAGTGACAGGGACTGTTACAATCGGATCGTTCTGATCTCTGATCACAGTACCCCATCATTGGGTTTAGATATAATAACCCTCTTCAATTACACATTGACATGGACTGTGTACAATTGGGATCGTGCCTCGAGCTCTGATCACAGTACCCAATGCAATTGGGTTTAGATGAAATACCCGTCTGCAATTACTTCTGTGCATATTTACATAGTCACCCGCCTGTATAGACCTTCCTGACTTTATTCCTTTCCTGCTCCCTGACGTACATCCCATCAGGTCACCTATTTGTCTGGGAATATCCTCCCCAGCCAAACTCATCAAGTCTCATACCCTGCAGGTCCCTGACTCACTGACCGCCGTATTAAGGGCCCCATAGCTACAGCTTTAGTAATACCACACAAACACTAAGTGTTCCCTATACTGTTTCTCTAACCTTAGGCACCTTGGTTTTAATATTTTTCATTTTCTCATTTCTCCGATTGATCAATCTATTCCAACACTACTAACTATTTTTTAAGAATCTATTAAATACAGAGTGACATTTTCAGAATCAATGCTAGTTGTCCGATATGGGTAACCTTGCTCCGCCTAGAGCGGGACGTATGTATGTAAAAAGTTGTCATTAAATCCCTGCCGTGACAAAGGTCCAAATGTTTAAAATAATTTAGTGTCCAGAGAGACACCACCGACTCATGTCAGCTCCATATGACCCGCCCAAGGGGGGGGTGACCTGTCCCTTTAATTGCCGGCAACCGGGTGCTGTGGTGACCTTAAAAAAACCCACCGTGGGGATCTCTACCAGACCAAATGCATCACCAGTACTCAAAGTGTCCATCAACAGTATTGCAAACGGGGTCTTTCCACTCATCTCCCTGGGGATACATTGAGATTGCAGGCCCCTCAAACTCCCACCCATTGAAAGATCTTGGCTCCCACAAAGATTGTCAACAGCTCTGTAATCAACGGCAATGGATAGCGGTTTTCTTTAACTGTGACCTTGTTATACCCGTTATCCCATGCATGACGGAGTGACCTGTCCTTTTTGGTCACAAAGAAAAAGCGCACCAAGCCTGGAAAGAAGAGGACTCGTATTAAGCCCCTCTACCGGTTTTTCTTTATATAGTCCGAACCCAAGAATATCCACAGGACATTGTTAAGGTGCGGTAGGAATCAACACAACCTCGCTTCTTCTTCTATAAGAAGTCAAAAAAGTCCATATAGCAAGCGAAAGGCCCCTCCATTGCCTTGGAGCCACAAAGAAACCAGAATGGCACTGGATTATGTCAAATCGCAATACATCAGACTGCAATCGTCCCCACCAAAGGATCTCCCCTTCTCCCCCGTCTTCCAGTTTAAGAACCGGTGCATGCAGCTGCAACCATTGTATACCCCCACAGGAATGGAGAACATAGACCATGGTCTACTAAAAGACACAGTCTTTCCTTTGTGCAGCATCACTGACTCTGGCACGACATAGGCTTGGTGCAGTACTGGACCCGGTCAGAGAGGAATTTGGCCTCTGACAGATGAGATTACAAGGATTTTGATGCGACCCATTATTGATTCCAGAGACCAGAGCGGCATCCACGAAGGGCCCGCAGAACTGGATCCCAAGAAGCATAGCCTGATCTTGGTGCCGGTGCCAATGCTGAGAAGCACCAGAATCACAGGCCTAGAAGAGTGGAGAAGCATTGCTTACAACACCTTGGGACAACTTCCTCCGCTAAAACCATAGGTGCTGCCGTTTCCTGACACTTGGGACGGAAGGAACAAGACCCAATGAGTGCTCAGGACGGCACAATGAGGCAGTGGTTTCCTGATGTCTTCTCTTAAATGCTCTGGGAAGAGAGTCTGGCTCTGTCCACCTTCCATAGACTCCTCTGCAGATGGTACGACCTTGAGGCTGAGCTTCCCTTGGAAAGCAGGAGCCAGGTGATGAAGACGTTGTTATTGGACTTGTGGTTGTTCGGACAATTGGGCGTGGGAGGGTTCCTCCCTCTGTTCGTGGCGCTTCCTAAACCGCATGTCAATCCGGTTGGCTAGGGTGACACGACCACTCAGGGAAGACAGCTGATCACTAGCCTCAGGGCGTCTTCACATGAGATGGAGAGTCCCTTTGTTTTGAAAGCTGCAGCGGGCCACATAGCTTCCGAGGCCAGGGTATGGAACGGGACAGAATAGTCTCCCATGGAAGAGCTCCCTTGGTGCAGATGCAACAGCACAGTCTCAGCAGGAGGCCCATGCCAAGTTCTCTTCAAAGAACAGACTGGAACTCCATCCAGAACTGCTGTGAGAGTAACCGTGACTGGGTGTCGTCTCTGTCCGAGAGGGTTATCCCGGCCCAGGTCTTTCAATGGAGAGGATACTCGAAGAATGCCACCCTAGAGCGCCCCATGACAAAATTGAGAATGGCATAATGTTCTATGTGCAGGGAGAACTGGTTTACAAAGCCCCTTCACAGCTTGGAAGATCTCCTTCATGACTTGCCGGGCATAGACAGCCATACCTAGGTTCATCTGCGGAAGACAACGTGGTTGCATGATTCAACGGGAGCATCTCAGGAACCCGTTGATGGGTAGCTACAGCTGTTGCAGCACTGCGGTGACTTGTCCCAGCTGTGTCCCGCAACTGCTGTTATTGCTGGACCATATGGTTGGCAGATTCGAGGCGGCGACCGGAAAGCGGAATCTTGCGGCATCCAGGCCGATCTTAACTGTCAAGACCAGTGGGATTCTCGGCCACCGGGGGGTTGGAACTAGCGACCACCTGGGACCCAATCAAAAGTGGCAGCCACCTGTTCTTCTTCACCAGAGCCGCCGCAAAGTGGGAGGACTTTTCTGTTACATGGGTACCGACAATGTTTGTTCCACAGTTTTTGCGACACCACCCACCCACCCCACCCGCGGTGTCATTCAAGGTAGGGTACCTTAGTGGAAGACTTCTTGTGTCATGCTCCAGGCACAGGGTCAGGCCAGTGGGCGGCAAATTATGCAAGTAATCCATCTTGGGTCAAGCAACAGGGGGTCCAGGGCCAGATGGGAACATGATCACATGCACAGCAGAAACTGGGAATAAAAGGGCCACGGGAGGAATGCAGCCAATTGACTTTCGTCAATGGTCGCAAGGATACTGCTTTCCTCAATGTGTGTTGCTTAGTGGCACGAGTCAAATATTCTAGTCGCCCCTCAGAGACAGGAAGGCGTGAGAGTAGTGGATTATAAGGAGAGGTAGTTCATTCCAGCGCTGCCAATCCAGCATGCGTGTGGCCCTTAAAGTTCTGACCATTCACACTGTGAAGCAGTGAGCTGGGACACTTGGTGGACAGTCCCCGTAGCATCTCGCCTCATAGCGGGGTCCTACAGTATGAATGCATCCTGTTTCGCGGAGCACCCCATTGACCACTTCCTATCTCTTTAAATTGGAGAACAAATGATACTGCATAGCCCCACCCTTGCACTGTATTGGAACACGCCGTAATTGAGTTGTTCTAGTTGCCCACTCTGTTTCACATGTACCGCTCAGCGTTTTGTACCATATCTTCTTTTCCAAGGTGGCCATCTTCAGTATGGCTTCCACCAACCTTGAATCCTGACACACGCTCAATCCCCCCACTCACAACTATATTTACATTTGTAAGCTACGGATTTGTCTGGCTTTGGGTATCGAACCACATCAACTTATTACCGCTTTGCTCTGGAACTGATCGGAACCTGTCGTATAGAAAATCGCCACACTAGAGGTGTTAACCCCCTTATCCCATGGATGAACTCAGAATCACACAATCCAACAATCCTTCCCCACACTACACTTCCTCCGTCTTTTTCTTTTCGGGGATAATGCTTTGCGAGGCTCTTAATTTGATGTTGTCCTTGTTCCTCTCATAAACTCCTACACCTGTGGGCACTCCAGAACTTTCCCTCTTCTTTCCATTCTCCTCCTTTGAAGCTTGCCTCTGTCTGTTGCCTAAAATGGTGGAGGTTTGTGCTTTACTTTTTATATAGCCGTTTAAATGAGGGGTCGACTTTTGTGATGTGGTCACTGTGACATTATCCATGTGTTAATGTCACTAGCCTACAATCTAAGAATTGCACTTACAATTGCTGGGTGGTCCTTTGTCATCACTTCGTCGGTAAATTGGAGTACTCGTAGAAAACATCGGTACCACCAATAATGCGCTAATCCTCCAGTTTTATACATGTCCAGCATCAAGACACCCCAAAACTTTCATTATCTCTCTATTCTCCCTTGGCCCATCCACTCTGTGTGTGTGTTCCACATGAAACATTACTGTATTTGGGGATTTTTGTGCAAATCCTTGTTTGTGGACACATAAATTTGTCCGTTCGATACCATCCCGACATTTCATTAGATTTCACTCCGGAGAAAAGACTTTGTAAAAAATCTTTTTTCAGTCGAGCGCCCATTCAGTCCTTTAAAATGAATTCCTGGCTGCCGCACAAACTCAGGAATTTGGGCATCCTTTATTTTCACATGGGGTGTTGGGGTCGCATGAAGGAGCACTTGTGGGCTCGGGACCTGCTCCAAGCATTGGTCCCGCGGCGCCTTCTTGAGGGCCCCTTCACCTACCCCTCGAACGACTGAAAGAAATAAAGTCGAATGGTGTGACACCAGAAAAACATATAAGAACAAGGTCCTCCCTGTCAGAATCAATGTCGAGCAAGGAAGGGCCACATGCCTCCCTTCTTTTTGCATTAATAGGACATATTTTCTATTTTTTGGAGGCCATTCTAACGGTTTTGCTTCGATACATGTGTAAAATTCAAGGGGTGTGTCTGGGGAGCTGATGAACAACCCCTAATTACTCGATCCTGTTTATTTTAGATAAAAAAAACTGTAGTTTTAAAATTTCACTATTCAGGTAAAACATGAAAATTACTTTCACACTACAAACAAAATAATGCGAAAATATACAGCAGTTCTTGCTGATCATAAAAATCCTGCATTCTATCAGTAAGGACATCGAGGTTTCAGGTACCCCAACCTAGACCCGACAGCAAATCTTTCTACGCAGAGAAGACCCATCCTATCCCCCAAACCTGTGTGGAGGGATAGTGATCAAATAACTCTCCTCTCATTCAAAGTCTTTCCACTTAGCGTCATTAGTATTTCACTTGGCTTCTACTGGTCGTCTATTCCAAATACGCAAAATTTTCCAGCGAAACACTCAAGTAGCGCTACACCATACATAGTTAGAACTACAAATCAAATATATCTGATTACTAATCTATTACCAGTTTTGGGGATTTGTTACAAAATTAATTTGCTGCACTCATATTCAAAGTTTCACAATTTAGGCACGCAAGCATGCCCTTGTCCTTACTTTTGAAAGAATTTTTTCTTTTCAAGTCTATCACTTCATCATAAGCCCACGAGGAAATAAGCTTCTTGCTGAACCGCATTTGGCAATGAGTTGCCCACATTTGAACTCCTGAACCCCTATCCAAAAGACACGCACTCAATTCACCCACCAACTTTCTGTGTGGTAAACCGTGGACAGTAACAAAAGAAAACAATAACAACCCACCTGTGTGTGGCATACTCGTCTTGATCGCGCGATTTGTTCCCAATCCCAGTCTCTACCGAAAGAAACCCTCGCAGCTAGAAGTCAGGCTGTCCGACGGCTTTCCGGACACAGTTCTCCAGAGCCCTCGAACGCCAACAATTTCATAGCCTACTGAAACTAATCCGTTGTTCAAAACTCACTAAAATCCCGGCAACAGTGAACCGACCACACGGCCTTGAATGCCGATGAAAGTGTTTACAACGGCGATCTTACACCCAACAATTTGGTCCCATCAAACCGTGAGTGCCCATCTTCTAAAATCTTGACATAAAAAAACTATTAGAGAGTTCATTTCTCATATCAGCATGCAACCAACGGTGATATAATCCTATGCTGCAGATAAAGACCCACCTATTTTTTTCAGCAAGAAAAACCCTCCCGTACACTTTTCATATGAATATTGTTCACTGCGCACTAATCATCATTTATATCTTTTTTATATTATATTTTAATTATTTTGCTCGATTTTATTTTATCAATCTTTACCTACATTTGTTCATATTTTTAAACTTTGTATATACCGATGTTTATAAAGCATTTATCTCAGATGTAAAAGTATCATTTAACTGTAACTGGGATTATTTCCATGTATCCTGGGTCAAAACCTACAATCTGTATCTTTGTGGGCTTTTTATGCGCTAGAATATTACCATTTTTACTTTTTAACTTATGCAACAATAAATAACTTGTTTAACGCAAACAAAGCCCGATTCATTTCTGGAATGCCCACACACTTTTTTAGTTTATACTCACCTCTACTACTTTTTCCTTTTTGGTGTAAAAGATCCTCAGTGCTAGCACCCAAGAAACGGTTCGACAAAAACAGTTAAGTTCCACTTATAAGTTTGTTTGTTCTCAATTCAAATCTATATCTACCTTTATCAGTTGATTGCGCTTCTGCAATTCTCCGTCGTCCATGATTCTGGAGTGCAGGTCTGGCATATTGTTCCATAGTCGCTGCCGAAGATCCACCCGGAGCGTGCGACAAAAATTTTGTTCATGAGAGTGATATGCCACGGGATCCGCTCTCCACAACATCTGAATCACACAGGACAAGGGCATCAGCCTTGGAACATTCTTTCCGTAGGGACAGAAAGGGATCAAAGGTTGAATCGGGAGAAGAACAAGTACCAACAGGCAGGGGCGCACCTGCCATATGCGAATGTTGGATAATCTCGCCTCGCGGGCGCGCCACCAGCTGGATGAAGGTCGTCATTGTGGGCGCCCGGCCGTCCATGCTGCTGCCCAGTGCCTGCTCCAGTCCTGCCTATGCTGCCGCTCGTGAACCCCCACTCGTGCTCCATCCACCGACCCGCCCTCACCCGGCTACACACCCTCCTACAATGCCGGCTGGTGCCACATCCCCTTTCCCGCCAGCCGGCACATCCTTTTTACACCCCGCTGGCCGCCACATCTTCCTGAGCCCCTGTCTTCTCGCTCCCTCTGTCCTTTCACTCCGCCTCCGCCCTCCCCCTCCTCTGCTCTGCTTCCGCTTCCCTCTTCCCGTTCATCTCCGCTTCTCCCCCGCCCTCTGCTCTGCTCCGCTCCCCTGTCCCTTTCATTTCCGCTCTCTTCCCCCATTTCCTCTGCCCCGCGCCTCCGCCCCTTCCTCACTCTCCCTCCACTTGTCCGCTCCCCTGTTCCCGTTCATTCTCTCTCCCGCTCCCTTTCGACCTCCCCTGTTCTCTTGCTCTGCTGCTCTCGCTCCACCTCTGCTCCTTTCCATCTCCGCTCCGCCTCGCCCCCCTCCCCTGCTCACAGCTCTCGCTCCCTCTGTCCTTATTCATTTCTTCTCTCCCCTCCTCTGTTCTGCTCCGCCCCTCTCTCCTCCACTCGCTCACCTGTCCCGACATATCCGCTCTCTCCCCTCCCTCCGCTCGGCTCCTCCCCTTCTCTCCACTCCCTCCGCACCTTCTGTCCCTTTCATCTCCGCTTCCTCCTCTAGCTCCGCTACGCTCCCCCCCTCCTCCGCACCATCCTCCTCCTCTCCTCCCCTCTACTACTCCGCTTCGGCCCTCCTCCCTCCGCTCCGCCCTCCTCCGCTCCCCTCCCCCTTTGTCCTCTCCCCCCCCCTCTCCCCTGCCTCCTCCCTGGCTAAACCTTTCCTGAAAATAAAAGAAAATAAAGTAAGTTATATGTATGTGATGTTGTTTTAATGAATTAGAATGTTGTGTATAGGTATGTGAGGTGTCTATGTAGGTGTGTATATGTGGCTATGTATGTTAAAACAAACAAAACAACACAAAAGTTGCCCTGGTATTTATGTCGTGTTTCTGTCCCTGTCACTATCTGTATGG
The DNA here is from genome assembly GCA_019512145.1 of Engystomops pustulosus. NCBI lineage: Eukaryota > Metazoa > Chordata > Amphibia > Anura > Leptodactylidae > Engystomops > Engystomops pustulosus. Next base: position 155,151,863 of record CM033641.1, on the reverse strand, counting down.
TTCTCTGCTCTGTTGTCCATGTATGTGCTTTGTATGTGTAATAGTCTGTGATGTGTTTGTATGTACTCTGTTGTGATTTGTATACGTGTATATGGTATGTATGTGTTGTGTGTTGTACTGTTATATGTGTTAATCATGCAGTCCGTATGCATTTTATAACTACATGGTGCACGTTGATGCATTTTAATGTTACATGGCACTACACACAGGCATTTTACTATGCGTCGATTATGCGTAGTGCATTTATACTACATGGGCATATCTGGTATTGCCATGTTATACTACATGGCGATATGCTGTTGCATTTTACCCCATGGCGATAACGCTGTATACATTTTTAACTACAGGTGGTACGCTGTATGCATTGTTATACTAGATAGAGAATGCGTATGCATTTTATATTACATAGCAATGTGTATGTAGTTTTATAATACACCACTGGGGTGTGCTGTTGAATTTTATACTACATGGGGGGACGCTGTATGTTTTTATACCACATGGCAATATTCTGTATGCATTTATAATAACCACACCTGGCGATACGCTGTATACATTGTTATTACGATGTGGTACGCTGTATGTTATTTTACTACATGGTGGTATCTGTAGCATTTTATACTACATGGCTGCTGTGTATGCATTTAATACTACCCATGGCGGCACGCTGTATGAATTTTATACTAACATGGTGTATAGCTGTATGCAGTAAATTCTACAGGGCGATATGCTGTGTGCATTTTATAATATATGGCGGTACTCTGTATAGCATTTTGCCATGCTTAATTTTCACATCAAACCAATATTATGGATCTGGTCCTGGACACACCCGAAATATTACATAAGTGGCGGGGGGGGGGGGTGGGCAGGGGTGTACCAAGCCTGTCTGCTGCTTGAGGCGAGCCATAGAGAGATTCCCCTCCTCCCCCGCCCATATATGTACTATTTCAGGGAGTGTCAGGACCAGATCCATCATATTGGTTTGTGTACTATTTCAGGGAGTGTCAGGACCAGATCCATCATATTGGTTTGATGTGAAAATAAAGCAATGCAAAATGCATACAGAGTACCGCCATATAGTATAAAATGCACACAGCATATCGCCCTGTAGTATTTAATGCATACAGCATACCACCATGTAGTATAAAATTCATACAGCGTGCCGCCATGTAGTATTAAATGCATACAGCATGCAGCCATGTAGTATAAAATGCATACAGCATACCACCATGTAGTATAAAATACATACAGCGTACCACCATGTAGTATAAAATGTATACAGCGTATCGCAAGGTGTGGTATAAATGCATACAGAATATTGCCATGTGGTATAAAATACATACAGCGTCCCCCCATGTAGTATAAAATGCATACAGCACCCCCCATGTATTATAAAATACATACATCATATTGCTATGTAATATAAAATGCATACAGCATATCTCTATCTAGTATAAAATGCATACAGCGTACCACCATGTAGTATAAAATGTATACAGCGTATCGCCATGGGGTATAAATGCAACAGCGTATCGCCATGTAGTATAACATGCATACAGAATATCGCCATGTAGTATAAAATACATACAGCATATCGACGCATAGTATAAAATGCATGTAGTGTATTGCCATGTACAATAAACTGCATACAACGTGCCACCATGTAGTATAAAATGCATACGGAATGCATATATACACATATAAACACGTACATATACACATACACATCACATACATATACACATACAAATCACATACATATACACAAACACATCACATACATATACACATACAAATCACATACATGTACACAGACATATACACATACATATATACATTACATACACACATTACATACATATACACATACATATACACATATACACACATACATAGACACATCACATACCTATACACATACATATATACATTACATACACACATCACATACATATAAACTTACTTTATTTTCTTTTATTTTCCAGGAAGGTTTCCAGGAGCGGGGAAGGGGGGGGGGGGCGGACAAGGGGGGCGCTTCAACCTGTTGATCCATTTCTGTCCTGCGGAAAAGAATGTCAAGGCTGATGCCCTGTCCTGTGATTCAGATGTTGCTGGAGAGCGGATCCCTTGGCATATCATCTCTCCTGAACAATTTGTTGTCGCAGCTCCGGTGGATCTTCGGCAGCTACCTCATGGCAACATGTATGCCAGACCTGCACTCCAGAATCCATGGACCTGACGGAGATTGCAGAGCGCAATCAACTGATAAAGGTCAGATATAGATTGAATTGAGAACAAAAACTTTCTATAGTGGCACTTAACTGTTTTGTCTAACCGTTTCTTGTGTGCTCTCACTGAGATCCTTTTACACCAAAAAGGAAAAGTAGAGGATGAGTATAAACTAAAAAAGTGTGTGGGTTTGGATAAAGCACTTTTACTACCTGCTTACCCTGTGCCTGGCTTCCAGGGTCCCCCTGCATTCTGGAGGGGTGCAACATTGTCAACCCGTCCTATTTTCGTTCTCAATGAGCTAAGCAAATGATGAGCTATAGGTTGTATCGACGGAAGGGAGTATACAAACACAATATTAGGATACAACCCCGGGAAACCCAAACTTCTTACACAGGAGAACTAAAATAAAGCTAAAAAACATTTTTGGAGAAAAAAAAAAAAAAAGCCTTCAAAGCAAGAACAACGGTCCCTACCTTTAAAATGAAGATGCCTAAAAGTGGCGGGGGTTAGTCCCTGATGTTTTGGTGATTACTTTTCTGCGGGATCTGGACTGCTGGGACCGATAGCACGGTGTAAACCTGAGATCCATGCCTCAAGTTTTTTCACAGCTGCGCCTTTATGGGTGCGACAACCGCATGCCTAAAGGGATACTAATTGGAGAGACACGGAGCTTTTACAGCCCGATGATCTACCTGATGTAATGGTAGTGTAATGCGATAAGTGGTAGACCAATGTGTGGTGAACTCTAAGGCTCAGCTGTCGTCCACGGATAAGTTGTGAAGTGCAACAGGTTCTTACAATCAGGAGATCGTACACTGTGCAGGTATCCGGTGGGGATGTGCGTGGTTTTACCGTGGTACTGACATCTTGTGATGTACATTCAAGGGAACCTAGACCCTGGGGGGTTTTGTATTTCTCACTATTCTGTGACACAGAGAACGCCTATATCAGTGTCGAATACTTAACCGTGGAATAGGTGCCATTCACCTCCGGGTAGGGAAGCTGGAGGAGCAGTGCTCACGGGCAAAGGCATAAAGGGAGCCTAATGGTCCTAACAAATCACTGTGTGTGGTTAACACTTTCCGCGGTACATTTTCTGGGGGTTCTATAACGTAAAGAATGGAGATAGTCGGAAAACATCTAAAGGTTGGGTTACAGCACTGGTTGTAGTGCCATCCAAAAACATTGCGGCTGGAATAGGAGTTGGGTGGCAAGGGATGCTACTGGTAGGGTGCTCGTCGCATCCTGGGGGGTAATATGATGGATGTCTAAACGAGACCACACAGAACCGTCTGTAGCTAAGCCGAGGCCAAACAGTAAACACAATCGAGCCTGAAGTCCCAGGCAAGCATGTTGTCTGGGTGTGTTAATCCAAGCCGTGTCTTCTAGCTATGAGGGCGAAGCCATAGATATAGTGCCCCGCCCCCGCCGCCGCCGGCCCGTAGCATATGTGCGCTAAGACTTGTCAGGGGTGTCAGAGGGAAGCCCAGAATCCTACATAGATTGGGATTTGATGTGAAGTAATAAGCAAATGCAAAAACAAATCCTACAGAGTACCTGCCATATAGTAATAATGCAGCACAGCATATCGCCGGCTTTCAGTAGTTTACTGTCAAGACAGCATCAAGTAGGGCCCCCAATGAGGGGTAGTATAAAAAGGTTCCTACAACGCGAAAGCCGCCATGTCGTGATTAGGGAAAAATTCATACAGGGGAAAAAGTGCCTGCAACCAGTGAATAGTATAAAATGGCGGCAGAGTACAAAGCAATAAACCACCGGGGGGGGGATGTAGACTGTATAAAAATACTATCAGCGTACCAAACCGTGTAGAAATGATAAAATTATACAGCGTAATCGCCATGTGGTATAAAAAGTAGGCATACAGAAGATTATGTGCCATGGTGGAAGTTATACGAAAAGTGACACATACAAGGGCGGAGTGCGCCGCCATAGGATAGGTTACAAAGAAGGGTGGGGCATACAGGCAGACAAGCCCATTATTATAAGAATACATACAATCCTATTGCCTATGTAATATAAAAGGCATACAGCATATCTCTATTAGTATAAAATGCAACGCGTACCACCGGAAAAAAATGGAATATGCAAGAGAAAATGTATACCGCGTAATCTGCCATGGGTATAGAATGCAACAGCATATCGCCATGTGTATAACATGCATACAGAATATCTCCAGAGTGAGAAATAAAAAAAAAAGGTAAAAATGACGTACCGTGCATATGCGACATACATTATATAGAACAGATAGACATGTAGGTGAAATATTGCAGTGATAAGAAAGAAGAAAAAAGGAAAACAAGAGAAAAAAAGAACTCACAAAAAAAAGAAAGAAAAAAAAAGAAAACAAGTAAACTGCATCAACGTTCGCACCATTTGTGGGGATAAAATGCATAACGGAAAGTGCATAATATGAGGGCAGCGAAGTATAAACACAGACATATGTACCATACACAATCACAAAATACATATACACATACAATCACAGGGAAGGTACCTATAAGCAGGAACGACATCAAAGGGGGGGGGGTACGATTACACATCAAATCAGACATACATGTCACAGACATCTCAGCCACATACATATATCATTACATACACACATTAACATACAGATGAAACACCAATACAAATCCCAGATAGCGACAACATACATAGACCCATCACCACTACCTGAACACGGTACAAGGTATTACATTACATCGCCCACTCACATACTATATAAACTTACTATTTATTTTCTTTTATTTTCCAGAAGGTTTCCAGAGCGGGGGAAGGGAGGGGTAAGGAGGGTAGGGGGAACGGAAACAAGGGGGGAGAGAGGGAGCTGGAGGGGAGGGGAGCCGGGAAATAAAACACAGGAGTGAGGAGTGTGCTGCTGGTGATCGGATTAGATTGAGGTAGAAGGGGGAAAAGGACTTGTGGGGAAAAGGTCATGATGAAGGTGTGGGGAAGAACGGGTAGCGAATAAAGTCATAAAGAGAAGGAAAAGGGCGGGGATAGAAGTGGAAAGGGGGACGGTGGGAGGGGAGGTGAACGGGAAAAGCTGAGTGGAGGTAAGGGGGAGCCGAGCGGAGGAGGGGAAGTGGCTCGTGGGAGTATTATGCGGGGAGCAGGGAGGAGCAGAAGTGTGAATCTGATAGGATGGCGGGGGGGAGCACAGAAACAGGAGGGGGGCGGGGAATTGGTAATAGCTGAAATGAATGGAGAAAGGGAAGGGGGCGCTGTATAAGCAGTAAAAGCATAAAATGTAGGGGGAAGGGAATGGGCGAAAAGATATGGAGCGACGGTTACATATGGATCGGAGCGAGAGTCAGAGAATGTGGGTTTAGCGGAGACATTGAAGGGGCGGAACACAGATGGAGCGGAAAGATTTGGGATGATAAAAACAAAAGTGGCTGGAAGTCTGGATCCACTCAATGGATAGGGTAAAAAATTAAAAAAGCGGTGAACGAGGGGGAGTGTGGTGACAAAGGAAACCAAATGAATAGGGGAAAGGCAGGAAGGCCGACGACACAGAAGTAGGGGAGAGATAAGCGGGATGGATGAAGCGGGGGGTTAAGAAACAGGGAACTGAGCAGAGCCAGAAAAGAGAAAAGTGAAGGTGTGACGGAAAAGAAGGCTGGAGAGTGGGGGAGGCGTGACCAAAGGGGAGCATGCAGACATGTGAAACATACATGAGATGGGTGGCGCCAGCTGTATAAAGGTATGGGTGCGCGCTGCGGTGAACAGCGGATTTTTCCCTACCTGCAATGTAGGAGGTTGTGTCAGACCTAGTATTTATAGCGGTGGGCATGTGTGATTGCAGCACGAGTGGGGTATCCATCGGCAGCAGGAGTGGGGCAGAACTGGCGGGGGGGTGTCAGCATGGGACGCCGGCGGATGCGGACAGATGGGAATGCCGACCTCCGGGTCCTACCATCGTTTTGCAGCGCACGCCTGAACAGAGTGCTAGATGTACTCAAGCGTCGCCAATCAGTGGCAGAGTGCGCCGCCTGGTCCGTGTTGGTCTTCATTTCTTCTCCCGCTTCAACCTTTGATCCTTTCGTCCTCGGAAAAGAATGTCAAGGCTGATGCCCTGTCCTGGTGATTCAGATGTTTGCGAGGAGCGGATCGCTTGGCATAATCATCTCTCCTGAACAATTTTTGTCGCAGCCCGGTGGATCTTCGGCAGCAGTACCTCATGGCAACAATATGCCAGACCTGCACTCCAGACTCCATGGACCTGACGAGATTGCAGAGCGCAATCAACTGATAAGGTGATATAGATTGAATTGAGAAACAAAACTTTCTAATAGTGGCACTTAACTGTTTTTGTCTAACCGTTTCTTGTGTCTCTCACTGAATCCTTTTAACGAAAAAACGAGCAGAGGAGGGGGAGAGCGGAGATGAAAGGGACAGAGGGAGCGGAGCAGAGCAGAGGAGGGGGAGAGCGGAGATGAACGGGACAGAGGGAGCGGAGCAGAGCAGAGGAGGGGGAGAGCGGAGATGAAAGGGACAGAGGGAGCAGAGCAGACAGGTGCTCAGGAAGATGTGGCGGCCAGCGGGTAAAAGGATGTGCCGGCTGGCGGGAAAGAGGATGTGCCAGCCGGCATGTAGGAGGGTGTGTCAGCCTGGGAGGGCGGTCAGGTGGATGGCAGCACGAGTGGGGGTTCCAGCGGCAGCATAGGCAGACTGGCGGGTGGCAGCATGGACGGCCGGGCGCACAATGCCGACCCCTCATCCAGCTGGTGGCGCGCCGCCTGAGGCGAGATTCTCAACTCGCCTCATGGCAGGTGCGCCCCTGCCTGTTGGTCATTGTTCTTCTCCCGCTTCAACCTGTTGATCCATTTCTGTCCTGCGGAAAAGAATGTCAACAAAAAGGAAAAGTAGAGGATGAGTATAAACTAAAAAAGTGTGTGGGCACTTCCAAGAAATGGCCTCGGCTTTGTTTGCAGTTAAACCAAAGTTATTTTTATTGTTTGCATATAGTTTAAAAAGGTAAAAATGGTAATATTCTAGCGCATAAAAGCCATCAAAGATACCGATTGTAGGTTTAGACCCAGGATTACCTGGAAATAATCCCAGATTACAGTTAAATGATACTTTTACATTGAGATTACATGCATTTATAAACATCGGTATATACAAAGTTTAAAATATGAACAAATTCAGGTTAAAGATTGATAAAAATAAAATAGAGTTTGGATAAAGCACTTTTACTACCTGCTTACCCTGTGCCTGGCTTCCAGGGTCCCCCTGCATTCTGGAGGGGTGCAACATTGTCAACCCGTCCTATTTTCGTTCTCAATGAGCTAAGCAAATGATGAGCTATAGGTTGTATCGACGGAAGGGAGTATACAAACACAATATTAGGATACAACCCCGGGAAACCCAAACTTCTTACACAGGAGAACTAAAATAAAGCTAAAAAACATTTTTGGAGAAAAAAAAAAAAAAAGCCTTCAAAGCAAGAACAACGGTCCCTACCTTTAAAATGAAGATGCCTAAAAGTGGCGGGGGTTAGTCCCTGATGTTTTGGTGATTACTTTTCTGCGGGATCTGGACTGCTGGGACCGATAGCACGGTGTAAACCTGAGATCCATGCCTCAAGTTTTTTCACAGCTGCGCCTTTATGGGTGCGACAACCGCATGCCTAAAGGGATACTAATTGGAGAGACACGGAGCTTTTACAGCCCGATGATCTACCTGATGTAATGGTAGTGTAATGCGATAAGTGGTAGACCAATGTGTGGTGAACTCTAAGGCTCAGCTGTCGTCCACGGATAAGTTGTGAAGTGCAACAGGTTCTTACAATCAGGAGATCGTACACTGTGCAGGTATCCGGTGGGGATGTGCGTGGTTTTACCGTGGTACTGACATCTTGTGATGTACATTCAAGGGAACCTAGACCCTGGGGGGTTTTGTATTTCTCACTATTCTGTGACACAGAGAACGCCTATATCAGTGTCGAATACTTAACCGTGGAATAGGTGCCATTCACCTCCGGGTAGGGAAGCTGGAGGAGCAGTGCTCACGGGCAAAGGCATAAAGGGAGCCTAATGGTCCTAACAAATCACTGTGTGTGGTTAACACTTTCCGCGGTACATTTTCTGGGGGTTCTATAACGTAAAGAATGGAGATAGTCGGAAAACATCTAAAGGTTGGGTTACAGCACTGGTTGTAGTGCCATCCAAAAACATTGCGGCTGGAATAGGAGTTGGGTGGCAAGGGATGCTACTGGTAGGGTGCTCGTCGCATCCTGGGGGGTAATATGATGGATGTCTAAACGAGACCACACAGAACCGTCTGTAGCTAAGCCGAGGCCAAACAGTAAACACAATCGAGCCTGAAGTCCCAGGCAAGCATGTTGTCTGGGTGTGTTAATCCAAGCCGTGTCTTCTAGCTATGAGGGCGAAGCCATAGATATAGTGCCCCGCCCCCGCCGCCGCCGGCCCGTAGCATATGTGCGCTAAGACTTGTCAGGGGTGTCAGAGGGAAGCCCAGAATCCTACATAGATTGGGATTTGATGTGAAGTAATAAGCAAATGCAAAAACAAATCCTACAGAGTACCTGCCATATAGTAATAATGCAGCACAGCATATCGCCGGCTTTCAGTAGTTTACTGTCAAGACAGCATCAAGTAGGGCCCCCAATGAGGGGTAGTATAAAAAGGTTCCTACAACGCGAAAGCCGCCATGTCGTGATTAGGGAAAAATTCATACAGGGGAAAAAGTGCCTGCAACCAGTGAATAGTATAAAATGGCGGCAGAGTACAAAGCAATAAACCACCGGGGGGGGGATGTAGACTGTATAAAAATACTATCAGCGTACCAAACCGTGTAGAAATGATAAAATTATACAGCGTAATCGCCATGTGGTATAAAAAGTAGGCATACAGAAGATTATGTGCCATGGTGGAAGTTATACGAAAAGTGACACATACAAGGGCGGAGTGCGCCGCCATAGGATAGGTTACAAAGAAGGGTGGGGCATACAGGCAGACAAGCCCATTATTATAAGAATACATACAATCCTATTGCCTATGTAATATAAAAGGCATACAGCATATCTCTATTAGTATAAAATGCAACGCGTACCACCGGAAAAAAATGGAATATGCAAGAGAAAATGTATACCGCGTAATCTGCCATGGGTATAGAATGCAACAGCATATCGCCATGTGTATAACATGCATACAGAATATCTCCAGAGTGAGAAATAAAAAAAAAAGGTAAAAATGACGTACCGTGCATATGCGACATACATTATATAGAACAGATAGACATGTAGGTGAAATATTGCAGTGATAAGAAAGAAGAAAAAAGGAAAACAAGAGAAAAAAAGAACTCACAAAAAAAAGAAAGAAAAAAAAAGAAAACAAGTAAACTGCATCAACGTTCGCACCATTTGTGGGGATAAAATGCATAACGGAAAGTGCATAATATGAGGGCAGCGAAGTATAAACACAGACATATGTACCATACACAATCACAAAATACATATACACATACAATCACAGGGAAGGTACCTATAAGCAGGAACGACATCAAAGGGGGGGGGGTACGATTACACATCAAATCAGACATACATGTCACAGACATCTCAGCCACATACATATATCATTACATACACACATTAACATACAGATGAAACACCAATACAAATCCCAGATAGCGACAACATACATAGACCCATCACCACTACCTGAACACGGTACAAGGTATTACATTACATCGCCCACTCACATACTATATAAACTTACTATTTATTTTCTTTTATTTTCCAGAAGGTTTCCAGAGCGGGGGAAGGGAGGGGTAAGGAGGGTAGGGGGAACGGAAACAAGGGGGGAGAGAGGGAGCTGGAGGGGAGGGGAGCCGGGAAATAAAACACAGGAGTGAGGAGTGTGCTGCTGGTGATCGGATTAGATTGAGGTAGAAGGGGGAAAAGGACTTGTGGGGAAAAGGTCATGATGAAGGTGTGGGGAAGAACGGGTAGCGAATAAAGTCATAAAGAGAAGGAAAAGGGCGGGGATAGAAGTGGAAAGGGGGACGGTGGGAGGGGAGGTGAACGGGAAAAGCTGAGTGGAGGTAAGGGGGAGCCGAGCGGAGGAGGGGAAGTGGCTCGTGGGAGTATTATGCGGGGAGCAGGGAGGAGCAGAAGTGTGAATCTGATAGGATGGCGGGGGGGAGCACAGAAACAGGAGGGGGGCGGGGAATTGGTAATAGCTGAAATGAATGGAGAAAGGGAAGGGGGCGCTGTATAAGCAGTAAAAGCATAAAATGTAGGGGGAAGGGAATGGGCGAAAAGATATGGAGCGACGGTTACATATGGATCGGAGCGAGAGTCAGAGAATGTGGGTTTAGCGGAGACATTGAAGGGGCGGAACACAGATGGAGCGGAAAGATTTGGGATGATAAAAACAAAAGTGGCTGGAAGTCTGGATCCACTCAATGGATAGGGTAAAAAATTAAAAAAGCGGTGAACGAGGGGGAGTGTGGTGACAAAGGAAACCAAATGAATAGGGGAAAGGCAGGAAGGCCGACGACACAGAAGTAGGGGAGAGATAAGCGGGATGGATGAAGCGGGGGGTTAAGAAACAGGGAACTGAGCAGAGCCAGAAAAGAGAAAAGTGAAGGTGTGACGGAAAAGAAGGCTGGAGAGTGGGGGAGGCGTGACCAAAGGGGAGCATGCAGACATGTGAAACATACATGAGATGGGTGGCGCCAGCTGTATAAAGGTATGGGTGCGCGCTGCGGTGAACAGCGGATTTTTCCCTACCTGCAATGTAGGAGGTTGTGTCAGACCTAGTATTTATAGCGGTGGGCATGTGTGATTGCAGCACGAGTGGGGTATCCATCGGCAGCAGGAGTGGGGCAGAACTGGCGGGGGGGTGTCAGCATGGGACGCCGGCGGATGCGGACAGATGGGAATGCCGACCTCCGGGTCCTACCATCGTTTTGCAGCGCACGCCTGAACAGAGTGCTAGATGTACTCAAGCGTCGCCAATCAGTGGCAGAGTGCGCCGCCTGGTCCGTGTTGGTACTTTTTCTTCTCCCGCTTCAACCTTTGATCCTTTCCGTCCTCGGAAAAGAATGTCAAGGCTGATGCCCTGTCCTGGTGATTCAGATGTTTGCGAGGAGCGGATCGCTTGGCATAATCATCTCTCCTGAACAATTTTTGTCGCAGCCCGGTGGATCTTCGGCAGCAGTACCTCATGGCAACAATATGCCAGACCTGCACTCCAGACTCCATGGACCTGACGAGATTGCAGAGCGCAATCAACTGATAAGGTGATATAGATTGAATTGAGAAACAAAACTTTCTAATAGTGGCACTTAACTGTTTTTGTCTAACCGTTTCTTGTGTGCTCTCACTGAGATCCTTTTACACCAAAAAGGAAAACGTAGAGGAGAGTATAAACTAAAAAAGTGTGTGGGCACTTCCAAAAATGGCCTCGGCTTTGTTTGCAGTTAAACCAAGTTATTTTTTATTGGTTTGCATAAGTTTAAAAAGTAAATGTGTATTCTATTCTAGCGCATAAACAGCCACAAGAATACCGATTGTAGGTTTAGAACCCAGGATTACCTGGAAATAATCCCAGATTACAGTTAAATGATACTTTTACATTGAGATCATGCATTTATAAACATCGGTATATACACAAGTTTAAAATATGAACAAATAGGTTAAAGATTGATAAAAATAAAATCGAGCAAAATAAATATATATAAAAAATATATAAATGTTCGTGCGAACAATATTCATATGAAAATGTTCCGGGAGGTTTTTCTTGCTGACAAAAAAGAGGGCTCTTTATTTATCTGCAGCATAGGATTATATCACAGTTGGTTGCATGCGATGTATTGATAAATTGAACGCTCTAGAGTCTCTATAGTTTTTTTTGTCAAGATTTTATAAAGATGGGCACTCACGGTTTGATGGGGCAAATTATTTTGTGTGTAAATATCGCCGCGTTAACACTTTCATCCGGCATCAAGCCGTGTGGTCGGCTTCACTGTTGCCGGCGTTTAGTGAGTTTTGAACAACGGTGTTCCTTTCAGTGGGGTTGGCGTTTGCGGGCTCTGGAGAAACTGTGTCCGGAAACGCCGTCGGAAAGCCTGACGTCTCGCTGCGGGGTTTCTCTTCCGTATGACCTGGATTGGACAATCTCGCTCCACAACGGATATGCCACACAGGTGGTGTTTTCCTTTTGTTTGTCCCTGGTTTACCACACAGAAAGTTGGTGAGTGCGTTTCTTTTGTGAATAGGGTTCAGTTCCACCCTTTTGTGTGTATACCCCACGACCACAAGACCCTTCTCGTACGCCAGACCAGCGCCTGAATCCCAGGCAAGGCCGTTGGCAGGGTGACCACCTGTCATGCTGCTTGAGCGAGCACATAGAGAGATGCCCCCCCCCCCCCCCCCCGCCACATATATGTAATATTTCGGGTGTGTCAGGAACTCAATCCATACAATTGGTTTGATGTTAAAATTAAAGCAATGCAAATGCTATACAGGTACCGCCATATACGTATATAAAATGCACACCAGCATATCGCCCTGTAATGTACTTTAATGCATACAGCATTACCAACCATGTAAGTATAAATTCATACAGCGTGGCCGCCATGTAGTATTTAAATGCATACAGCATGCAGGCCATGTAGTATAAAATGCATATGCATACCCCACCATGTACGTAATAAAATAACACAGCGTACCACCATGTATAATCAAATGTATACAGCTGTATCGCCATGTGGTTATAGTGTATAAAATGCATACAGAATTTGCCATGTGGTATAAAATACATAAGCGTCCCCCCATGTAGTATAAAATGCTACAGCACACCCCATTATTATAAACAATAATACATCATTGCATGTAATTAAAATGCATACAAGCATTCTCTATCTAGTATAACAATGCAACAGCGTACCACCATGTAGTAATAAAATGTCATACAGCGTTATCGCCATGGGGTATAAAAATTCACAGCATATCGCCATGTAGTATAGACAGTGCATACCAGAATATCGCCATGTAGTATACAATGCATACAGCATATCGACCGCATAGTAAAAATGCATGTCAGTGTAGTGACCATGTAACAATTAAAACTGCATAAACGTGCCCATGTAGTATATAAAATGCATACGGATGCATATTAAACACATATAAACACGTACATATACACATACACATCCACATACTATACACATAACAAATCACAGTACAGTATAACACAAACACATCACACTATACACTATACACACATACATATCACAACAGTAGAACCATCAGATATGACAGGGCAAACACAATAAATACCAGGCGAACTTTTTCTGTACTATTAACATGCATAGCTACACATATACACACATACTAGACACATCACATTACCTATACACAACATTCTAACACTAAATACACACATCAACATACATATACACTTACTGTTATTTCTTTTATTTTCAGGAAAGGTTTAGTCCAGGACGACGGGGAGTGGGGCAGGGAGTAGGGCAGAGGATCAAGGGGAGGGAGCAGAGGGGGCGTGAGCGGAGGGAGGAGGGCCGAAGCGAGTAGTAGAGGAGGAGAGGAGAGGATGGTGCGGGGAGGGGGGGGCGTAGCGGAGCTAGAGAGGAAGCGGAGATGAAGGTACAGAAGGTCGGAGCGGAGTGGAGAGACAGGGGGGAGCCGAGCGGGGGTAGGGGGAGACGCTGGATATGTCGGGACTAGGGACAGAGTGGAGGAGAGAGGGGCGGACAAAAGAGTATGAGGGGAGTAGAAGAGAATAAGGACAGAGGGAGCGGAGCTCATGAGCAGAGGGAGGGCGAGGGGCGGAGATGAAACGGGAGCAGAGGGGACGGCGCAGAGCAAGAGAAGGGGGGAAAGGAGCGGGAGAGAGATGAACGGAACGGGGAGCGGACAAGTGAGGAGAGTGAGGAGGGGCGGAGGCGAGCAGAGGAAGGGGGAGAGAGCGGAAATGAAAGGGACAGGGGAGCGGAGCGACAGAGGCGGCGGAGATAGCGGAGATGAACGGGAAGAGGGAAGCGGAGCAGAGCAGAGGGTGGGGAGCGACGGAGATGAAGGACGAGGGAGCGAGAAGACAGGGTGCCAGGAGAGATGTGGCGCCAGCGTAGTAAAAGTGATGTGCCGGCTGGCGGGAAAGGGATGTGTGCCCAAGCCGGCATGTAGGAGGGTGTGTCAGCCGGCGAGGTGCGGTCAGGTGGATGGTGCACCACGAGTGGGGGTTCCATCGGCACATAGGCAGACCTGGCGTGGCAGCATGGACGGGCCGGAGCGCACATGCCGACCCCTTCATCCAGCTTGGTGGCGCGCCGCCTGAGGCAGATTCTATCTCAACGTCGCCTCATGGCAGGTGCGCCCCTGCCTGTTGGTCACTTTTCTTCTCCCGCTTCAACCTTTTTGATCCTTTCTGTCCTCGGAAAAGAATGTCAAGGCTGATGCCCTGTCCTGGTGATTCAGATGTTTGCGGAGAGCGATCCCTTGCATAATCATCTCTCCTGAACAATTTTTGTCGCAGCTCCGGTGGATCTTCGGCAGCTACCTCATGGCAACAATGCCAGACCTGCCCTCCAGATCCATGGACCTGACGGAGATTGCAGCCGCAATCAACTGATAAAGGTAGATATAGATTGAATTGAGAACAACAAACTTCTATAGTGGCACTTAACTGTTTTTGTCTAACCGTTTCTTGTGTCTCTCACTGAGATCCTTTTACACCCAAAAGGAAAAGTAGGATGAGTATAAACTAAAAAATGTGTGGGCACTTCCAAGAAATGGCCTCGGCTTGGTTTGCAGTTAAACCAAGTTATTTTTTATTTGTTTGCATAAGTTTAAAAGTAAAAATGTAATATTCTATCTAGCGCATAAACAGCCCACAAAATACCGATTGTAGGTTTATGACCCGGATTACCTGGAAATAATCCCAGATAACAGTTAAATGATACTTTTACATTAGAGTATGCATTTATAAACATCGTTATATACAAAGTTTAAAATATGAACAAAGTAGTTAAAGATTGATAAAAATAAAATAGATCAAATAAAATATATAAAAAATATATAAATGTTCTTGTGAACAATATTCAATAGAAAAGTGTCCCGGGAGGGTTTTCTTTGCTGACAAAAATAGGGCTCTTTATCTGCAGCATAGGATTATATCACAGTTGGTTGCATGCTGTATGATAAATTGAACTCCTCTATAGATTTTTATGTCGATTTTAATATGGGGGCACTGCACTCACGGTTTGATGGGACAATTGTTTTGTGTTTAAATATCGCCGTGTTAAACACTTTCATCCGGCATCAGCCGTGTGGTCGGCTTCACTGTTCCGGATTTTTAGTGAGTTTTGAACAACGGCATTCGTTTCAGTGGTGTTGGCGTTCGCGGGCTCTGGAGAAACTGTGTCCGGAAAAGCCGTCGGACAGCCTGACTTCTCGCTGCAGGATTTCTCTTCCGTATGACCTGGATTGGACAATCTCGCTCCACAACGGATATGCCACACAGGTGGTGTTTTCCTTTTGTTTGTCCCTGGTTTACCACACAGAAAGTTGGTGAGTGCGTTTCTTTTGTGAATAGGGTTCAGTAGTTCAAATGTTGCAACTCTTTGCCAAACGCGTTTCTAAGCAAGAAGCATCTTCCTCAGTGGCTTATGTCTTCTTTCCATGGATGTTCCAGCTGCAGTACACTTTTTTTGTAAATAGACTCAAGTATAAGCCAAGTTAGTTTTTTCAGCACATAGCCCTGAGGAGTGGCGGTATCTACTGTATGGTGCTCTCCATCCTGTTTGTGTGTATACAGACCACAAAACCTTCTGTACTGCCAACCAGCCTGAATCCATGCAAGCCTGTTGGCAGGTGTACCAACCTGTCTGCTGCTTGAGGCGAGAGCCATAGAAGATGCCCCCCCCCCCCCCGCCCATATATGTACTATTTCAGGAGTGTCAGGACCAGATCCCATATGGTTTGATGTGAAAATAAAGCAATGCAAAATGCATACAGAGTACGCCATATAGTATAAAATGCACACAGCATATCGCCCTGTAGTATTTAATGCATACAGCATACCACCATGTAGTATAAAATTCATACAGCGTGCCGCCATGTAGTATTAAATGCATACAGCATGCAGCCATGTAGTATAAAATGCATACAGCATCCCACCATGTAGTATAAAATACATACAGCGTACCACCATGTAGTAATAAAATGTATACAGCGTATCGCCATGTGGTATAAAATGCATACAAATATTGCCATGTGTATAAATACAATACAGCGTCCCCCCATGTAGTATAAAAATGCATACGCACCCCCCATGTTATAAATACATACATCATAGTCTATGTAATATAAATGCATACAGCATATCTCTATCTAGTATAAAATGCATACAGCGT
Source organism: Engystomops pustulosus (assembly GCA_019512145.1). Classification (NCBI taxonomy): domain Eukaryota; kingdom Metazoa; phylum Chordata; class Amphibia; order Anura; family Leptodactylidae; genus Engystomops; species Engystomops pustulosus. The sequence continues at coordinate 155,135,207 of CM033641.1, read as the reverse complement.
ACCACCATGTAGTCATAAATGTATACAGCGTATCGCCATGGGGTAAAATGCACAGCATATCGCCATGTAGTATACATGCTACAGAATATCGCCATGTGTATAAAATGCATACAGCATATCGACGCATGTATAAAATGCATGTAGTGTATTGCCATGTAACAATAACGCATACAACTGCCACCATGTGTATAAAATGCATACGGATGCATATATACACATATAAACACGTACATATACACCATAACATCACATACATATACACATACATCACATACTATCACAAACAATCACATACATACACATAAAAATCACACATGTACACAGACATATACACATACATATATCATTACATACACACATTACAGACATATACACATCATATACACATATACACACATACATAGACCACATCACATACCTATACACATCATATATACATTACATACACACATCACATACATATAAACTTACTTTATTTCTTTTTATTTTCCAGGAAGGTTTTCCAGGAGCGGGGAAGGGTGGGGGGGCGGACAAAGGGGGGAGGGGAGGAGGAGGCGGGAGCGGAGTGGAGGAGGCCGGTACGGAGTAGAGTGGATGGAGAGGGAAGGATGGGTGCGGAGGAGGGGGGAGCGTATGCTGAGCAGTAGAGGAGGAAGCGGAGATGAAAGGGACAGAAGGAGCGAGCGAGTGGAGAGAAGGGGGGAGCCGAGCGGAGGAGGGGGAAGCGGATATGATCGGGACAGAGGGAGCAAGTGAGGAGAGGGGGGCGGAGCAGAACAGAGGAGGGGAGAGCGGAATGAAGGGACAGAGGGACGGAGCAGAGCAGAGGAGGGGGAGGGCGAGATTGAAAGGGACAGAGGAGCGGAGCAGAGCAGAGAAGGGGGGGTCGGAGATGAACGGGACAGAGGAGCGAGTGGAGAGAGAAGGGGCGGAGCGGACAGAGGAGGGGGAGAGCGGAAATGAAGGGCAGGGAGCGGAGCAGAGCAGAGGAGGGGGAGAGCGGAGATAAACGGACAGAGGAGCGGAGCAGAGCAAGAGGGGGAGAGCGAGATGAAAGGACAGAGGGAGCAGAGCAGACAGGTGCTCAGGATGTGCGGCCAGCGGGTAAAAGTATGTGCCGGCTGCGGGAAGAGGATGTCCAGCCGGCATGTAAGGGTGTGTCAGCCTGGGAGGGCGGTCAGGTGGATGGCAGGCACGCGTGGGGTTCCAGCGGCAGCATAGGCAGATGGCGGTGGCACATGGACGCCGGGCGCACATGCCGACCCCTCATCCAGCTGGTGGCGCGCCGCCGGAGGCAGGATTCTCAACTCGCCTCATGGCAGGTGCGCCCCTGCCTGTTGGTCATTGTTCTTCTCACGCTTCAACCTGTTGATCCATTTCTGTCCTGCGGAAAAGAATGTCAAGGCTGATGCCCTGTCCTGTGATTCAGATGTTGCTGGAGAGCGGATCCCTTGGCATATCATCTCTCCTGAACAATTTGTTGTCGCACGCTCCGGTGGATCTCGGCAGCTACCTCATGGCAACATATATGCCAACCTGCACTCCAGAATCCATGGACCTGACGAGATTGCACGAGCGCAATCAACTGATAAAGTCAGATATAGATTGATTGTAGCAAAAACTTTCTAGTGGGCACTTAACTGTTTTGTCTAACCGTTTCTTGTGTGCTCTCACTGAGTTCCTTTTCACCAAAAAGGAAAGTAGAGGATGATTATAACTAAAAAAGTGTGTGGGCACTTCCAAGAAATGGCCTCGTCTTGTTTGCAGTAAACCAAAGTTTTTTTATTGTTTGCCATATAGTTTGAAAAGGTAAAAATGGTAATATTCTCGCATAAAAGCCATCAAAGATACCGATTGAGGTTTAGACCCAGGATACCTGGAAATAATCCCAGATACAGTTAATGGATCTTTACATGAGATTACATGCATTTATAAACACGGTCTATAAAGTTTAAATATGTAACATCGGTTAAGATTGATAAAAATAAATAGAGCAAAATAAAATATATTAAAAAATATATAAATGTTCGTGGTGAACAATATTCATATGAAAAGTGTCCGGGAGGTTTTTCTTGCTGACAAAATAGGCTCTTTATCTGCACATAGGATTATATCACCAGTTGGTTGCATGCTGATTATGATAAATTGAACCTCTATAGTTTTTTATGTCATAGTTTATAAAGATGGGCACTCACGTTTTTGATGGACAAATTGTTTTGTGTGTAATATCGCCGTGTTAACACTTCATCCGCATCAAGCCGTGTGGTCGGCTTCACTGTTGCCGGATTTTAGTGAGTTTTGAACAACGGCATCGTTTCATGGGTGTTGGCGTTGCGGGCTCTGGAGAAACTGTGTCCGGAAGCCCGTCCGCACCTGACTTCTCGCTGCAGGTTTCTCTTCTGTATGACCTGGATTGGACAATCCGCTCCACAACGGATATGCCACACAGGTGGTGTTTTCCTTTTGTTTGTCCCTGGTTTACCACACAGAAAGTTGGTGAGTGCTGTTTCTTTTGTGAATAGGTTCAGTAGTTCAATGTTCAACTCTTTGTCAATCTCTTGCTGCTTCTGATGCCACCTTCACACTATATCATTGTGCCACTCTGTGGGCTCCTCCTGCTGCTGCTGCTGCTACGGATGCCACCTTCACACTTTATCATTGTGCCACTCTGCGGGCTCCTGCTGCTGCTACTGATGCCACCAACGCACTATATCATTGTGCCACTGTGCCGCTCTTGCTGCTTCTGATGCCACCTTCACACTATATCATTGTGTTTTGATGCCACCAACACACTATATCATTGTGCCACTCTGCCGCTCTTGCTGCTTCTGATGCCGCCTTCACACTATATCATTGTGCCACTCTGCGGGCTCCTGCTGCTTCTGATGCCACCAACACACTATATCATTGTGCCACTCTGTGGGCTCCTGGTGCTGCTGCTTCTGATGCCACCTTCACACTATATCATTGTGCCACTCTGCAGGCTCCTGCTGCTTCTGATGCCACCTTCACACTTTATCATTGTGCCACTCTGTGGCTTTCCCTGTTGCTGCCACCATGTTGCTGACACCTGTTGACTCCTGCTGCAGGTTCTTCTGTCGCCACCTCCACACTCTTATCATTGTGCCACTTTGTGGCCTCCTGTTGCTGATGCCACCTCCACAATAAATCATTGTGCCACTCTGTGGCTATCCCTGTTGCTGCCACCATGTTGCTGCCACCTGTGGGCTCCTGCTGCTTCTGATGCCACCTTCACACTATATCATTGTGCCACTCTGCGGGCTCCTGCTGCTGCTGCTTTTGATGCTACCAACACACTATATCATTGTGCCACTTTGCCGCTCTTGCTGCTTCTGATGCCACCTTCACACTATATCATTGTGCCACTCTGCGGGCTCCTGCTGCTTCTGATGCCACCTTCACACTATATCATTGTACCACTCTGTGGGCTCCTGCTGCTACTGCTTCTGATGCCACCTTCACACTATATCATTGTGCTACTTCTGCTGCTGCTGCTACTGATGCCGCCTTCACACTATATCATTGTGCCACTCTGCAGGCTCCTGCTGCTTCTGATGCCACCTTCACACTTGCTGCTTCTGATGCCGCCTTCACACTATATCATTGTGCCACTCTGCAGGCTCCTGCTGCTTCTGATGCCACCTTCACACTATATCATTGTGCGATAGTGTGAAGGTGCATCAGAAAGCAGGAGGAGCCCACAGGTGGCAGCAACATGGTGGCAGCAACAGGGATAGCCACAGAGTGGCACAATGATTATTGTGGAGGTGGCAATCAGCAACAGGAGGCCACAAAGTGCACAATGATAAGAGTGTGGAGTGGCGACAGAAGAACCTGCAGCAGGAGTCAAACAGGTGTCAGCAAACATGGTGGCAGCAACAGGGAAAGCCACAGAGTGGCACAAGATAAGTGTGAGGTGGCATCAGAGCAGCAGGAGCCTGCAGAGTGCACAATGATATAGTGTGAAGGTGGCATCAGAAGCAGCAGCACCAGGGAGCCCACAGAGTGCACAATGATATAGTGTGTTGGTGGCATCAGAAGCAGCAGGAGCCCGCAGAGTGGCACATTATATAGTGTGAAGGCGGCATCAGAAGCAGCAAGAGCGGAGAGATGTGCACATGATATAGTGTGTTGGTGGCATCAAAAGCAGCAGCAGCAGGAGCCCGCAGAGTGGCACAATGATATAGTGTGAAGGTGGCATCAGTAGCAGCAGCAGGAGGAGCCCACAGAGTGGCACAATGATATAGTGTGAAGGTGGCATCAGAAGCAGCAAGAGTGGCAGAGTGACACAATGATATAGTGTGAAGGTGGCATCATTGCAGCAGGAGCCTGCATAGTGGCACAATGATATAGTGTGAAGTAGCATCAGAAGCAGCAGGAGCTCGCAGAGTGGCACAATGATATAGTGTGAATGTGCATCAGAAGCGCAGCAGCACCAGGAGCCCACAGAGTGGCACAATGATTAGTGTGTTGGTGGCATCAGAAGCAGCAGAGCCCTCAGAGTGGCACAATGATATAGTGTGAAGGTGGCATCAGAAGCAGCAGGAGCCCGCAGAGTGCACAATGATAGGTTGAAGGTGGCATCAGAAGCAGGCAAGAGCAGAGGAGTAGCACAATGATATAGTGTGTGGTGGCATCAAAGCAGCAGCAGGAGCCCGCAGAGTGGCACAATGATATAGTGTGAAGGTGGCATCAGAAGCAGCAGGAGCCTACAAGTTGTACAATGATATAATGTAGTACGTGAGCAATGACTGCCAGGAATCCTCCGCTCAGACCTGATAGAGGATGGACAATGGTGCACATAGGCAGCGGCACTGTGTGTTCAGTATTTCTCTATAGTATCCAGTTGTTCCTTCCTCTCTCAGCAGCAGAAAAAGTCACCCATTTTGGACCGGTAATGAGGGTGCAAGAGGGTGGAGAGCCAAAAGTCATGCCTAAACAGATGTTACTATTCGGCTGTCACTAGTTAGGCAAACAGCATGGGACTCCCGGCCTCCATATCCACAGTATACTACTGCCACTTCTGGGTCATCTGCCTCATCTTCTAACCTCCTCCGGATGCTCCTGCTCCTCTCCTGTCACCTGAGTAGAAAAACCCACAAATTGCACCAGACTCTGCTTGTGCTCCAATGTCCTCCTCTCCCCATTCTCCTCCAGTTCACAGCCCCACCAGACTCATGTGGCCATGGAGTGTAGTCTCCACTCTCTCCAGTGCTCTGACCAGACAGATTTTGCAGCATGAGTTCCAGGACTGAAGCAGTGGAATGACGTTATTCATCCCGCAGTCCTGGCGACGACAAAATAACGTCGTCTCTTCAAAAGCTGAGCAAACAGCAGGTGTCACTCATGAGCTGCCAGGGCTACATCAAAGTTACACAGGGGAGTACTACGGTCTGCTGCATCATCAAAAAATCATTAATGGCTTTTCTCGTTCATACAGGCGGTCTAACATATGGAGGCTGGAATCCAATGCGTGGAAACATCGCATATCAGACTATGTTGGGGTAGGCCGTTCTGGCGCTGCAAACTTGAGGAGGTGTGTGCTTGGCTTTGTAAGAATGGCTGAAGTGCGTGCACGTGTCCTGGCCATTTTTAGAATGTCTTGCAGATGGATGTAAGACTTCAGGAACTGTTGACTACCAGATTGAACACGTGCGCCATCAGGGTGCATGGACCATCTCTCCATGGTGCAGCGCGGACACCATGTTCCTCCCATTGTCTGTCCCATGTTCCGATTTATTTGTTGCCGAGGAAAGCAACACATTGATTCTTTCTTGCATGACCGGAGCAGTTCTCCCTGTTGTGACTCGTTCGCCCAGGCAAACCAGGTGGTAGAACTGCGTGACACCGCTGTGCCCTGCACATGTGGTATGATGGAGCAGCATTTGTGGGCTAGGGGTGGTGGAGAAGGGAGGCGGACTGGCGCAGGAGCAGCAGTTTGACATGGAGGAGATAGCGCCGTTCTTGTAAGTTGTGGTGCTGGCTGACGGGAACCGCACGGGCATATACTGGCCCTGACCAAATTACAGCTAACACAGTCCGCGCTGCCGTGCAACTTGGAAGAAACTGATAAGTCAAGGACGGGCCCACCTTCTGTGTACATATTGGTGAAGTCTGGCACAGCCTTTTTGGAAAAAAAAATTGCGGCTTGGAACTACCCTCACCTCGGTTCGGCACAAGCCATTAGTCTCTGAAGGGTCAGAGTCCACAACTTGGAAAGGGAGAGACTGCAGTACCACCAACTTCGACAAAAGCATGGTCGTTCTGCATCTTAGGAGGGTGGACGCATAGAGTTGTCTTTTTGTAATCGCCATCGCTCAACGACTGCTGGCGCCATGCGTAGCGAGGAGCAGGAGCATCTGGACTGGGAGATGATTGTCAAAGAGAAACAGCTCTCTTCGGCAGGGTGCTGGAGCCTTGACTTGCTGAAACAGCATGTGTGCCAATAGGTTCGCTGTGTTGTGTGCCTGCAGGATGGTCGCATCTGACATCGACACCCGTTTTCTCCCAGGCCATTGGATGGTGACGCTGCATGTGTGGCGCAGGGCCGTGGTGCAAGGTTAGCTCCCTGGCCACGCTTCACTTCTGCCCGCAGATACGACATATACCCACTCGCTCCCTCTGGTGTCTTTCAAAAAAAACTGCCGATGCGCTGAGGTGGTAATTTTTCCGCCAACACTCTGCACTGAGGGACTACTACCGCCTCTGCCGTCTCTGAGCCCCTGTGCCACTGCTATTTGGGTGCGCTAGCGATCGGAATTTGTACCCGCGGATGTTTGGCTCCCGTCCTCGCACTGCTGCCCCCCTGCTGACTCCACAGCCGGTTGCTCCGCAAGCTGACACCTCTTCACCTGAGGATGACGATCCCTGCTACATCCGCTGCCAATAGTGCGATCAGCTACATCATCGTGAATTTGTGTTTCCCGTCACTGCTACTCTCCTCCCACTGGATGTCAGTATGCACAGCCTGCCTACTGCAGAAGCACGGAAGTCTGCCCACCTCTTCACTGCAAAGCAGCTGCTGACTGTCCTCAAACACTTTGTCCTCGCTGAATAGTGGAGCTGAGCCCAGACCACCTAGAGCGCTCTTGGCTGCGGAAAGAAACAGGACAGAGCCTGGTTGAGGACAGGTGAGGGCCCTGACCTGCTCCTGGGCCATGCCAACTAATTGTTGTATCAGAGAACCCACCACACTCTTGCTGGGGTTGTCAGATGTTTATTTGAGGAATTGGATGACCTAGTCAACCATCAAACACCTTGGGTTGTTGATCAACACACTGCCACAAGATGACACGGCAGTGTGGCCCACAGAGTCACCCTGTGTGGACATCCTGCTGTGCTCGACAACCTCTGTGCGCCTTTGCTCCACCTCTGTCCTGCTCGTACCTTTCTGTCTGACATAGTGGTTTTAAACTACGTGGCGATTTGACACGTAAATCTGCTGTTAACTAGAGCCCCCAAAGGTTTGCAATGTGCGTTATAAGATACCCCACAACTGACAGTGTTATCTTCAATCATCTCAAACACAAGCGAAAATCTGTAATAACGTATGTGGATTGACACGTAATCGGCTGTAACTAGAGCCCCCAAAAGGTTTTGCAATGTGCGTTATACAGATACCCCACAACTGACAGTGTAAGTTCATCCGAAATCACTGTATAAACTATGTGGAGTGGGACACGTAAATCTGGCTGTTTAACTAGAGCCCCCAAAAGGTTTGCAATGTGCGTTATACAGATACCCCACAACTGACATTAATTTCACGAATAATCACTGTATAAACTATGTGGATTTCACCAGCTAAATCTGGCTGTTAACTAAGCCCCCAAGGGTATTGCAATGGCTTATACAGATACCCCACAATGACAGTGTATTTCGCAAATCACTGTATAACGACGTGGATTTGACACGTAAATCTGGCTGTAAACTAGAGCCCCAAACAAAGGTATTGCAATGTGCGTTATACCGATACCCACAACTGACAGCTCCACTCTCTGCAGATGCATGAATGTCAAAAGATTTCTTCTATTCAATTTTGTCACTAAATAGAACTGCTATTTGGGGTATACAGATCCCCTTAAAGAACACCCCGGGATTGGTCCACCAATTGCACTGCAGATGCATGAAAGTCAAACAGATTTATGTCCTATTCGATTTTGTCACTAAATAGAACGCTATTTGGGGTATATAGAACCCCCCTTAGAGAACAGTGAGGGATTGCACGAAGAATCGCACAGCACAATAGCAGCAGCTGGACGCTACAACATGAAGTGTGAAGTGTGAGAAAATGGCTGTTTTATAGGGCTGTGTGACAATCACATAAGCCTGCCGGTCACTGATTGGCTTACAGGTCTGCAGATGTCATCAGGGGTGTTCCTTTCTCCTTCCCAGAGTTCTTCGCCCCATGTACCACGTTGTTCTCCTCCTCGCTATCATTGTGCCACTCTGCGGGCTCCTGCTGCTGCTGCTTTTGATGCTACCAACACACTATATCATTGTGCCACTCTGCCGCTCTTGCTGCTTCTGATGCCACCTTCACACTATATCATTGTGCCACTCTGCGGGCTCCTGCTGCTTCTGATGCCACCTTCACACTATATCATTGTACCACTCTGTGGGCTCCTGCTGCTACTGCTTCTGATGCCACCTTCACACTATATCATTGTGCCACTCTGCGGGCTCCTGCTGCTTCTGATGCCACCAACACACTATATCATTGTGCCACTCTGTGGGCTCCTCTTGCTGCTGATGATGCCACCTTCACACTATATCATTGTGCCACCCTGCAGGCTCCTGCTTCTGATGCCACCTGCACACTATATCATTGTGCCACTCTGCAGGCTCCTGCTGTTACTGATGCCACCTTCACACTATATCATTGTGCAACTCTGCGGGTTCCTGCTGCTGCTACTGATGCCACCAACACACTATATCAATGTGCCACCCTGCAGGTTCCTGCTGCTTCTGATGCCACCTTCACACTATATCATTGTGCTACTCCTGCTGCTACTGATGCCACCTTCACACTATATCATTGTGCCACTCTGTGGCTTTCCCTGTTGCTGCCACCATGTTGCTGCCACCTGTTGACTCCTGCTGCTGCTTCTTCTGTCGCCACCTCCACACTCTTATCATTGTGCCACTTTGTGGCCTCCTGTTGCTGCTGCTGATGCCACCTCCACACTAAATCATTATGCCACTCTGTGGCTATCACTGTTGCTGCCACCATGTTGCTGCCACCGGTGGGCTCCTGCTGCTGCTTCTGCTGCTGCCACCTCCACGCTCTTATCATTGTTCCACTTTGTGGCCTACCATGTTTTCGCCACCTCCATAATTTGTCATTGTGCCACTCTGCAGCCTACTCATGCTGCTGCCAACTGATCGCTGTCTCCCTGGAACACCCTGTGATTTCCATAATGCTGTTTTCACCCTCCATCACTCTGTGACGTTGCCACTATGTTTGGTTTTCCATTTCATTTCATCTATCAGAAGGATGAACAGCTTCAGGATTGATAGCCAAAAGCAGGAGTGGATACAAAACACAGAGGACATGCAAGTATCCCATTTGCTGCTCATCTCTTTTCTGGATCAACTCCTGTTTGTTTTTGGCTTTAGCAATACTGATAGATTATTGACCAATTGAAAGTGGACACTGATGCATGAAAAGAAGGGCAAAATGATCAGTGACGTCAATGCAAAATTACTGCCGACATCCTCTGCACTCTTTTGGGGGGCTTTCCACATGTATCCACGTTTAACAGAACAGGTTCTGTTGTAATCTATGGAATCATCTGATGTCAGTGTAAAAAGAGTGCATTCCAATTGTGGAAAAATTAAAAATTCTTGTGGGCTCAGTTTTCACGACTTTGACTGTACGCTCCAAATAACACCTCAGCTTTATTCTTTGGTTCGGTGCGATCGCAGTGATACCAAATTTATATAGGTTTTATTGTGTTTTTCAATACATGTCAAATTAACGAATGTGTCACAAAAAGAAGAAAAAAATTGCCATCTTCTGAAGCTAATAACTTTTTCATACGTTGGCGGCACGGAGCTGTGTGAGTGTGTCCATTTTTTGCGAAATGAGCCACCGTTTTCAATTGCTAACATTTGAAGTCTGTGCGCCATTTTGATCATTTTTTATTCCGTCCACATTTGTTTAATGTTATCTAAAAAGGTGTAAAGTCCATTTCGGACCTTTGGGCGCCATTTCCCTCTTGGAGGTCACCACCGCCGTACCTTTTTATATTTGATAGATCTGGCATTTGGGGACGCGGCAATACTAATGTGTCTGTGATTTTTACTGTTTGTGTATGTTTTCATCTTAGTTCTAGCGAAAGGGGGGTGATTTGAATTTTTAATATTTTTACATTTTTTTCTTTACCTTTTTATAAACTTTTTTCTATGCACCACCTTTTTCTTTCTCTCCTCTCGTTGCCCTCGATATTCTCTCACATATCTGCGTTCCCTACATTGGACTGCAATATACCTCTGTATGTCGTCATATATTGTGCTCTCATGCGCTTCATACTTCTTCTACCGTTTCTCAAGGCCCTGTCATTTAACGCGCTGCCACTGAATTCCATTAGCCTTGCTCGTGTTCCCTCCTGACCCGAGCCTTTCGTAGGGCAACCGATCCACATTCCGCCCCCCCCCCCCCCCCATGACGTTCGGGCGCGGCGATTGGAATAAAGATGACTTTTGTTTGTCGCACACGACGCTTAATAGCCGCGAGTCGTGCAAGCACCGCCACGGTTTTAGCAGTGGGGGTTTTGCTGCAGTTATGCAACACCCCACCTCTGTAAGCCGTATTTTGAAGGCACCAGTGCGTCATTAGCAATAATGCTTCCTAGTAAATTCCCCCATTTCCAGGCCCTACACTAGTAAAAAGCCCTCTTACAATTGCCTAGCTGTATAATACGCCCCTTCCCTCAGTGTGGCCCCAACAATTTATATGTGGGACATTGGTGGCGTATCTGTCCTGAGTTTCGCTCCCAAACATGTATACCCACGAGCATTAAAGGAAACCTGTCACCACATTTGCACAATACAGCAGTGATAGGTTCCTATAACGCTATACACTGACTGATGTGCCGTTTTTTAGCTAAAAATTGTTTTATAAACTCACCCTTATAATCTTATAATACCTGGTCATCAGGGGGGCTGTCCTGCTCATGGTGCACGCTCATGGTATCTCGTGACTGCTTCTCGCTCAGGCTGCCACAATGATGTCCATAGAGGTGACTGTCATATCCAAAAACTGACAGTAATTAAGTACAGAGGGCCCCCTGGCAGCTAATTTTTTAGGGTGATATGGGCAAGGATCTTGAACCCTTTATCAGCAGGCATTGTTAGGGGGTTTAACCACTTCTGACAAAGCGCCCACCGGTATTCACGTCGGTGGTCCGGTTCGTGCTGCATGGGAGGCTCACGGGCTGAGCCCTCTCCATAGCCGGTAAGTCTTTGCTGCATATCACAGCGATGGCTGTGACCTGTCACGGGGGGTGGCGATCCATCTCCCATGGTAACCTCGGGTCTTCCGCAGGCTATTTCGTTTAAGTAACCATTAGCCCTTCATTAGCAATTTGCTGATACACATTGTAATGAATGAGAGGAAATCCCATATACTCCATCATGTAGTATGGCAGTATAGATAGGATCGATCAGACAACCTAGGGTTAAGTGTAACCCCCTAGGGGGGTGGAAGTTCTGAAAAATAGTATAATAAAATAAAAAAAGTAAAAAAAAAATAATAATAAAAAAACCCTAAAATTTCAAATCACCCCCCTTTCCCTAGAACAACATAAATATAACTAAACATAAACATCCCAACCATCAGGTATCGACGCCGTCCAAATATTCCCGATCTACAAAATATGACGGATAAGCGTATTTTAATGCGTTTAAACCTGTATTAGAGAAATAGCGCCAAAGTCGAACATGGCACTTTTTTTGCCATTGTTGAAAATATAAAAAAGTGATATCATTGAAAATATTATCATTTCGTACAAAAATGACCCACCCACAGCTCGTACCCAAGTATAAAACAAATTTATAGCGCCAGAGATTATCTAGGCCAAATTGCAAAAACAAAAATAATTTTGTGTCACAGAGGATTGTTTTTTTTGTAAATGTATGAAAACCTTATAAACCTATACAAATTTGGTATGCGTCCCTTATCGACCGACCCAAAGAAAAAGTAAGACATGTCATTTGGGGCGCTCAGTGCTAAGATGTAATACAAGCGCCACAAAAAATGGCGCAAATGCGTTTTTTCACCATTTTCATTCGCTTTGGAATTTTTTTCCCGCTTCCCAGTACATGTGAATGGAATTAAATAACCGTCACTATAGTGCAATTTGTTACTCAGAAAACAAGCACGTCAACAGCTCATACGTGTACAAAAAAAAAATACATGATTTTTGACGGTGGGTATGAAAATGGACTGAAAAAACAGGAAAGGGCGCCGGTCCTGAACGGTTAAATATCTGGTGACCTGTCGTCTTTACTCACATGTCACATTTTAGACACTGTACATTAGCCCTTTTATAATGAACACGTCTAATAACCTGTCTAGTTATATGGTCCCATACTTACAATTTTCCCTCTCCGTTGTCTCACTGGCACTTTCATGACTCCCTTGTGCCACCAGCCGCCCATAAATGTTACTACGTTGGCCTATGTGCCTATACATGGCAGTCCCCGGGTACGTACAAGATAGGGCTGGGGTTTGTTCTTAATTAAATTTGTATGTAAGTCCGAAACTCGTATTTTTAATAATTGTAGTCCATGATAAAAAAATTTTTTGGCGCCTTAACAATTGACTTTAAAAACATTTTTTTGCTGTAATGGGCCCAAGGATATCAATAAAGCTTCATTACAGACACCTTACAGGCTGATCATTGGCAGTCTGGCCTATAGTAAAGCCTTTCAGAACTTCAGCCAGAGGTCAGAGGGGTCTGTCTGTACTATGGGTTGTCTGAGTAAGAACGGGTTGTCCTTAGTAGGGGACCCGCCTGGTATTGCCACCTAGTTATCCTGTATACACCACTATTTCCTCTCACTGTGCTCCAACACTAGCAAGCATGCCCTCCTCAAGACCCTAACACTTTACGCCCCATAATTTGTGGCCCCACTCCCTCAATTGGTTTTTCCTTCCTATAATCCCTTCCCCAATTGTTGTCTCGTGTCCTAACCATTGTCCACTGAAGGACCCGCTACCTAAAGTGTCCTTATTCCCTAGCCCATTCCTTATGAGCCCCCAACGGCCTCAGTAATCGCCCGTTTTTATTGGGCCCACAGTCACCGTAAACATACCCACATTAATTCTCTGCAGGCTACAGTAATTACCCACACTGCTACATTAATGCCCCCAGCTCCAATCATTCCCCCTCGCTATATAAAATGGGCCCTTCAAAAGTAATGCTGCCCAGTCCACAGAAATACCCCTCTATATAGAAAGTGCACCGCCTAATAATAAGTACTGCGTCTCCCATCCACAGTAATACACGGCCCTTTATCACAAAATCTCCCAGTCCACCGTAATTCCCCTTTATATAGAAATGATGCCCTTTATAAGAGTAATGTTGTCCAGTTGGCGGATCATAATAATTTCCCGGTCTTAAAGATGCCCACAGTCCACAGTAAATCCCCTTTATGAACAAAATTCTTCCCAGTCGCACAGTATTTTCCCCCTTATATACCGTAGAATGATCCCTTTATAAAGTAATTTGGCCTAGTCGTCTTAATAATTCCTCTTATAACTTAAGCTCCTCCCAGTTCACATAAATCCCCCAGTCACAGTAAGCCCCCAAGGTTTCACAGTAATGCCACCAGGTCACAGTAATACCGCCACCGGACCGAGTCCACATAGAGCCTCATTCACAGTAAGCCCCCAGTCTCACATAATGGGCCCTAGTGTCCAGTAGTGCCCACATATAAGTATGCCCCCAGTCCACATAATGCTGCTCATCACTATCGTAGTACATGCCACCCCCAGTCCACATAATGACCCTATAGGAAGTAGTTTCGCCCCAGTCCACATAATGCCCTGTTGTCACAGTAATCATCTCCACCATTCACATTAATGCCGGCGTCATATAGAAAGCTAATGCCCCCCTGCCGCAGTCCACATAATTCCAGGCCTTTGTTCACAGTGATCGCCGCAGTCCACAATGCCCCTTGTTCCAGTATGCCCCCAGTCCACTAATATGCCCCGTTTTTTCACAGTAATGGCCCCAGTCCATCATAATCCACCCTTGTCACTGTAATGCGCACGGCCGGTCCACATATGACCCTTGTTTTCACCTGTATGTCCCCCAGCCACAATCATGTCCCCCTGTTCACTGTAATGGTCCCCCGGGTCCCCACATACTCTCGCCCAGCCCTGTTGTACTGTAATGCCACCGCGTGAGCAGTCCGGAGTGCCTGATGAGTTCAGCTCATGTACGCATGCCCCCTGTGTAGCTGCCGGCTGATAATGCCCCGTCCCATAATCCGGCCCTGTTCCAGTATGCCCGTTATAAAGTAATGACACACAACTGTAACTAATCAACACAAAAAAATCTGCAATCTGTGCAGGACGAATCTGTGCAGGGACGATCAGCGGTGACGGTCTATCACATGCTGGCGTCTACCTGCCCCCAGGCTGCTGGTATTAAGGCACATAAGGAAGCCGTGCCTCCCTGCTCACTCAGGGTGCTGCAGCGGCAGGGGACGCTTAGCTGACGGCTTCAGTGCCCAATTACTCTAAGAAACCCATCTCTATCGTTGTCCTGATTGAGGAGGCACAGCAGATAAAATGAGAGTGGAAGAACTCTTACTCTGGCCTGGACAGGTCGGAGAGCCGGTGAGAGCGGACGACCTTGCATGAGTAGCGCTCGAGAGGAGATCCGGGCGAACACGGGCCAAAAGAATCGCGGGCACAACCCCAATCATTTTGACCGTAAGCGACCGCCCCTGTAACTCAGGTATGCGGTCTTCCAGTGCCACAGAAAAATTCAACGTGAAGAAGCAGTTGCGACTCTTGCTCTTTCATTTGGCAATACGAGTACCGCGAACGCCATTCTCTTGTTTCGCTGACGTCTGCAATGGAATTGTTGCATTCAGGCATATTAATAGTAACTTGAGCTTGACCTGATTGGAGAGTGTAAGCTTAGGGGCATATTTCTATAGTGTCTTCACAGCCTCAGGACGCAGAAAGAGGCTAGGTTCACCCCTGGTTAAACAATGACGCAATTCTACTAAGACCATACTATAAAGAACCGTGTTTCAAAGAGGTACAGAAACTACAGACAATGTTGACATTTAGAGCAGAGAATCCCCAACTACAGTGTTAGCTTGTACCTACATAAGCTAAATACAAAAATTAAATATGGCAACAAAATAATTGTACACAGACCAGCAGAAGACATCCCTGACAGGTCCTGCATGAGATGTTTGTCGATTTTTTCTTTTATCCTCCACATATATTTACCTTGATTGATATTCCCCGACTTGTCCATTCTGAGGGGTATTCAATTAAATGGGCATTTGAAATGTCCCCCCCGCCATCTGTCCTGTGTTGATACTTGACTACAGTCTCCTGCTTTTTAGTAATATAGACACAAACTAGACCACAACAAAAAATCAAGACTGTGGCAGCAGTTTGTTGCTGTAGATCTCTCTTGTTTCCGCCGTAACCAAAGGTTTCACGATGCCGGACCACACGCCCTGACCCCGCTCTCTGGCCTCACGGCCCCCCCTTCCTGTCTGGTCTCCACCCTAGCAAACCGCCATAGTGTGTTCATGATAGAGGGAGATTCACAATTGGATTCCTTCTCAGCAAAACTGGTGGAGAAGCCATAATTAATCCCCCTTGGTGTTTAGTTGCCTACTTTTAGTTAGTTTAGTGTTTAAATACATTTTGGTTATTTATAAAAGAATATGTTTTACTTTGATTCTTCTTTTTTTTTTTTCGGTTATAGTACAGTACTGCGGTAACCGTGATGGCAAATAACAAAAGACGGCTAATACTGTAAGGCAACTATGGATTACTTTCAAATAGATCAAATATATTCAAAACCATCTTAGATCTGATTTGCTATCAGACTTTTGAAAAAAAAAAAAAAGAAAAAATAGTATTGTGCACATAGGGGCTTTTAGCTGACCAGTAGTTGCATGATGTCAAATGACTTCTAAAAACGGGAAGGACGCTGGGTAGCATAAGGTACATAATTACCTATTGCAAATACTAGCGTGAGAGCGTGGATACCGCGCGATTAGGCTAGAGAACGGTTAACCGTGATCCTGCGAAATAGGGCATAGCAGTTAGTGAAGTGTAAGGCTAACCAATGAGAGCACACGGACGAGTTCTCTAATTAATACGAAATAGTGATAAAGAGCTAACACAGTGTTGCAAATACTAGCTAAGACTATGCTACTGTAAGGCTAACAATGACTCAAAATAGTTTTAAAAGGGATGTGCAAGGTAAAAGAATTAGTCGTCTATTACAAACTAGTGCTGGCTAAGGTAACAATGACTGTCGAAATACTAGCTACAAGGTGAGAAGTGTCTTAGTTTTGTTAATGTTGATGATTAATGCTTACACCAAGGAGACCACCACCAAGAAGTCATTAAATCAATATCTTTCTGCAAATTGAGAATATCTATAAAACGAGAAACTCTGTAAAAAAGATATTTATATAATTTGATTTAGCTTGTCTGGCATTGTTGGGATCTGGTATAGTCTTATCTTCGCACTAGACAATGACCGACCATATCTATTCTCTAGGGGTTACAAAGTGGGGCATGTTATCTGACCAATCAGAGCACAATGATACTGTGGTTATGACCAAGGTATCTGGTAATTTTTGTTCAGTTGTTGTCAGGTTTCCCGTCTCCAAAAAGCTTGTCGCATAAGCATGAATGTGTAACTTATTCCCCGAGTAGACGCTGTAATGACTTTGGTCTTGATAAAACACCTATCATCCCATACCCTCCCAACTTTTCGATGAACAAGAGGGACAAAAGCCCTCACCCCTATTTCTATAACCACTAACGCTATGTCCCCCCCACCATCATAGTAATAAGTATCGACCTTTACGGTCCACCACATAGTACAATGCCCGGGCTTGGCCACCCCCCCATGGCGACCCGTATTTTTACCCCCTAATAGCAAATACTGACACCATATAAAAACCTCTTTAATTTTCATCCCTATCCCTATTACATTTCATTTTCCACTTTTATGTTATCCCACAAACTAAACATATATATGTATCTTGACCCCTCCACCACCCCTTACATTGGGGCATCACCTCGCTACCTGGTCCCCATCCGCACCTCCTGTCTCCAGCCCCTACCTCCTGTCACTGCGCAACCCGCCTTCGACATGTCCACAGCAATCCTCCTCCTGTCCTCCAGCCTTCACCTGTCCCAACCGCACCTCCCCGTGTCCGCTGCCAGTGCGCTTCACCTGGGTCCCCACAGCTCCTCCTATCCTGTCCTCCAGGCTTCACACCCTGCCTTCCAGTCCCCCCCTCCAGCCTCCTCCTGTCCCGCAGCCCCCTCCTCCTCCTGTCCTGCATCCTTGCCTCTCTGATCCCGATGCACAGACCTCATCACTCGTTCACCCTACAGCATCCTCTCTCGGCTGTCCGCGACATCCCAGGGCCTCCTCTCTCTCTGGCCAATCCAGCCTGACTTCAACGTGTGCCCACATCATCCGCCTCCTGATCGCTGCCAAGCCGTCCCTGTCCCACAGCATCTACGACATCTGTCCTCACCAGCCTTGCCACTCTGACTGCGCGCCAGGCCGTAGGCAGTCGGCTGATACACCGGCAGCCTTCCTCCATCCTCTCTGTCCTACAGGCAGATAAGCCTCCTCACTCCTTTCCTGCATCCTCAACCCTGGTCCCTCCCAGCCTTCTACGCATTCCGCACAGCCTCCTCATCTCCGGCTGCCTGTCCGCGCATACCTTTGACCTCTTACTCCATCCTTGTCCTCCCAGCTAACAATCCTCCTAAACCTGTCTCCCAGACCTTCCTGCCTCCGCCTTCCCCTGCCTCCTCCTTTCCCCGCAGCCCCGCACATGTCCCTGCTTTCCGATCTTCTCCTCCTTTCCGCAGCCTCGCCCCTGTCTTCCAGCCCTCATACACTACTTTCCTGCAGACTCTCACGTGCCTAGTATCGCAGGCCAGCCTTACCTGCTCCCCACCGCATCGCTCTCGTGATCCTCCATGCACTCATCATCTCGCTAGATCCCAACGCATCCGCCTCGAGCTCTGTCTCCCAGCCTCCACCTACCTCCTGTAGCCTCCAGCCTCCTCCTCCTGTCCTCAACATTACCATATACAGGCCAACTGTCCCACAGCATCCTTACTTCTCCTGTCCTCCAGCCTTCTATCCTGTCCCACAGCATTCCTCCTCCACTGTACACTAGCCGATGCCTCTACACTGCCATTCGCTTGGCTTTAGCAATACTGATAGATTATTGACCAATTGAAAGTGGACATTGACGCATGAAAAGAAGGGCAAAATGATCAGTGACGTCAATGCAAAATTACTGCCGACATCCTCTGCACTCTTTTGGGGGGCTTATTACATGTATCCACGTTTAACAGAACAGGTTCTGTTGTAATCTATGGAATCATCTGATGTCAGTGTAAAAAGAGTGCATTCCAAATGTGGAAAAATTGAAAATTCATGTGGGCTCAGTTTTCACGACTGTGCGCTCCAAATAACACCTCAGCTTTATTCTTTGGTTCGGTGCGATCGCGGTGATACCAAATTTATATAGGTTTTATTGTGTTTTAATACATTTTCAAAAATTAAACGAATGTGTACAAAAAAGAAAAAAAAATTGCCATCTTCTGAAGCTAATAACTTTTTCATACTTTGGCGCACGGAGCTTTGTGAGGTGTCATTTTTTGCGAAATGAGCCACCGTTTTCATTGCTACCATTTTGAAGTCTGTGCGACATTTTGATCATTTTTTAGTCATATTTTATGTTATCTAAAAAGGTGTAAAAGTCTCATTTCGGACATTTGGGCGCCATTTCCCATCTCGGAGGTCACCACCGGCCGTAATCGTTTTTATATTTTGATAGATCTGGCATTTTGGGACGCGGCGATACCTAATGTGTCTGTGATTTTTTACTGTTTGACGGAACGCGTGTCAGAGGCTCGGCGGTCAGTACAGCTGGCCTACCCTCAGTGGATCGCACAGGCTCTCTCAAACAAGCTCACCAATGACGTGCCCCCCCCATGGCCCTGTGACTTAAGGTTAATATATAGATGCTGGGGCCTGAGCCCAGATCTTATACCACCTGAGGCATGCCACCTTGATCAACAGATCAACGCTAGAATAGATCCTCACCTCTGAAATCTATATATAGAACCATAGCACACCTTACTGCAGTAATATTTGAATCACAATAAATGTCAACATATTCAGCAGTAGGGCGTTTCACGGAAAAAGTCATAGTTTTGGAGCTGTTAGACATCACATCACCTCTTTGTACAATCATGTCCTTCAGACCTGGTTGTTAGATCTGCACCGCAATTACTAAACTCCTATACAATTGAACGAGGGCAAGAACAATGCTCCTTAGTGCGACTCCACCAACTAGTGAGAAACGCCGTCCTTTTCTTTAGATTTATCTTTCCCTCATTCACTTTGGCATTGGCTAGTTATTTATCTTTTGCTTCATTCACTTCACATTTTTTATTGCTTGTTTAAAAATCGTTTGAAGTGGCCCACCTGCCTAAGCAATTTCCCGTATATGAAAATCTCGTGTCTACAGCGGTAACCTATGGAGATTTTATACTAAGTCCTCTAAATAACTATAGGAACCATTTGTTATTTTCACTTTATCAGTCGCCCGATCGTCTGTGTGGGATTTTCGGCCCTATTCTTTACAACTTGCTTCAGGTTCTCTGACTGCATAAAATTCTGTACCTTCAGACACGGTCTTTTGACATGAAAACCTGCTCTGTCACAATTTGTCTGCAGCATATTCAATTTGGTTAGGATTGGAACTAGCTGATCTTGCACAGTCTTCTTTCTGTCCATTCTTAGCTTTTCTGTTGTTGGATTTACTTTCAGCTTGGAGATCATTGTCTGTTACAATACCCAGGTGGCAAGCTTACGGTTCAATAGATGACCTCGTACGTTTGCTGCCTGAAAACTTTTGTATACATACATATCCAATTATCCAACTTTCTAGAAAGTTGGTTCTGCACCTGAATCTCGATCAGTGACTACTCTTCCAGTGGCCATAGTCATGAAGCTCAACAAAGAAGTGTAAAATTTGGCGTCTGGCGTGGCCACCTTGGCTTTGTAGAAAGTCTGTGGATTGCATGGACTTGATGCCTTTTGATAACAAAGAACACCAACCAAAAACCAGGACCTAGGAGGCAGGGTAAAACTAGAAAAACGCGGACCAAAGAATTGGCAAATGTTTAATTCCCCCCATTACTGCACGGTGACGTATCTGCCTATGTGTTGCATAACATGTCCCAAATACAACCAAACCGCCCTCCAGCACCATGCCATGGTAGACGTCCTTTGCCGATTGTTCATAATCCCGCAACCGGGTCTCCCCTTTTGGGCTTGGGGGCAGCTGTATTCGCTTTGGTACCCTGAGTGCCCTGGCGTCGATGGTTGTAGTTTCTCCCTGGGTCACTTCATGTAGGGTAGAATCCCTGCCAGATGCTAATGGGATCCCTTGATGTTATGTCCTTTAGGCAGGACCCCCACGGAGACCAGGTATGTCATAGAATGGGCCGAATCGTTCTAATGATTTCCTAATTCGTGATTAAAATTCGAGGAAAAATGTGATATCGTCATGAAGCCAAAGTTTTGCTGATTCGCGGGACGAAGTTGTGGTTTTTTCCTTCCTCGTCCTCATTTTCGGCTAATGGGCGCGAGAACAACGGTGTTCATGGGGCGAAGAACTCTGGGGGAATGAGAAAGGATACACCCCTGATGACATCTGCAGACCTGTAAGCCATCATTGAACGGCAGCTTATGTGACTTCACACGCTCCTCATAAACCCGCATTTCTCTCACACTTCACACTTCATGTTGTAGCGTCCACGCTGCTGCTATTGTCTGTGGCGATTCTTGTGCAATCCTCTCACATAGTTCTCTAGGGGGGTCTATAATACCCCAAATAGCGTTCTTTATGCACAAATCGAATAGGAATAAATCTGTTTGACTTTCATGCATCTGTCAGTAGCAATTGGTGGCCCATCTCCGGGGTGTTTCTTTAAGAGGGATCTGTATACCCCAAATGCAGTTCTATTTAGTGACAAAATGTGAATAGAGAATTATCTTTTGTGCCATTCGATGTCATCTGCAGAGTGGGCTGTCATTGCGGGGTATCTGTAAACCACATTGCCATACCTCTTCGGGGGCTCTAGTTTCACAGCCAGATTTCGTTGTCCAAATCCACGTCGTTATTATACACAAGTGATTTTTCCGAAATTACACTGTCATTTGGGGTATCTGTATAACGCATTGCAATACCTTTTGGGGGCGCTACTCTCAACAGCCAGTTATGCGTTCGTGAACTCCACATATTTTACTACATGATATCCTTGAACATTACCTGTCAGTTGTGGGGTATCTTGTATACGCAACATTGCAACCTTTTGGGGCTCTAGTTAAAAGCCAGTTTACGTGTCCCAATCCACATAGTTTATACAGTGATTTCAGCCGTGACTTAACACTGTGTTGTGGGGTATCTGTATAACCGCCAATTGCAAAACCTTTTGGGGCTCTAGTTACAAGCCGATTTACGTGTCAAATCCACATATCTTGTTTCTTCTACAGTTTTGTCGTGACGAAATCTTTCAGTTGTGGGGTCATTCTTTAACGCACATTGCAAACCTTTGGGGTCTATTAACAGCGATTTACGTGTCAAATCCACGTAGTTTATAAACCACTATGTCACACAGAAAGGTGGAGTCAGGCAGCGAGGTGGCAGCACAGTAAGGGGATTCTCATCAGGGGTGACCTGTGAGCCACAACTGCCGTTGTCATCTAGTTGGCAGTGTGTTGATCAACAACCCCAAATGGTTTTGAAATGGTTTACTAGGTCATCCAATTCCTCAATATAAATCTGACAACCCAGCCAAGAGTGGTGGGTTCCCCTGATCAACATTAGTTGGCATCGCCCAGGAGCAGGTCAGCGGCCCTCACCTGTCCTCAACCAGCTCTGTCCTGTTTCTTTTCCGCGCCAGAGCGCTCCTAGGTGGTCTGGGCTCAGCTCCACTATTCACGCGAGGACAAGGTTGAGGACAGTTCAGCAAGCCTCTTTGCAGTACTGAAGAGGGTGGCATGCCTTCCGCTCTTCCCTGCATGTAGGCAGCTGTGCATACTGGACACCAGGGAGGAGAGTAGCAGTGACCGGAACCAATTCACGATGATGTGGCTATCGCAATTTGGCAGCCGGTGTAGCAGGGATCGTCATCCTCAGTGAAGAGATGTCAGCTTCGGAGCACTGGCTGTGAGTCAGCAGGGGGGCAGCAGTGCGAGGACGGGAGCCAAACATCTTCGGGGTACAAATTCCGATTCCACCCAAATAACGCATGGCACAGGGGTCCAGCGAGGCAGAGGCGGTAGTAGTTCTCTCATGCAGAGTGGTTTGGGTAAATATTACACCTCGGGCGGCATGGGATTTTGAACCACCCCCCCACCCAAACGATACGGGACAAACGCTACCACCTGCGCACAAAACCCCCCAGGAGAACCTCACCCCCCCCCCCCGAAAAAGCCGCCCCCCAGCCACCCGCTGCTATGAAGACACGAAGTGGAGTACGCCGAACGACGCATGAGCAGACCTTGTCACCACGCCCCCACATGCGCCATCCAATGGCCTGGGAGAAACGGGTGTCAATGCGTACATCCTGCGGGCACACAACATCCGCACCCTAGTGGCACACATGCGTTTCAGCATCAAGGCTCCAGCGAACCTCGTGCCGAAGAGAGCTGTTTCTCTTTTGACAAAATCCCATCTCCAGTCCGATGCGTCCTGCTCCTCCTACGCATGGCTGCCAGGACAGTCGTTGAAGCTGAGGACGATTACAAAACGAAACAACTCTATGCGTCCATCCCTCCTAAGTAGCAGAACTACCAGCTTTTGTCGATGTTGGTGGTACTGCAAGCTCTCTCCTTTCCATTTGGGACTCTGCACCTCAGACTAAATGCTTGTGCCGGAACCGAGGTTGAGGGTTTCCAGCCGCAATTTTTTTTTCAAAAGGGCTGTGCCAACTTCACCAATATGTACACACAGAGGTGGGCCCGTCCGTACTTACAGTTTCGTTCCAATTGCAACGGCCGGAACGCGACTTGTGTAGCTGTAATTTCTGGTCAGGGCCAGTATATGCCCGTGGCTTCGCCCACCAGCACCAACAGACTTCCACACAGATACGGCGGCTATCTCCTCCAATGTCAACTGGCTCCTTCGTCCTGTCCATCCGCCTCCTCAGCTTCTCCACCACCCCAGCCTCCACAACTGCTGCTCCATCATACCACAGTGTGCAGGCACAGCGGTGTCACGCAGTTCACACCTGGTTGTGCCTGGGCGAACGGAGTCAACAGTGGAGAGGAACTGCTCCGCGTCAGCAAAAGAATCAATGTGTTTGCTTTCCTCTCGCCAACAAATAGACATCGGAACCATGGTGACATGACAATGGGAGGAACATGGTTCCCGCTGCACCAAGAGAAGATGGGTCCATGCACCCTGCGGCGCACTGTGTTCAATCCTGGTAGTCAACATTCCTGAGTCTTAACATCCATTCTGCAAGACATTCTAAAATGGCCAGGACACTGTGCACGCACTTCCAGCCATTCTTACAAAGCCAAGCACACCCTCCTCAAGTTGGCAGCGCCATAACGGCCTACCCCAACATAGTCCTGATATGCGATGTTTTTCCAGCCATTGGATTCCAGCCGTCCATATGTTAGACCGTCCGTAGAACGAGAAAAGGCCATTAATGATTTTTTATGAATGCAGCAGACCTAGTACTCCCCTGTGTAACTTTGTATGTCGCCTGGCAGCTCACATGCGTTACACCTGCTGTTTGCTCAGGCCTTTGTCAAGAGACGACGTTCTTTGTCGTCCCGCCAGGACTGCGGGATGAATAACGTCATTCCACTGCTTCATTTCCTGAGACTCATCTGCAAAGTCGTCTGGGTCAGAGCACTGGATAGTGAGACTAGCGACTCTCAATGGCCACATGAAGTCCTGGTGGGGGGCCTGGAACTGAGGAGATGGGAAGGAGGATGCATTGGAGCACAAGCAGAGTCCCCCCCTGGGCAATTGTGTTTTTCTACTCAGTGACAGAGAAGATGATGACAGGACATCCGAGAGGTAAAATGAGGCAGATGACCCAAAGTGGAGTAATCGTGTGGATTATGGAGCCGGGAGTCCCATGCTGCTTGCCTAACTAGTGACCCGAATAGTCAACCATCTTGCATAGGCAGTACTTTTGGCATCTCCACCCCTCTGCACCCTCATTAACCGGTCCAAAATGGGTGACTTTTTTCCGTGCTGCTGAGAGTGAAGGAACAACTGGATACTAATGAAAATACTGACACCAGTGCCGCTGCCTATGTGCACCATTGTCCATCCTCTATCAGGTCGACGCGGAGGTTCCTGGCAGCATTGCTCCGGTACTACATTCATACATTGTACAACTTTGGTAGCTCCTGCTGCTTCTGAATGCCACCTTCACACTATATCATTGTGCCACTCTGTCGGCTCCTGCTGCTGCTTTGATCCACCACACACCTATATCTTGTGCTACTTCCTTCTGCTCTTGCTTGCTGTCTGATGCCAACCTTCACACTCATCCTTGTGCACTCTCGGGCTCCTGCTGCTTCTATGCCACCTCCACACTATATCATTGTGCCACTCTGAGGGCTCTGCTGCTTCTATGCCACCAACCCACTATATCATTGTTGCCACTCCCTTTTGTGGGCTCCTGGTGCTGCTGTCTGGCGTCTGATCGCCACTTCACGACTAAATCATTGTCCACTCTGCGAGCTCCTCTCTTCAGGGTGTGCTACCGTCACACTATATCATTGTGCCACGATGCAGGATCCTGCTGCACGATGCCCACTTCACACTATATGCATTGTGTCCTTCTGCCACTCTTGCTGCTTCTGATGCCCCTTCACACTATATCATTGTGCCACTCTTGTGGGCTTCTCTCCTGCCTGCTACTGATGCCACCTTCAACACTATATCATTGTGCCACTCTGGCTGGGCCCTGCTGCTGCTGCTTTTGATGCCACCAACCACTATATCGATTGTGCACTCTCCGCTCTGAGCTGCTTCTGATGCCGCTTCACACTATATAATTGTGCCACTCTGGCTGGCTCCTGCTGCTCTGATTCCACCAACACACTATATCATTGTGCCACTCTGTGGGCCTCCTGTGCTGCTGCTCTGATGCCACCTTCACACTATATCATTGTGGCCACTCTGCAGGCTGCCTGCTGCTTCTGATGCCACCTTCACACTTTATCATTGTGCCACTCTGGCTTTCCCTGTTGCTGCCACATGTTTTTGCTGACACCCTTTGACTCCTCCTGCAGGTCTTCTGTCGCCACTCCACACTCTCTCATTGTGCCACTTTGTGGCCTCCTGTTTGCTGATCCACCTCCACAAAATCATTGTGGCCACTCTGTGGCTATCCCTGTTGCTGCCACCATGTTGCTGCCACCGTGGGCCTCCTGCTGCTTCTGATGCCACCTTCACACTATTCATTGGTGCCACTCTGCGGGTCTCCTGCTGCTGCTGCTTTTGATGCTACCAACACCCTATATCATTGTGCCACTTGGCCGCTTTGCTGCTTCTGATGCCACCTTCACAACTCTATCTTTGTGCCAACTCGGCGGGCTCCTGCTGCTTCTGAATGCCACCTCACACTATATCATGAAGCCACTCTGTGGCTCCTGCTGCTACTGCTTCTGAGGCCACCTTCACCACGTATCATTGTGCTACTTCGCTGCTGCTGCTACGTAGCCGCCTTACACTATATCATTGTGCTCACTCTGCAGCTCCGCTGCTCTCTGATCCACCCTTCACACTAATCATTGTGGCCACTCGTGGGCTCCTGTGCCCTTTTTGCTACTTACTGCTATTGCCACTTCACGCTATATCATTGTGCCACTCTCTCGCGGCGCTCTGCTGCTTCTGATGCCACCAACACACTATCTCATTGGTTGTGCCACTTCTGGGGCTCCTCTTGCTGCTAGATGATCGCACCTATTCATTCACGATAGATCATTGTGCCACCCTGTGCAGGTCCTGCTTCTGATGGCCACCTGCACACTATATCATTGTGCCCTCGGCAGGCTACGTGCTGTTGTACTCTGATTCTCACCTTCACACTATATCATGTGCAAACTCTGGCGGGTTCCTGCTGTCTTACTGATGCCACCAACACCAACTATCAGATGGCCACCCACTGCATGTTCCTGCTTGCTTCTGATGCCACTCACACTATCATGTGCTACTCCTGCTGCTACTTCGCCACCTATCCACTAACTCATATGGCCACTCTGTGGGCCTTTCCCTGTTGCTGCACCATGTTGCTGCCACGCCTGTTGACTCCCTGTCTGCTTCTTCTGGTCGCCACCATTGAGCCACACTCTTATCATTGTGCACTTTGTGGCCTCCTGTTTCGTCCTGCTGATGCCCACGGCCACACTCAACTCATTATGCCACTCTGTGGCTATCACTGTTGCTGCCACCATGTTGCCCTGCCACCCCGGTTGGGCTCCTGCTGCCTGCTTCTGCTGCGGGCACCTCCACGTCTCTTATCATTGTTCCACTTTGTGCGCCTACCATGTTTTCGCCACCTCCTAATTTGTCATTGTGCCACTCTTCAGCCTACTCAGTGCCTGACTAGCCAACTGATCGGCACCTGTCTCCCTGGAACCCTGTGATTTCCATATGCTGTTTTTCACCCTCCATCACGCTGTGACCGTTCCACTATGTTTGGTTTTCCATTTCATTTCAATCATCATAAGGAGAACAGCTTCAGTGATTGAAGCCAAAAGCAGGATGGATACAAAACACGAGGACATGCAAAAAGTTAAATCCCCCCCACTTTGCTGCTCAGCTCTTTCTTCTGATCAACATCCTGTTTTGTTTTTGCTTTAAGCAAACTGATAATTATTTGACCAATGAAAGTGCACTGATGCAAAAAGAATGGGCCAAAATGATCAGTGACGTCAATGCACAATTTACTGCCGACACCTCTGCACTCTTTTGTGTGGGCTTTCCCATGTATCCACGTTAACAGAACAGGTTCTGTGTAATCTATGTGAATCATCTGATGTCCAGTGTAAAAGTGCATTCCAATTGTGGAAAAAATTAAAAATTCTTGGGGCCTCAGTTTTTCACGACTTTGACTGTAACCTCCAAATAACACCTCAGCTTATTCTTTGGTTCGGTTCGATCGCAGTGATACAAATTTATATAGTTTTTTGGTTTTCAATACATGTTCAAAATTAAACGAATGTGTACAAAAAAAAAAAAAATTGCATCTGTCTGAAGCTAATAACTTTTTCATCGTTGGCGCGCACGGAGCTGTTGTGAGGTGTCCATTTTTTGCGAAATGAGCCACCGTTTTCATTGCTAACATTTGAAGTCTGTGCGACATTTTGATCATTTTTTATTCCTACTTTGTTTAATGTTATTAAAAAGGTGTAAAGTCCATTTCGGACCATTTGGGCGCCATTTCCCCTTGGAGGTCACCACCGGCCGTAACCTTTTTATATTTTGATAGATCTGGCATTTTGGGACGCGGCAATACTAATGTGTCTGTGGATTTTGTTACTGTTTGTTATGTTTTCATCATTAGTTCTAGCGAAGGGGGGTGATTTGATTTTTAATATTTTTACATTTTTTTCTTTTACATAAATCATTTTTTCTAAACTTTTTCTTTCATTCTCTACTATAG